>JAQNCA010000017.1:18118851-18135274 GCA_029783725.1 Acanthurus tractus | reverse complement strand
ACCTGAGCTCAACAAGGTGACCTGGGCTAATCTGGGTTCTGCGTTAAAGTTTAAGGCTTGGCCCACCTCTTGACTTGACTTGCCTGTAAAGGCTAAAGGCTGGCGCAGGACCCTGCTTGAGTGGGTTTTCTCCGGGTGCTCCGGTTATCCCACAACAATAGAAACAAATTTATAAATCAATTTTAACAAATTAAAAATCTTCGATTCGACCAATGTATAAACTTTTTAAAATGATCCTCAATTTTAATTATTTATGACATCAGAATAAACAATGTCACATCATGTATATGTCAAATTGCTGGTGTGCCAGTCTCCTTTCACCACAAAGTTCTAAATAAATAAACCAGGTTGACTCCATAAAAAAGATCAATGTTTCAACTTTGTTTTTACTTATATTTTATTTAAATGAACTGTTTCATTAGCCTAAAGAATGTTGCATCATGAAATTTGTTGAATGTATAGTTAAAGCTTTGTCAATTAAAATGAATTCTATTCTATCTAAATGTAAATCAATGTCTAAAACAGTGTGTATAATGTATCTGAAGTAAATTGTGATATTGTGTTGGCTGATAATCTGTCATTATCATTCCTCAAAACTGAGTGCTAACCCCTACTCAAAAAAAGTCTTCATCCTTCAGCTGTGTGGGTGACAGGAGGTTTCCAAGGGATGGTTGTGCAATCAATTTAAGTCCTCAACAGGGTATGAACACAAACCCTTAACACACAGACATTCACACACCCACACATGCACACACACACAGAGGAAGGACAGAAGCCCCTCCCAACAAAAAAGAAATGGTCCCATAAACTAATTTGTTGCAGAAGTTGCAATGTTATTAGAAGCTGTACACTATTAATTCAAGAGGTTATTTTAAAGATCAGTGGGGTCAGAAAAACAGAGGAGGAGCAGAATCTTGTTGACTGGTGCAGAAAAATCCACCTCTTCTGTGAACAGTCAGGCCTCTTCTCAGTTTTCAGCAGCTCCAGCACACACATCTGACAAAAAACTTCTTGTGTGGCTCTTGGAACTGGATATGGCAATTTAAATAAATCTCAAAATTACTTGAAAAAACTACAGATTTTACCAAAACAAACAACAAGAAAATAAACTAACTCAGTCAAACTTTAAGATGTTGAAGGTGCTTTTGAGGTCAACATTTTTCTCTGGGACTTTCATGCTACTTTCATCTCCATCTGTGCTGCTCAACCTCCTCTGACCTGACTGCAAACCCACTTCCTACCTAGTTTTTCCTTCTTTCACACACATACAAATATTCAACACACACACTCTCCCTCTAACACATAATCGTACACCTAACTCCCAACTCACCTGCACTTCTCCTTAAGCCCTGAGGTGTCTGAGGGAGCAGAGAGCGGTGCTCCCCGGCACATAAGATGCTGGATTAAGTTGTTTATAAAGCTGTGCTGTTATCACCTAGCACATTAACAAGCTAAACACTTAGTCAAACACTCGCACGCACACAAACACATCGGGTTGGGGGGGATCTTGGAGGAAGCAGTGATTCGTTTCAAGGGGAAGGAAGGGGGGGTTGAAATGTGCTCTGAGGCGGTGATAAAGAGATAGAGATTTGCTGGTTTGCTGGTGGCGCTTATTCAGGAGAGGGTTGCGGCGGCTTCTCAAAGGCTCCATGGGGTTTGAAATGAAAAGGCTCCAAACGAGCGTGGATAGTTATCTGTGTAAGACTCTAAATATTCATATCCAAATCCCAGCAGTGCTCCAAAAAAGAAAAATAAAACTCATAATCAAGCTGAGACATATCACTCAAAACAGATTACTCCCACATGCTTGGAGACTCAATCTGAAAGTAGACAAGAAGAATGATTATTTTTCTGTTGTGAGGCATCTTTGGGTTCTTAAAAGGCACTCTAAAATAAATTTATTATCATTAGTTTTACAAGAATGCTTGTGAGGAGAATAAATTGGAGTGTTTGTCTCTATGTGGCTTTTATTTTCTATCATTTTCTCAGCTTTCACTCTGCTGTAAGAGCTCCTACCTGAACCTGCTCTGGTTGTAGTAATTTGTCATGGCGCTGTGGGTTTGACCTTTGCAGTCTTGGTGCCATCAGCTTGTGGTGTCACTGATCAAAGAACATGAGCTCAGCAGTCTCCGCTCACTGCTGGATAATAACAGGAGGGTTGTTAAGATGTTTGTTTTCAAACTTGAATTATCGTCCTTGTTCTTGTCTTCACGCCAGTCGATTCTAATTGCGATTTTCATCACTGTACTTTACCTTCATATGAATTTGCAAGGACTGCTGGTCTCCAAACAACAAAGCAATTAGAAAATCAAACAGTCGAGCGCAAAAAAGCAGTAAAAATCCTTTCATTTTAAACCACAGGGGCATCATGGCTCTAAGTATGACAAATTCAGTCAGCCCACCACTTTTGTCTGAAACTAAGAGGGAAATTTCAACAACCCGACTCCGCTTCACTCCTGCCTTTTTACATGTAGCACAGATATTTATGTTTACCTCAGAAATTTTAAAAACTTTCATCGTCATTAGGAAAATACCTGCAGACTAATGACATTACTCTCAGCTTAGTCAGTTAGCAAATGTTAGCATGCTAGCAAGGGTTAGGGTTAGCTAAGTCAACTAAGATGATGAACATTGGTAACATTTTACCTGCTACACATGCTGGGGGTTATTATTGTGAGAATTTGCTTACATTTATCACTAAATCATGAGTTTATTTGGTTGCATAATCATTTTTTTACTCAACAATATAAACTGCAGACTGTATTAAAACATGGACATCAATGTTCTGATGGTTCTTCCACTGCTATCAGAAGAAATTATTACAATTTCTATGAAAGAGAACAATAACCTTTAAGGAAAAAGAGAAGATTGACTGTGCCACAACAACAAAGGCTGTATATGTAATGAGCGAGGCAACTGTTTTGACAGCCATCTAGTAGTTAAATTGATCATTAGACAAGATGTGTCATGATCTGTCAAACTGACAGTGAATGATTGATCATATTGTTCATTCACTTTGTGGTAATTAATCAGAGCAGCACATTGTAGCAAGAAAAAAACAGCAAATGTAAGTGTCAGAAACAGTGGTGCATTTGTGGGTTTTTAATTTCTGCTGATATTTTCCACCTGGCATCACCAACTGTGGAAATTAAACGGAAAGAAACATTTAACATTACGGGGATTTAAAACCGTTGACAGCTGCCTGAAGTAATAGAGATCAAAATTACTTACTGCATTCATACTAATTTATTCAAACCTTACTTTTGGAAATGAGGCAACATCTGCTGCTGATTCTCTTTCAAATAAGATGTATTAACGCTTTTCGAGTGAATGCAACAAAGTTACATTAAGCTGCTGCTTCTGACACAGAGAAACATAGACACAACACATGAGCATTGTGTGTCAAATACAATCAACTGTTATCTGATGAGGCAAAGTTTTAAATGACAATAAAGTCAGTGAAGTGTTTTTCAGGATTACTACACACGTTGAAGACGACAAGATAGGACCAAAATTACAAAGTGGGAAATGACCAGAGCTCCTGTAAACATCTACAATGTTGATGTACGATGTCCAGCCACAGTGTTTACTAGCATGAGGAGACACAGGAGAACAACAGAGACAGATGCTCCTACAGTTTCATTATCAGCTCTGTGTGTGGGACGCCACGTAGGTTGGCTGTCGCAGAGCGCCGATCAGCTCTGATTAATATTCCCCTCTGTCCAACCGAGCCGGTGACATCACTGCTACCAAAATATGCTTGTAAGCTTTCACCTCCTACCCAGAGTGCATTGCAACAACTGTGAGAGGAGGTGTGGAAAATGCCGTAGGTATCCGACATACAGCTGCTGTCGTGAATTAAAAAACGCCCTTTTTTAACAAATGTTCATGTTTAAAGGGGGACTTTCAACCTCAAAGTCTCCTTCGGTTCTCGGGGATGCGACCACCCGACCATCACCAGTGTGTGGCGCCGCAGCAAACACAAGTGTCTCAGTTAAACAACAGCCGGCCTAACAAGCGGCCGTGATGTCGCCTATCTGTCCTCGACATCTGCTCCCTCTGCAATCCTGACCATTTAGTCCCTCACTCTGACTGAGACAAATGCAAAAGTAAGTCTGCGCTGTGTTAACATCAACACAGTTAGGCAGTCATGCAGTAAATAGGCGATTAGCCCAGTAGCCTGCCTCCACTAATGCAGCACTAGTTCCCAAACTGGCTAAAAGGCAGGCCGGCAAGCTGGGACCAGATGTAATCACTCTTGAAATAGAGGCAGTAGGCAGACAGAGAGGAGAGCAGGAGGAGAGCAGGAGGAGGAGCAGGGAGATGCAATTCTGGTTTGGAGGTGGGGAATTCTTGTGAAACACACCCAGCTTCACACACACACACACAAGTGTAAACCTGTGTGGGGAAAAGCAGCTCGCAGAGACTTTGAGCACCAGGTACAGCAATGGCCTAGAGGCATGTGTGTCTGTGTTTGTGTATCTGTGTGTGTGTTTGTGTATCTGTGTGTGTGTTTGACTGCATGTGTGTCAGTTCAAAAACACCCCGAGGCGAGAGAGGAGGTGAATCTCCAGATGCATCACCGGAGGGCTCCCCGTTCTCCCTCTCTCTCCTTTCTTTTCAGACTCATATGCGCACTCTCTTTACTTAATCCACTCTCAAAGACAGACGTCTCACTCTATTACAAAGCTTCAAGAGGATTGAATGAGCAGAAATATTAGAGCCGTCCCCCTTAAATTGAGTTGCTCTCGAATTTTGCACACAATGCCTCAGTCGCCCGAACGCTTGAAAATCCCTCTGTACCTCTGTAAGCTCTCCTCTGATCCCCTTTGAAGATGATTTGATAGCTGAAACAAGTAAGAGATCTCAGCTTTCACTAAATTTCATTGTTTGGGATGTTAGTTTATATTCAAGGGGGCTTTCAAGACAGCAAATAAAGATATAAAGTAATTTGGACTTGCATACAGACACAATGACAAATTTCCCTACAATTTCCACAGGAACTGACACTGGTGAAGGTGTAGCTCACACCTTTACACAAAAAAGAAAAAAAAAGCTATGAAATTTGCATTTATGCAGCAGCTAACAACATGCTAGCTCATTGCCTTCAGGTGTCGTTGACGTTGTTTATTTGAATTTTTCATTTGAGACATTTTTAAACCACTGATAATGGAAAATAACCAAATATTGCAGTTTGGAAATTATAAAACATTGCGACAAAATGGCACTAAGTCACTAAACATTAAAATTTGTTTACCAGTAAGCAAAAAGAAATGCATCAAAAGAAAATCTCCGGCTCTGCAGGAGTGCTTTCCCTCCTCTGCCAAACTTTCCCATATTTATCTCCGGGTAAGGCGGACGTGATGACACCCAGCAGGCTCTGGCATTCAGCGAGATGATTAAAATGTTCATTAACACTGATCTGTCCAGGTGATGAAATCTGTCACACACCCCTGCTGCGCCGCCTGTGAGATATGATGGCGCAGGTGCATAAATCTACACGCACGCATAATCGGGGCAGCGACCACCTGGCCCCACCTGTGACAGACAATATGCCATATATCACCTCTTTGTGCCAGGTAAATAAACAGTGTGCATTGAATTAATTGTCATATAAAGTATAAACAGACCACCTTCTGTTGAATAAATCAAAGTCGCTCACACCTCTGAGCTGGTAAACACGCCCAATCTGTCGGATTAAGACCTGAGAGGCTGAACAATGTGAGCTGCTGCTGCCCGGCTTCTCTTGTTATGATCTGAGGTTGTGGTTAAACGTGTGGGCTCAATTAATCTCAATTCACACAGAGAATGACTCATCATTTGCTCTTTTTACAGTCGGCCTACTGGGAAGCAAATACATTTATAACATAAACCACTTACACTCCGGCTACAACAGTTTCAAACCCACCTACAGCCGCTAATGCACAGTTTAATTTAGGCAAACACACACACACACGTCCATACACAACCGTGTCTCACCTCCACTTACTCAATGGGACGTGGGACTCGTCGACAGAGACAATTAACACTAACACAAGTCAGCTCTGACAAAACACATACCTACACACTTTAGCTTCATAATGACCCCCCTCACGCCGCCGTGACCTGCTTTTTCTCACACAAACCCCCCAAACACACTCGGCTACTCATCATTAACAAGTAATGAAAATCAACCTCCAGAACACACACACGCACACACCATATTGTTGATATAACAAAAGCAGGTCAGCCTCTTGAAACAATATGACTATACACAACCAAAGTTTTTATCAACATGCTAGCAAAAATTTTGCACTTCCATGGACACACACACACACACACACACACACACACACACACACACACACACACACACACACACACAGAGCTGACACAGTAGGGAGCCTGACCTCCCCAAGGCCCTACAAGGGCGTAACGAAGCGCACAGAGGGACAATAAATGCAGATCTATGTGTGTAATGAATAAGTTACACACTCCTATTAGGGCAGGCAGCAGTGACAAATGCCTCTCATTCACTCATTAGGCCACTGGCTGTCAGAGGAAGCAGCAGAGAGCGAGGCGCAGCAAGGGAAGCTTATTGGGTTTTAAACGGCCATGTAATCCATTTCCTTATTGGAGATGAATAAGCTGCTGTCCACGGCGGGTTTATTTATGGGGGAATTAAACACGTACTCTGTGACGGGCTAAAATGCAGAATGAAACTAAGCACGGGTACTGGTTAGCGTTAACGTCAAAACCCTGGCAGGAAAAACACAGGTAAGAGGGATTAAATTACAGAGCATAAGGCATAAAAAAATGGGGTAAACTGGAGAAACAAAAAAATAAAAGCTTGGAAAACATTTCTCTCTAAAAGACAAACATGTTTCTAATTTTATTTTCAGTTCTTTAAAGTATCAGTTAAAATATCTTTAAGCATTTGAGGGGAGAAAGTTTTAAAAAAAACTGTCACAATGCAAGATCACTCCCTCATGGTTTTGCTGTTTCAACACTTAAGAACATGTTTTAAATGAAATAATGGACCGCATTGATAAAAATAAGAGGAAATAGAACTATCAAAGAGTTCTTGACAAGAAAATGGGATGGAGGGAATACCAATCTTGCCAGACTAAATGCCCTCTGACCTTTTATCGATCTGTTGGAAAGTCCTCAGTGTGCCAAGCTAGCACATGACAGGTTAATAACTCCCAATCCCTCTCCCAGCCTTTTTTATATACAGCACAGCGGGCTAATTTCGGCCGACCACATGCAGCAATCAGTCATCCCAGGAGGGATAAGGTGAAACCCGTCTGTCCAAATTCGGTGGCTGTCTCTCCTTCGGGAATCAATCCCTCGGGTAAAGCGGTCAGTCTCCCAGCAGCCGGTCAACCAGTCCGTCATTAAACCCTCTCCTCCTGGGGGAATGAAACGTCTTGAAACATTATCTCCTGAGAGACAGAGGGCTTCCACTGAGGACGAGATGGAGCAGGTTCTCTGAGAAAACGAGTCTTTTTATCCAGTCAATGCTATTGTTCCCAATTCTGACCCTCTATCGTTCACTTCAGACAAGAGCAATCTATCTCAGGTCACCGTGTCCTTAACCCTTTACTGTTTCTCAACCACTCACTACATCAGTAGACTGCTACCACTCAAACCTTTTTCTTTAAACTGTGACCTTCAACATTCAGAGCCTGGCCAACTCTCTGTTTACACTTTCAGTTTTAAAGTAATGATCGTCTTTGGGTTTTAGACTGACTTTAGTGGATCAGGTTTCTTCATCTCTGGGTCTGTTTGGATCCTGTCTGACTGGACTCTGGTTCATTTGCCATCATGAATCAATCTTATGTTCAGGTATATTTTCTCCAAGTGTGTTTTGGGTTTTTTGTCAAACAAAGGAAGTCGGTGAGTCGGGTCAAAAGGAGGAAATTGGATGCAAACACAAAACATCCGGTAGGAAAAATTCACTTTCATGTGTTGTTACATGTAGCGGTTTCACAGAACTGATTGACTATTTACCTGTCAAAAAAACTAGTCACACATGTGCATTGTTGTTGACTTATTGTTTTTCTGTCATTACGGTGGGGAAACACAGCAGTGGTAATAGGCCTGGTTTACTGTTGACCTAACATGCATGACTTTAACAGGAAGCAGTGCTCAGTGCTGACCCTAACCATAACCCACAATCAACAGATTGTAAATACCTTACCAGAGCAGACAGTCATTTTCTACATTGCGCCATATTATAGAAATAGAACTTAAGATATATAGAAAAGTAAAGACTTCTACTATCCCTGCTAGAAAGCATTCACAGTCACATCTACAGCTCAGACAAATTTAGTCCAATCAGAATGGACTACTTTGACAACAGCCCCCCTTTATCCTGCCTACAGGTTGGTCCCCTCATTGACATCTATACATCTATATCTGCTGTGTTAAATCGCCTTAGGACACAGTTGACTGCTGTTGAAATGTAGCAGTCGTTGAGTGCGTTGTTCAAAACCAAAGCACTGACTTAAAATTTTAATAAATACTGCAGGCCATCGGAGGATTTACATACATCATAGTCATTTATTATAAATATGCACTGCTCTTTCAGGTAACCTATTTATGTTAAAAAACATGCATTACTAAGATGTTTGCGCAACCTTACAAAATCTTCAAGAGCACTAAACTGGGTTAGTGTGTGTGAGTGTGTATGTGTGTATACTTGTGGATTTACATGTGCAGCTCAATGTGCCGCCCTGGAGATTCATCTTCATCTAACTCTGCCTTACAGTAAACATGACTGCCACTGTTACACTACAAGTCCTCTGGGGTTCAGCTAATGGCTTCTCTTAATGATATATGCACATGCAAATGCGCACATCTACACACACACACACACACACACACACACACTTAAACATTCAACATAAATCGCTAATGTGACAAGTAAAGTGAATGTTCATCCTGTTGTCAAATATGACGACGTATGCTTGTTCTCAACGGTATTCAGGCATGTAACGCACATTTGTACAGCTCTATAATTCACCTTCATTTAAAGAACACAGAGCATCACAAAAGAGTAGGAGAAGAAGAGAGGGGGAAACCTCCCAGCCCAACATTCAAAGACAGCTAGACGGCATCATGCAGGAGAGAATAATTATCAATCGTCAGGAAACAGCAGAGAGGAGAGCCGTCTTTTGTGGGATGTCAGTGGGGCTGACGGCGCCTGAGGAGCCTTCGAGAGATCACGTCTGTGGCACGATCATTAGACAGGAGAGCTTTCAAAAAGGCGCGCACTGATCATGAGGAAGCCCGCTGACAGCACATGAAAAAGGGCCGCTTGTGCGTCAATTCATCTGCCTCCCCCCCCGATTCTTGCTCCCTATAAACTGCTCAAACACCCTCCTCTATTCCAAACACAAACACACACACACTCACATATATATATATATATATCAGCAGACTGTGGTAGTCAAATCAAAGTATGATGGAACGAGGCACATCATTAGCAGGAGAAGACAGGGGCAAGGGAGGATGAAATCATTTAGACGCCGCTGTGGAGAGGGAATTACTACGCCTGTCGGGATGAGGGAAGCAGGAACGGAAGGAGAAGGGAAAGACAAGAGGGATGAAGGAGAGGTGAAGAACGAGAGGGAAAGGGTACAAATGATGGGAGAATGAAAAAAGTCAACACAAGGGAGGAAGATAATGAGTGGCGGTAAAACACGAAGGGCAAAAGCAAAAACAAGAGGAGAGTCATAAACTACAGACACCGAAGAGGAAACCAGGCTTGATGACAAACCAGAGCAGGGTTGCCAAGACTGTACAGCTGAGCCGGGTGATGGCTATTTCCTGATAATAAAAGCGACTCCTCGCGTACAAGGGATTTACCGCTGCTCCCTCCAATCATTTGTCATCGTCAGTATTCTTCCCCACCGTGCTCTCCGGTGTCAGCAGGCCAGCCGGCCCTGTTTGACAAGCTGAACACGGTAATTGCCAGGAACCGGAGGGATGAAATGTGAAGCGGTGGAGATGTTTTAAACATGATGGCAACGTGGGCCGAAGTTGCAGTGGAGCTGGAATGTGCTTATCGAGAGTCATAAATACATCTGATATTATTTAAATGCAATTTAACGTGTCATTTGCATAAACTTCAAGAACAAAAGTCTGTTGCTGAAAGGACGCAGAAAATGTATATTCTGGATATTTTAAGTCCTATTGTCTTAAAACAGACATTGCAAAGAAAAAGAAAGGCAGGATAGTTCAAACTCTTAAAACTGAGAAGCACATGAAAAAACAAAGCTTCAACACACTTTGACATTGAGAAAACAGGAATAAGGTCACAGGAAAAAAAACAGAACTGTGAGCTGCTGTTAGCTGATGATAACTGGATGGGTTACATTCGCTGGGAGAAAATTACGAAAGCTTGGAGGTTCAGTCTCTCAGTGAATTTCCTGGTGCTCATGCAGGGAATGTAAGAGGGCAAGTATCAATAAAAGTCAGAATGACCTATTTGATCTCATTGCAAGTGATCAATACACACCTTTTGCTATGTTTGTGAAGGCTTTAGAGGTGTTTAAAGGCTCTTTTGACTGACCTGAGCTGAGTGGCAACGGTGAAGTAACAAGTAATTTAAGTATTTCTGCTGAATTCATTTCAAAAGAACTTGTCTTGGTGAGTTCGCAGTGCAGGACGGACAAATTGATCACAAGAAAATGATAAAAGTCAGTATATCAGTTAGCACATGTAAAAATACAAGATCATCAAAATATCACATATATGAAAAAGATCATCAAAATAAGCTGTTTCATTTCTTTTTCAAAGAGAAATAAAGAGTGAGCACTTAAAGACACACTCCAAACTGTTGATGAGGAAATAAATGCATATTCAACATGAGAGAGGATTTCATCCATCCCTCCCTTGTGAGTGTGAATGTTTAAACCCGCAATAAGGGATTTATCTATATTTCTATGCATAGAACAACATGAAATGGTTTCTTTTATGGAAAGAAATAATGGAAAGTTGTGATAAACTGAAAGTGTTGCTATTTTGCTCTCCATACGTCTGAATAAATAAATACATAAGAACACAGTCACTTAAATTCATGATGGATTAAGTTGCATTATTAAATCTAAACGCTGAAAGTAAGAAATGGTTGTTTGCTCTCATGGAGTCTTAAAATATATATATATATATATATAAAAGCATACTGAAAAGTAAAACTCAGAGACACTTTTGCCTGTAATAGATAACAATTCTCCATTTATTCCACAAATGTGCGATTAGCCATTACGTGGCCCTTTATAATCTGGCATGTCAATTTTATTAACCTTTGATACAGCAGGGGATTGTCTCACCCGTCTTCACACGAAAAAACAAAAAAATAAATCAATTAAAAAGAAACAACAAAAGAGAAACGGGAGAGTGAGAGGCTCACTCACTGCTTTACACTTCACACTATAAAGAGGAGGTTTAGTCATCTGAGCTCCTGAGAAAAAGCATCACAACTGATCTGGGATGTAAAGGAAACTGATGACCTCATTTTACTGTGTGTGCATTTCTGAGCGTTTCTGTTCGAGAGCAAAATGGATGGACTGGGACACAGAGATAAAATCTAATTTCAGGTTATGATGATGCAGTAAGTGTGAGTGTGTGAGTGTGAGAGTGTGTTGTTTACCGTCATTGCCCTGGCTCCCCTCTCTCTTCAGCATCTGTACCGCCCCCACATACTTTTTCAATTGGACCTTTAGGACCTCGTTCTCCCTGCACACACAGACACACACATGCACAGATTATAACAGCAGAACACAGAAGGTAAGGAGGCTGGAGCTGCAACACGCTGCATGCAACCATTTCAGACTTTCTGAATGTCAAACCTTCTTGCTGTAAATCATAACAGACGAGATAAGACTTTGTGCGGTTAGACAAAATGATCATCTGCTGACTGTAGTTGTCAGAGCAAAGATGCTTCCATGCACTAAGTGACAAAGGGTAACATTTTCTGTCAAACAACTCTGGGAGCTGCACCCAGCCACTAACAGGAAGTTGTTTACTTTGTTTTTATGACAGCATGCGCTAGAGGGAGACGGTGTGAAACCTGTTGTGACATCTTGTCACCTAAGGGAGGATGAAAATAAAAACATTTGATATCTAATCCAGGTGGTCAGGCTGAGATCTATTTACAGAGATGAGACTTGACTCGCATCTCTACCCTCCTACTGCACGGCCGCAGTCAGGCCAGTAGCAGGTGGCTCTGAAATCGACTTTAGCCCTGATATTAACAAGAAACGTTGATGGTTGGACCAAATTTTCTGTGCAAAAGGCAATAGTTGGAGTTAGAAATGCACCGAAGATTAATCGAGGGTTAGATGATGAAAACCAGCTGTGTTAGTGAACTAAGATGGATTTTGGACATGCACAACTCCAAGAGCTGCAAAAACAAATAATCAGCTTTTGCAATGTGAGTCCAAGCAGTAAGCAAACAGGCGGCGGGCATCTCAGGAAGTAACATATCAAACAGAAATGATCTTAATAATGTGTGATGTCGGGCTGCGTGCCAGGCTAGCTGCTTGTTTGATTCACCTGCTGTCCAGAGGCAGGTTCAAAACAGAGACCAAAAACAAAGGTAAGGTCCCAAAGAGAAGTATGACAAACAAGAATAACAGAAACAGCCACACATCATGTCTAACTGACTCGATCTATGTTCACTTACATGTTGCCTGGAGGGGAATATTTATAGTTTTTGGTCCAGAATTGATAGTCAAGATAGTGATGGTTCGGGAACAAAACAGGAAAGATGGAAATTGTAGATTAAGTATTTGAGTATTAGGAATCAGGTCAAAGCATGTAGATGGTAAGTCAAACACTGCTGCCTATGTACTTTTGGGTTGAAGCAGTTTTTTCTCACTTCTACAAAAGCGCCACAAAATACAATAAAATTGAGTTTGCTTCCGACTATATGGCAAAAGTCTGAGGAAGGATTCTGTTTAAGAGTGATGATGTCGTCATCCACAAAGTAAATTTCTTCCAGAAATGATTTTCTCAGGCCTCCTGCTGGACGAGCAGTCCAGATGCACATACTGTACCTAGTGATTACAATGTCCCCTGTGTCATAAGTGAGAACCCACTTTCCTGCTTACTTTTGACCTTTACTGTCAATGACTTTACTTTCCTTGAGTGAAAGGTTGACCTGGTTCTAACCTTAACCCCTTCCAAAATATTTCGAATGAACTTACTGTGAGCCAGAACTTATCCTGGCTTATCTTCAGCTTAATGTAAGCAAGTTCCTCTAGCCAGGAACCAAATTATTGGGGAAAACCACTACAGAACACATGATGCCGTCAGCCGACTGACTCACGTGATTTCGAAAAGAGATGTCGAGCGATCTTACATGGTTGTAATTTGGATGTGTCAATATATCATATTTAAGATTTTCGTCACTAGAATTTAGAGTCTTTTAAATATAGGGTCAATTGTAGCTGTTTGTTAGCAAAAATTTTGCAAACACGTTACCAAAACTATTTTACAACAGAAGGGGGTCAGACAAACAGATTAACAATCGCATTTCAGATCAGAATATATGAAAGGGAAGAAAACACTGTATACACATCTGGAAAACCATAATTAAGTGAAGGACCCTTGAACACATAGATTACATTTATCCTCTGCATGATCAAAATCTGCAAAGATAAAGTCCTTTCTGTCCCCCCCCCATGTACAGATTAAATGTGATTACTTTTAAACGCTTGCTGCACTTTGTCATTTCTGTGGCTGGAATCGGTCAGTGAAAACAATACAAAAGACACACTTTGGTGAAGTTGGGAAGTATGGGAGCTGTTGTGTTCATTAAAGCAACAACCAATGAAACCATCTTTAAATTACATTTTTCTTTGCTTTTGCACATTATTGGAAACATTTTGAATTATTAAAGCACACAGCACAACCGAATATGTAACACAGACCTGGTCATTTTACATGAAAATGTTGCATATTATACTTTTTAGAGCCTTTATAAAAAATAATGTGGCCCCTTCAGATTAAGACTCAGTCTGGATAGAAGCTGCAGGTAAACAACAGGTGTTAGAGTTATGGTCCAGTTAAGCTGCAGTGTGACAGCAGTGCAGCTCAGAGCAGTGGTGGTTTATGCATGTGTGTTTGACCACAACAACGCAAACACAAAGACACAGTGATAGAGACGTGAGAGACAGAAGCAGTCTCCTTACAAGCCATAACCGGTTGAACATCATCGACTTTGGGGAGGAAATCAATCAGAGCCGGAGTGTGGCTTTATGCCCTTGGCGGTTAAATTTAACAGCCTTTGTCTTGCTCCGCCGCTGTCCCCCCCACCCCTTATTCTCCACGAGTGATTTTTGGTGCCCTGCTTATCAGCCCTCATTCCCCACCAACAAAAGAGACGCCTGCCGGGAGACCTCCCGAATCCACATGACGAGCTCTCCGGGGACCCGTCCACGTCGTTATCAGAACCACCCGCAGCCCTGATGCTGTTCCACTCTGATTAAATTATGGCTGATACACGCCACTTGCTCCAAGGGTGTGTTCTTGTGTACAAGCTCTGGGAGATACGCACGCGTTCAGATCTGACTCATTTTACTGAGTCTTGTATCCGTTTTCAACCAGCAGGCAGATTACAGAAACTGACAACAAGTGAGCCAACTGGCAGTTATAGCTGACACACAGGTAAAAAATACTGTTTGCAAACCTAGAGCTTAATACAATGATAACTTTTGCTCTTTTGTCTTGTGAGTCTCTTTCAGACTCAAAGAGGTGACACCGTTTTATCTTCCCAAAGGTGAAACAGAAATCTTTGAGTATGCAAAACAACGTGTCCACTTTATTCTCACAGTTCTGATGATTGTCGACCTTTTAGAGACAATATTAAAGCTGCACTAATCAATATTATTATATAAGGTATGGATCAAAAGCATTGTGTGATACGAGAGAGGTGTTGCTCATTGAGTGTTTCCACCTCTTAGAATTATCACCCTACTTTGCTGCTGTATTTGGTTTCACAAAGCTTCGATCACAGAGCTTATCATATAATAGGTTTAAAAAAATAGTTGTTATAAACTTCAAATGTCATTTGTTTTTTAGTCCGTCTCATAAAAAACTGTGTGTTGAGTTTATTGAATTTAGTGTCTTTTGATTCTCAGTGATGCTAACCACTGAAGAGGAGTCATCAATTCAATGGAAAATAACTTACCTAACGGCAGGGGACCTTGCTCAAATTATCACAAGCTGCTGAAAAGCATTTTTAACCACCAAAACAGATAAAAAATAGTCCAACTGGGTGGAAAACTACCCAATCTGGTGCCACTGCCACCACAGCACAACAGATAGATCATGCTAGCAGGAAGATGGTAATTAAGATGGTGGTAAAGTAGTAAAGATAAGGCTTTCGTAGACCAAAAACAGAGCAAAAAAGAGACAGTAAGTAATCGACTTCCATATATCAGGTGTCCAGAAACACAACACCAAGTGCATTCCAATGTTGCAAAACAAAAATAATAAAATATGTTTTGCTAGTATGTTAGCCATACCAGCTTGCAAAGTTTGGGTCACGCTACACATCTTTCAAAGTCTACAGACCACTAAAATTTTTACGCAACAAAATTTTCTGCCTAAAATTATAAACCTTGAAATTGTTATGGTTTCACTGTACATGACTGATCGGCAACAGGGGGTCACTTATCAGAGTATCTTTACAAAGAAAGACTTTCTCGTCTCCAAACTTTGTTTTGCCACACAAGATATGACACGTTTCAAATTGTTTGTGTTTTGCAGCAACAGAAAGTAACAAGGAAGAAAAAGACAAAACATATAGGTGAAAGAATGTATTAAGATACACCCACAAAAGGTGTCTGTAAAATGAGTTGTAAGCAGATAAAAAGCTTTGCAATGAAAACATAAGGCCGCCTGCTCACACTGTACTTCAGGACCCACTGCAGACAGACGTGTCTGCTCTGATTGGCTCTGGCTTGCTCCACGTCTCCCTGACAAGTCTGGATATCTAACAAGCTTGATATCTTACCTGTGTCTGCGAGGCAGCGTCCTGCTCTCAGCCAGTATTCAGTCCGCATCACTGAACAGTTCTCACATAGCGATAGTCACTCATGGGAGCAAGCACCAATTTGCCTCTGATCTAAGGCTTTTGTTGGCAATCTACAAAAACTGTCTGTGAATGAAAAATTTAGGATTGTAATCCTGCAGCTTGAACTCTGCACAGTTGTAGTTTTTTTCAGTGTGTTTACAGCCTGTACTACTAACCACAAAGTGCCATGAAAGATCTCTACCAGGACACCTGAGCAGGTACACCTCAGTGTTAAAAGTACATCTGCGTTTTTTCTGCCAGGACATGTAAAAATTTCTGCCATCATAAAAGGTCAATTACATTTTGTCTTGCCATTTCCAATTTTATTATTTTTAACGCTGCTAACACTCATGT
>JAQNCA010000017.1:18104494-18117767 GCA_029783725.1 Acanthurus tractus | reverse complement strand
CCACCCCCCCACCCCCCCCCCCCCCCCCCCCCCCCCCAACCCCCCCCAGGCCCGCCGCGCCCCTTTTCAGTTTTTGATACATGTATTATGAGTCAGTGCAGTATGTTTTCTTGTGTTTTTAACATTTGCATGTGTGATTTTTGAATCACTGTATTGCCTCTATCTCCACCTGCGCTCCCTTGTAAATAAATATATTGATCTCAATGGGAATTACTGGTTATGAAGGTTTTAAAAAAAATAAATAATGATTTCAGTGCTGCATTCACTTTATGAATGTTACTGATAAGTCCATCAACACAAACTGTGCCAAGTGGATTTTCATTATTTAGACCCATAGGACAGAATGATGATGATGGATACTAAACAAAACTTTACAACAAGCCTCATAAAACAATACTGTGTAAATTCTCAGTCCTTAAAAGTGCAGCCAGAACTGCAGCTATGGCTCTCAGTTAATGCTTACCTATTGAGAGCGATCCATTAAGTTGTTTGATGCTTTGCCTCTAGTGAACACTGGGTCACTGGAATTGTGGAGTGTGTGAAACTTTAAGTGTCTACTCCGCCTTAAGGGACAGTAAAGTTTTAAATGAGTGTGTTGAAAGAGAAGCCCTTGCTCGGCATCTCTGTTGCGAAAACTGCATCCTTTGTCCAGCTGATGTGGGACCAGCCGCAAGCCACTTTCTCATTAAGGGCAATAGTCTGACCCAGATATGGTGTCAGTGTGAATGTCTGCACTGAGGATAAGCGTATTAACTGCTTAGGTTAATAAAACTGGTTGAAGTCACCTAATCTTCTTTCGCATGAGAGACGAGTGTGAGAGAAGAGCAGTAAACAAATAAAAGTAATTATATGTGAGTTTATGTTTGTTTTAGAGTGCAAAAGAAGGGCCGTGTGCCTCAGAAATGGATTTAAAGAAAGTGTAACTATACAGAGTTTAAGGAGATGGCTAAAAGAAGAAACACTGGGCACTTAAGATATATAAAATATGTGTTGTTTTTGACTGCTGTTTGATTTTTATATTCAAAGCTTATACTGAGGTTTTCAAAAGAAACTAAGAATGTCTGTCGCATTTTACGACATTATCATGCTTATAAAAATCCTTGGTTTGAATAAAGTTCTTTGGATTTAATGAGTTCAGTGAGAAAAGTAACTTTTTTGATAAATATATTTCTTCTGTTTCATCATCATAAAATCATATAAAAACATGCAAATATACTTGTGTGTAGCTTCAGAGCTCTGATACAGCTGCCTCTGTGTCACAGCGCTATCTGATTGGTTACTGTAATTAACACGAGTAATTTCCTATCATCAAGCCGCTGCGCCACAGAACACATCGACAGACTGGAGCTGCTCCAGTAAGCAGGAAGAGCTGGGTTTCAAAGATTTAGCACCAGATATTGATAAAGTTAAAAAAAAAAACTAAGAGCTTCAAAGCTTCAAAATCATTCAGTACGGCCTCCCTGTAAAGTTTCTAAAAGGGTTTTAAAGAGGAATCGGTAACATTCGAGCAAAATGAATTCAAACTATGAATGCTGATTAAATCTGTCACGGCCAGGTAAATTTCACCTTTTTTGTTTTGAAATCTGATGTCAGTGGTAACGTTCCCTACACTGCTGCTCATGCATTTCACTTCAATAAGCAATGATTGACTTGTCAGAGTGGAAATGGGGAGCCTGTGTAGTGACTGAGTACAATAAGGCAACAAGGAGGATGATGGAGCCTGTAGTGTCATAAGCTATCAACAATATTTCTGTCATTACTCTCACTGCCAGAAGGGGGAAACAAAAGTTCTGCTTTAGAGTGTTAAATACAGCAAATAATGTAAGAGACTCTTAAAAAGGGAGGAAAGATGCAGGTTCTTACCATTTTTTGAAGAACGAGCAAAAAAGTATCCTAAGAGGGGAGCTTAAACTTAAACTACATGCAGTAATTACTTAAGTTGTGTCAAAGCCCTGGGGTGAGTTTTTTTTTCTCACTCTTCTATTTCCCACAACTCCCTCCTTTATTATCCTGGTGCTCGGTAGTCGTCTTAATGTGCAATAAACACAGCTTAATTGGCTGTTCTTCAGGTACGATCTGCTTTTGTTTGGAAGTGGTAAATGTGAGGTACAAAGCCGCCTTCAGAGACAGACAGCTCTGTCGCTGGGTAATGCTCCTGAGTGCAATTTACCGCTCAGGCTTTCTGGAAGAAATAAAAAAAAAAAAAAAACACCTCAAACATGCACTCTTGTGTCACACTTCCAAAGGCTCAATGCCCAGAGTCTGAACACACACACACACATATACCTATAAATCCACACTCAGGCATAACAAGGCTATGGGGTGCAGGGTTGATTGTTAAGACTTCAGCATCGAAGGGAAAAGCCCCCCCCCTGGGCAAAGTGACATAATTGACTTCCAAAAGAAAGAAAGAAAGGAGGAAAGAAAGAAAACAGCGAGCCTAAACACTTCCAACAAGTAAAAACTCGTAACTTTCACAGCCGCTCCCTCCGTCACTACTTAGATCAGCCGTACCAGACAGCCTGGAGAAAAGATGGCAGCGCCGCCAGCTAAGAAAAAGGCATCTGCTCCCGTTTCTTGTGTGTGTTTGCGTGTGCGTATGTGTGTGCGTATGTGTCCGCCTGTCCAACCGCCCCCTCTCCCAGTGACGAGGTACCACTTCCTGGCCCGAGCCCACTCGACTGGCTGCCTTCCCATCTCTCTGCTGTGAGAGGCCTGATTTCTGCTCAGCCAACTGACGTCTAAAAAATGGGACAAGAAATATGTGGGGAAAGAGAGAGTTTGTGTGTGTGTTTGTGTGCGTTATCCTTGAGGGGACGAGTTTGAGGGTTAGACATTCAGAGCAGGGTCATTTTGGTTTAGGACATCTATTTCTAAAGCAACGGTTGTTTATTTCACTCAGTGTCTTTGATCATGAGCAGTGACAGCAAATAAAATGCACTGTTTGATGAAGAGATGTGAGGTCAGATATCATAAAAGGGTTTCGGCTATCATAATTCATCATGTCAATAAATTCAGATCGAGAGTGGAACTGGACAATATCAGGGAACATTATGACATGCAATATATCAGTCCGGTATTCAATTGTAGTTAAATGCAATTGAAGGTGCCCTGTGGATCTTTCTCAAAATCATTCAGAGTTTTCCTGACAAACAAAAAAAAAAATGTCCTCATAAAACATTTCACAGCCGATTTTTTTCATGCCGTTAGCACCGATTTTTGTTTACTGTTAGCCATCAGTTTCATCATCAGTTTCATCATCAGTTTCCTCCCTTGTCGGGTACATTACAAATTTTTTGGCACAGTTTCGCCTGCAAGTTCACACACTCCACATGTGCACCAAATACAAACATGTTGATTCGCTGGTAAATCGAAGCCGAATTTAATTTGCTTTTACATCTGACTGATGACCTTTATTATTGAAATCTTTGTTAATTATATCTGGTTCAGCTAAAGCTAAATCAAAAGTAATTTTTTCGCCATTTGAAGCCTCCATCGAGATTTTTTAGCAACACTCATGTTTATACCTGACTCCACATTTTAGATTGTCATCTCCTTCCCAACCTCAATAAAAAAAACAAAGAATTTTTTTAAAGGATAGATCCTTTCAAGCACAACAGTTTGAAAAATAAACTCTGAGCTCTGCCTGAATAATCACCATCATCATAAATGACTTCAATAGTGTGAATCCACTTCTAAAGTTAAGTTCTGCCATCGACGCTCTCGTAGGTACAATCACGATCAGCAGCAGCCTGCTGGCATCTGTCCCTCCGCTTCATTCATCCAACCCACACATAAAGCTCTGCCATATGCGCGCTAGACTGCATACTGATTGAGAATTTAAATGTCGATGTTGTGATCAAGGCTTCAAACTTGTACAACCCAAGATCAAACTTAACACCACATAAAGCTTCACCGACTGACTTAAAAATACTTAAAGTGACGACGCTTTAAAGTTTTCTGGCAGAATCTGACCGCTGTTCACCCTCCAACAGCTGTCTGTGATTCACTCATCAACCACCTGACCAAGCTGCTAGCTGCTCCTCCTGAAAATTAAGAGAGATGTTCAACAAGATCATTTAAAGAGTAAAAGACTCAACATTCTGTTTTTCTTTCTTCTTTATGTCTGTGTTGCAGCAGCAGAGTAAAATAACCATCAAATGTCTGATCTTGCTTAATAACCTCAGTCATATTGGAAGTTATTACCCTATAAAATGTTATTGCATGATGTTATTAAAACGTTTTACAGCAAAACTTTGCAGGATCCTGCAGGTTGCCTTTAATGGACAGAATTTCACGTGATGATCGCCACCTAGAGATGAGATTTTTGAGGAATAAACAGAGTCAGTGATGTAGTTTCACAGCAGGCTATTTAAGGCAGTGTGTCCATGTGAACATACATGAGGATTGTTAGATGTGCACCCTTATTTCCACAATCTGGGAGAGCGAGGATGTGGGCTGCTATGTGTCAATGTGTGAGTAAGGGTCCTGGCTGCATCTGTGTTTTGTGTGTGAGTAACTCAGTAAGCGAGCAGCGGCTCATTTTAGCCCACTCCCCTCTGCCTGAGTCTACGTCAGCCAAAATCTATCTATGGCGACTCGCTCATCCTCTGCCACCCCCATACACACCCGGGCTCAAGACACACACACACACACACACACGCAAACACACGCGCACACACATACTTCTTCAGGTTTGGGTGCTGTTTCACCGTATAATCGGAAAGAAGTGATTCCTCTTAAAGTTCAACAATCTGTCTGAAAAATTAATAAATGAACTCGACTGCAGTTAAGTGCAGCAGCTTGTTGTTGGTCAAGAAAAAAAAAAAGAAAAAAAAAAAAGGAAGCAAACTGTCCTTTCAAGATGTTACTGTTTAGTGTCAGACTGTATGCCAGGCTTTCTGGCTCCACATTCAGTCTTAGTGCAAGTGAATTGTGGGATACATAGCAACCGTTGCCAGTAGCCTCTTTCACTGAATGATGCTGACAGCTTCCAGCCCTCATTCAGGGGCTCGCTGCTCCTTCAGTGGTATTTATAGTCGCTATTGATCGAGACAGATTTGGCTGAAAAGGAACGATTTAGCTGTGGACTACAGAATAGGCTTTATGTGTCCGAGTGTGTGTGTATGTGTGTGTGTGTGTGTGTGTGTGTGTGTGTGTAAAAGCATATATCACAATCAACTACACAGAAAATAAGGCCATGCCTTATTCTTGTACCCTCTTTTTTTGAAAACCTCTCTGCCATCTAAAGTGCATCAAAATGTTCCATATGAACATGAAGCCCATTAGCAGCTGCCCTCTCCTTGTAAAACCTCAAGTCCCTTCACACTGAACTTGAGTCACCCAATCAATCGTAGCTGGTGGCTTGACTTCCTGCCGGAGGCGACTATGAAAACAGACTTGCTGGGGCTCTCTGTTTAGACTGCTGAAGAATGACTATTCTTCTATTTAAAGGACTCAATCAATTGTAAATGTAGAGGTGACGCAACTCCCTTTCAGGGAAACAGTAGGTGGTCATTTACTGAGATTTAAAAGTGTATTTGTGTGACTTACGGAAGGAAGCAAAGTAATCTTTGTGGTTTGAAAGGGGGAAAGTTTCCTGTGTGGTGTTGACGTTCTTCCTTCAGTACTTTAAATCGTGAGCAAACTTGACAGGATGTTGAGACTTTACAATGATAAAATATAAAAATATAGTTGCCTTTGCTTGTCTAGTTTAGAGGGAAAAGCTTTGAGGAACAGTCCAGCACAATCAGCAGCAACAGAGCTTAAGACAAAGATATCAGCATCATATGAGGACTTCTAAGCAGCTACGTTTAAGTTTAAAGACCAGTGAGAGTTTGAATTTGAAAACAACGGCAGCTGAAGAGGTTAGCACAGATGCTGCCGTGGCATCAGTTTTATCAGAACTGGTGAGTTTTCTTCTTTAAAAGATCTTTTTTCTGTACAGTGCAGATCTTTTTCCTCTTCCAACTGACTCAAGCAGCTGAATTCACTGATCTGATTCGTTGAATTTATGGTGACAGACAGGTGGTTTGTCTAATAACCTGCCAGGTGTTTACTCAAAGTGCCTGCCCTGTCACAAACAGTTTGCATTGACAACTTTGCAGATGGTTCAGTGGATCCAACCATTTTGACGTGTTCGGTTGAAGGTCTTTGGTGCTTTTACACCTTCTGCGTTATCTTTAATGATTGAGAATTTTTGGGCTTATATTTGCAGACACATGCAACAAATATACAGAGAGGAGAAAAAAGTTCTAAATTTAGTCACCATTATTGACGACAGACAATCCGACCTGACGAAGCAATCAATAGTGTTATCAGAGAAATCGATAGATTTCCTGCTATGACAAGTCAAAATGTTGGAAGTGAGAGAGGTATATTCAGATGTTTTGGGGGGGGGGGCTTTCAATTAAATCCACTCTATGAAAAAAAAACAGCCATTATGCATCTGCAGGGGGCTGATAGGTTAATGGTCAGTAACAATGACACAGTAATTATATTGTCAAATCATTTGAAATCTGGCTTTTCTAAAACGTTTTCCATCAAAATTCCTTCCATCAGCAATGCAGAACACTAAAAGCCGTAATACTGGAGATAAACTATCTCCTCACTGCTCACTGAATGTTCTTGAAGGAATTTCTATCCTCAAATTAAACACTATTCATTCTGACATTTAAAACAACTGTGCATAGTTTAAAGCAAATCACAAAGTGCCGATTACAGAGCGATAACAGTTCGACTCATACTGAACTACATCAGGAAACGCCACTCCTTAGCTTCTGCGGGTGGAAGCTAAATGATTTGTTTGGAGTCTAAAGGCCAAAACACATAAGAAGCATCTGATGCTCATCTCCAAATACACCCATTGAGAAATATGACGCACCTCAAACTGCCTGACAACCGGACTCAATTCTTGCTTTTAATATTTAGAGCATCGATTTTTCTTCTTTTTTTCTGCCACAATTCATGTTTTACGGGAGTTTTTTTAAAAAAAACCTAGCGGTGGAGGAGGAGATTTCTTGTACACAATGTGTTCTGTTACTACAGAGTATGACCGCTACATAAAAATACTGAATGAAATAAAAATGATTTTTCCAAACATACTTACGCCTGCTGTGCACAACAGGAGCATCAAATGAGGCGGATCAGTTGTCATTTTTGTCATTTCCACGTGTTTTAGTGTTTAGTGTTTGCTCTCAAGGACAATCTTGAACAATATTCACCATCATTAGCGGGTCGATTCTTTGCGCAAGAGTTGCAGACCGTGGAGGTTTGTTTTTTCTCTTCACTCGTCAGATCAAGGGCAGTAATTAACTTTTTCTTTTGGTTTTTATCTGAACTTAAGATAATTTTCTCATTAAATCCTTGAATAAATAGGTCTATTAAAGGTCAAAAAATAGTAACAAACCCCTGGAACAATTTCTGAGACCCCAAGGTGACACCTTCCAATCAACTGTTTTTCCAAGATTGTTAACTTGCTACAAATGTGAAACAAAGAAAAGAAGGAAATCACCACATTTGAGATACCAGAAACAGTGACTGTTGTATAGATTAGGTAGGATGGGTCCTTTTCTTCTTTAAGAACTGCCTTGGCAAGTGCAGCTTTAATATTCTTTATACAAGCTACATATTCTAATATTAATATAAATATTAATGTTGCTCCTGCAGGACTCCAAGCTGTTTCTCACCTGGCCAGTGCCTGAACCTTGGCTGTGTGTCTCTCCTCCAGTTCTGCCAGCTTCCGCTTCAGCAGATCAGTTTCCTGCCTCAGGCCTGCCGAGTGCTCCATCTCCCCATCCAGCAGGCTGCGGAGAGACCTGTCAAACACATGAAGCAGATCCCAACTTTGTCTCCATTTTACACCAAAGTGCTACCTTATCCTCTGCATTTAGACAAATTACACGTTAATGATCTGGTAATCTCATTACAACAAACAGGTGATTAGACAAAAAAAAATTACGAAGCTTCTTCAGTTGCGATAATAGCTGTCTGTGTGAGTCACATTTGGCTCTAATAGAAATTACTTCATTAACACACATCTGTGATTGCACTGCCGTTATTTGAATGCCTCCTCTCAATCAAAGGTTATCATAATAATCCTATACAGCAAGTGAGGATGATTCACATTTATTCATGATTAAACACAAAGGTGTATTAGCATTATTCTGTGTTTTTAGGTCATTACAACAGAATGTTTTGTACTATGATTTGTAGTTTGCCCCACAATCCCATTTTTGCAGCTGTTAAATGAGTGTAATTCACAGTCTCTGGTGGTTTACTGCTAAATACTAAACACAACAGAACAGCCTCCTGTTTCGACGTCAGCACAAAAAAAAAAACTCTAATCCCAGAATAAAAAGAAAACAAGCTGACAGAATTTATTCAGAAAGGTCATTCAATATCTTCTTCCAGTCTGAGTGTGAGTGTGAGTGTGTGTTTGTGTGTGTAAGTATGACTGGAGGTTTGCCAGCAGCGGATAAGGAGAATTTATCCCAACGTACGTGTTTTGTTCCTCCAGCTCGTCCTTCCTGTTCATCATGGCTACGAGGGCCTGACGCAGCTCCACTGCAAAGGTGAGAAACCAGGGTGAGATTTCTGCACTGAAATGACTTCAGATGTACGAACACACTCAGACGCTGCAGACAGCAGGATGCAAAAACCAATAACGTACAGTTTCCAAATGTAGTAATAACAAAATCCCACTTTCATGCCACATTTGCAGGATTAACGCTGCACTTCTGTTCCATCCTTAAGATGAACTTCTTTGATAAAACTAGGTCTGACTTTTTTCGGCTGACAGATGTTGTATTGAATGATATCTGCCGCGTGCCAGACTCACAGAGAACTGTTTCATTGCCGCAGTCAGACACATCTTTTTAGAAGCTACTATAAAAATCTGGTGACAAAAAAACAATCAAAGAAACATGTACAAGAGGAAAACACAGACTATCTTTGTTATTACACTCTTTACCAAAAAATATGTAAGGAAACTCAGCCTGGAAATCTCAGTATGTTAAAGCAACACATTATCTTGTGCACACTGATTTACTGTGAAGAAGAACTCCGTTACGAGTGAATTACAGTCAAAACTGCTTTAGTAATATTTTTATGCTCACTTCAAACATCTGTTAGAAAGACAAGACAACCATCATCTTTCGGCTCATTTATCTTAACATAAATGCCAGCTTTTTTCATTGTGGAGCAGATTTCAGCCAAAGTAAGCTTAAGCCCTCTTATGAATTCACTTATTTGTGCATACTGTTTGCCATCACAAAGATATTATT
Organism: Acanthurus tractus; assembly: GCA_029783725.1. Taxonomy (NCBI): domain Eukaryota; kingdom Metazoa; phylum Chordata; class Actinopteri; order Acanthuriformes; family Acanthuridae; genus Acanthurus; species Acanthurus tractus. Next base: position 18,108,483 of record JAQNCA010000017.1, on the reverse strand, counting down.
GGCTGTGACTGCGACTCACTTCTGATGGAAAAGAAGTTTCTCCCCGATTTCAGCAAAATTTATATTAAAACTGTTACTGCAACACAGCAGTCACCCATAACACCAGTATCATTATGTCAGAAAACATATTTAAATAATATATGGGTTTATAAAATTAACAGTTTGCTAAAAGTTAGTTTAAAATATGACACAGCTTATCTATTGAGTTCATCAGGCAGGACTGTTGGAAAAATGTTGGGAACTACTGGGTTGGACATGTTGTTTGAATATGTCACTTTGGATTTGAGGAAACTGTTTTTTCGCACTGGAATCTGGTGAAATTTCAAAGAAATACCAGGTTCAAGCTGTGAAATCCTCAGTGTCCCTTCTGACTTTAAAGCAGTTGAACTGTATCAGCTGCAGCCGCTCTGCTACCAGCCCGTCACTGACTGATGTTAATCTGCATCCTGTTGTAAAGATTTGGCAGAACTGGGCCGGGCTGTGCGGTGGCACACTGACTCATCTCCATAGCTACGCTCCAAGGTGTGCATGAAGGTCTTCAAAGCCCCTAACTAGGCTGTTACCAGGATTTCCCAAAATAACAACACGAGACAAGGAGTTAATTTACCCTGCACTTTGCATTCCACCATTTACACACACTCACACGCAAATGCTCACAGAGACCACAACTCTCATAACTAATGTAGGGTGTCGATTTAGCCCGAGACACAAGTAGGTCTCCTCCAGCCCCGAGCAAAGAACCTGATTGGAGGAGGAGGAGGGGAAGAAGAAGAAAGAGGAGGAGGAGTGTGAGGACCACAACAGAGAGCAGAGGAGAATAGAGAAAGTCTATTATCTCCACGGCTCCGATCTCCACATCAGCAGGCCAGAAATAAATATGACCTTTAGTCCGACCACGCGTTCACAGCGGGTGCCACAGACGAGCCATTAGGGACTTCAGTAGAGCCAGACGCCCTTCTGTCCATACTGGGGGACATGGACAAATTACAGAACAAGTGTGTGTGTGTGTGTGTGTGTGTGTATGTGAGTGCGTGCGTGCGTGTGAGGAAATACATATGCGTAAGACATCATATATGTAAGAGCAACCTTTGCTGGGAATGAAATGTGTGTGTGTGTGTATATGTGTATGTGTCTGTGTTGGGTGTGCGTGTGCGTGTGTGTGTGTGTGTGTGTAATTGCCACCACCGGAACCTACGCGCTCTTGCTCAATTGTTCCAATAATAGATGCATTAGCAGAGAGCTACGCCATGTAATAGGGCTGCCTTGTGAATTATAGACTCCATACTCTCAAATCAATGGACTGCTCAGCCTCGCACACTGGCAGGCCTGGATGGAAATCTCTTTCCAACAGCGTGTCCCTCACAAAGATTTGTCCTGCACACCTTAAAAATCCTGGTCATCCGTCACTGTGTGTAAACACTGTAATGAAATATTGTAAATTTTTCTATCAACAGAAGGTCTTTCTTATCCTCTTGTATTATTCGCACTTCAGTATTAAGCTTATATAATTCAAGGAATTCATAAAAGACAGATTTTTATAAAAAGAACCAAAAAAAAATCAGTCAGAGCAGGTCAGGATAATCAGATTTTTAGTCCCTGAAATGGATCCTACATTTCCCATAATGCAACGCATTAGCATCTTTCACTAGATCCTTAGTGCCTCTTAAACATATCTTTGAAAATCTTGAGTTTATTTTTTAATATAGGATTTTTGTTAAAACAAGTTTGAAGCCAAAGCCATAAAGTTAACCCTCATGACATTATTCTGACATCATCAGTGGTATTTTTTCCTAAGCTTTGAAAAAGCTGCTTCCAGACCCACAAAAGAAGAGGAAAAAATGCACAGTTGTTTTCACAGGCAGAGCAGTGCTCCTGATGAGTTCAGAGGCTTCAGATAAAAATCAGTGAAGTGCCCCTTTAAGTTTGCCTTTATGTGGATATAAGTGCTGAGCATTTGTAAGAAATATGTTCATAAGACTTTAATTTGTTTAAAGGCTGCATCCACATTGGGCGATTCCACCAAAATCAATAAATCATTGATGAGTAAGAAGTGCTTTTCAAGAATTCTTCTTAGAGTCACTCCACTAAATCCTGATTTTTTTTTCCTCCTCAGTGGTTTCCTACGCTTCCCAGAACAACTTTGCGCAACCCTTTGAGAACTGTGTCTGCACATGTTGCTTTGGGTTAGGTGAGTAGGAGGGGACAGTGAAAGCAATAGTCAGCCAGTGATAGCGAGAGCAAGAGAGCAAGATTTCTTCAGTCAAGAAAAAGTCACGGTCTTTCACTCAAAATGCAAAATCTGTTTTGGCTGCATTGCATTCTGGTCTATTGGGCTGGCAGTAGGCGTAGAAATTGGTAACTCTGCCTCAGTCCCAAAGGTTTTTCTCCCAATGACACTGTTGGATGACTCGAGGGAAGCATTTTTGCTCTTTTATTCTGATGAACAGGAACGAAAACCTGACATTACGGTGGCGTTACAGCGGTTTAAGGGGAATTAGACTTTGAATTAAAAACCTCCTCCTTACATGAAGAGCTGCTGTTTTACAGGACTCGTGGAGCTTCCTGTACATTGAAGACTATTTCCTCTCCTTCCACACCAGCAATTTTTAGATCACTGGCTCTTTCTATAACCCCGTGGCCTCCTCTTACAGAGGGCTAATGGATTGGGTGAAGGCTCAATCCCAGCGCTTACAGACAGCTCCACTCACCTTTCCCCCTGATTCTCAGTCTCTTTCTCTCTCCGCCTCACTCTCCCATACACACACTCACACACACGTACTTTTACACCAATACACACACGTACATACACACATGCACACAATCCAAGGAATCAGATAGCATCAGTGTGAGAGTCTAAGAGTCTGATTAGCTGCAGGGCACCATGCAGAACACCAACTTGTGAGTGGGTCGCACAAACACACTGAAGTGCTCATCAAGTGTTTTTTTTTTTGTTTTTTTTTTGAGTCAGAAATTTTAATCCACATCTGAAAATCACTGATGTAAATGGCAGGCAGTCGCACACTCTGACTTTGTTTCACATTCACTTTTTCTCACAAACAAAATCCTCCGAGGGGAGCCGACAAGTACATAAGTGCAGCTGCGTGTGTGTGTACAGTGAACCAACAGTGCCACCTGGTGAACAGAAGGGATCCGTCTCCTGGCACGAGAGCTCCCTCGTTGCAATTAAATCACTTTTAACCGCAAAGAAAAACAAGAAGGTTTGAAAAATACAAATGAGCAAGTTTGATTTAATTTACGTATCACAGCTGGCGGTGAAATTTCCAAGACTCAGACATGTGAGGACTTCCACAGGATTCATTACCACCACAGACTTCTTGGCAATACGCTGCAATATTAGATTAGGTTAGATTGTCTTCTCGTGAAACCTCAGGAGGAACTGGTGATACAACAGCTGTTTTGAGGTCATCTCAAATGTAAATCAACTTTATGTTTAATTTATCCTCAGCACAGCGAGAAGTTAAAAGTTCACCCTCAGAAACTTGTGCTGTTTTCAGCCCTGCACTTATGTATGCAGTTTCTGAGCAAAACAATGGCAGTTCAGAAGAAAACTAATCAAATTCACGGCATCATTAACTTGATTTTCTCACCTTTTATTCTGATCAAAAAGGCTTAAGTCCAAGTATTTATACTAATTTTTAGACATTTATAATTGCAAGATTTTCTTATTGCAAGTATTCAAGTTTGGGGGTATTTTTCTTTCTCCATTAGAAGATTTATTGGTTTTTAAAAAAAGCTAATTTTGCTAGTTCAGATAGCGTTGTGTTGTTTCTGTTGTTTCTGGGGAGTTTTTGCAGCGCATGACTGTTGACTCTCCAGTTGCCCTTTAGGTTTTAATCAAAAAGTAGTTTAAGATTAGCTTAAATCTCAAAGATGTTAGAAGTTAGAGATTGTAATGAATATTTTGAAATGTAATGGAAAATCGGAGTCTTTCTTTGCTTAAAAATCCAACCCGAGCCATCAACTGCAAA
>JAQNCA010000017.1:18075901-18091138 GCA_029783725.1 Acanthurus tractus | reverse complement strand
CTGATAAACTATGCAGAGTCATTCCAACATATTTTCTTATGTATCCTCAGATCATTTCAATTGACATTCAAAACTGAGCAGAGCAGCATCAGATGCCAAAACTACAGGCAATATCTTTTCAAAACATTCCTCCCTAATTCCAGGTTTTTGTTCAGTGGGCCAGACTGTACTTTATACATTAGAATGGGTACCTACTAGTGAAATTGTTCACTGTTTAAATTAAAAATAAACAAAACTTAATTATTTTACTCAGTCATTAGACCTTTTAATTTTGTGTTATTCAATCTCAGATGAACTTGGACCAGAAGAAGCCAGCTGCAGTTCTAGATGTTTTTGATTTATGGTTTTCAGTTCTAATAGTGAAGTTTTAACTTTCAGCTGTTTATGAATTATAATTTATGAACCAGTGAAGAGCTTACAAGTTTCACCCACAAGAGAGCAGTAGTGCACCATTTGTAATTGGTTATACAAGGTTTCATCACTGGGGGAACTATAGAGCAATGTTCTGCCGATTTGGTCCCTTTTTTTTGGTCTGTCTTTTTATATTCTACTAGCATGTGAACCAGGAAGCAGGAAGAAAGATATTTTTGTGTGTGAGCATTTAGTCAAAGGGTACAGATTCCTGCCAAAAAAACAGCAATTACTTTTGCTTTCCTATCATATAAACACAGATGTAAAAAAAAGGAGGGGGTATTCAAAATTTTAAAAGTCTACTTACGAATGTTTTATAAGAAAAATTTTTTATTTCTTTAATTGAGCAAGTATATAACTGAAGTCTAACGATCTTTTAACTGTGTGAATAACTGAAAATTATTTGTTTGCTTACAAGAAACCCACAAGTTATGCTTCAAATCATTACACTGTCTTAACTAATGTTTTTCAGTTATTCCCTAAATACAGTTTGTTATTCAAATTAGCGCACTGAGATACCAGAGATACTGGCTGGTGTTAACAGTGCTTGAAACATCTTGTTAAAAATCTCGTTCTTATTCTCATTCATGACTAAAAACAGCCAGATTTGAAAGATTGCCTTACACTTTAACAAGCTGAGTGCAGGCTGGGATATTAATGAATTATCCTAAAAAAGCTGCTCACTGTGGTTTGTAAAAAACTTACTCACACAGCAGTGAGTAGTTTCAACTGTAAGTGCTATTTTCAGCATCAGATTAATGCACTTTTTGTGCTCTACTGAGTATTTCTGGCTGCAGAACAGTGTTAAGGATGAATAATCCATGTGTGTTACATGTCGCACAGTTAAATGTGCCTCTTTGATGTCTTTTTTAAATAGTTTTCTGACAACAATGGAACTCTGTGATGGAGAGGAATGAAATACAGCATGTAAAATCTCTAAATAAACCTATAAACGTTCAAAATGTGGCTGTTGTAAAACAAATACTCCTGTTCTTAATTCAAAACTAAATGGAGCTGTGATGAAACCAAAGCACAACCTGCTGCAGCCTGATCATTGGATGTTTAATAAAATGTTTTTGTTTGTAAAATCTGTTAATAGATTTGCTAATGATCTCAGAGAGAGTACAGAAGGAAATGAAATGAAGACAGATGGGAGACTTCTTATTTAAGGTGCAACAGAGATTGGTCTCAACTCTATTAAACTGTTAGTTTTAAAAATAGCGCATCATTTATTATAAACTGATAATTTGTTTTGTGTGTACAATATCAATCTATAAAGTAAGTTAAATAAAAAAAATTCCCTGTCAAGTAAATGTAGTAGAGTAAAAAGTACCAAATTGAAGCGAATTAGAAATATAATAGTTAAAATTTAACTATTTAATGAGAAATAACGAATAACAAATATCAACTTAGGTTTTAACTTGAGGAAATGCTTTTAGGGATCAACAAATTCAGCAAAAGCTAAGTTCAAACAACTGCGTAAGAATTTCTCTCGATTTTTTCCGATAAGATCCAAATTTTAAATTAAATAGTAAAGTAAAATAATAAAAAAATGTAAATTTTCAATTGACAAATCAAAGTGAAAGAGAAATAAGATGTCTATCAATACACTTCCTGCAACTCACCTGTCTACATGTATTTGAACACTAGATGGAGCCAATGACCGCATATGTGATGTTTATAGTTTTGTTTGCCGCATTTATCCACCTCTTATTTATTATCCAAATCTCCTTAAGTTTTAATTCTCACACATTATACATATTAAGAACAGTGTTGTCTTTGACGTAACTCCGCTGCGTTATCTCCTCTTACAGCGTGGTAGCAACCCGGTTTAAATGATGATGTTAAGGAAGTGGGTCTATGCGTCCCACGCAGAGGAGGGTTTTCCGGTTAAAGTTTCCTTTGTGATTCGGAAGTGGTGTTGTGATGCCAAAGCCGTTTATCCTTACAGACACAACGCTGAAGTGGCGATCATGAAAAGTAAGCCTCAAAACATACGTAACATAGGTAGCGTTACGACATTAGCCAGTTTCCCCATCAGAAAAGACCGCAACTTGACAAACGGCTAAGCCGAACGGCTAGCTAACGGTTGTAGTGATCCTAATGGCTGGCGGATACAGCATGCTAACAGTAGCTAGCTAACTTGTTGTCTCTTACTGTCTGCAGTCAACAGGGATGCCGACCAGGTTTTATATGTAGCCGGTTCTATCAATATGTGGGTTGCACCGTAATTGACAATCTTTGGCTTTATATTTGTCGTTTGTGTGCAATATAATACAGTATTAGATTAACTTAGACTGCTGGGGTTAAGTCCCACCCAGACAAGCTAATTCTAGCTTAGCATGTGTGTTTTGGACAGTGACAGCTGTAGTCTGATGCCCCATGACATCTGTGTGAGCCTCCTGCACCGTGGACTCATCTGGCCCTTTTAATATCAGTCCCAGGATACCCTTCTCTATATCTTTTAACCCACAATGGCCTTTATGTACATGTCCATGATACACTGCAGTCCAATATCATAATTCGGAGATTGATGGACCAGAATAAGGGAAAGGGTCTGGCGGTTGTAGTGGCATCACTTATTCTCCTCTGAAGGTTTGCTTTTTTGAATTGTCTTTTCAGGACCGATCGAAACTCCATCCTGCTGAAATGGGAAAACGCCAACTCAAGATTTAGCAAAATACAGGTAAGGCACAAGCCCAGTCCCCATTACTAAGTTATGATAGGCCAATAGTGAACCACATCCTCTTCCTTGCTACGCTTTACTGAAACGTTGTTGTAATTCTTCGTAGTGGTTTTCATGTGTTTGAGATACATATCAGAATAGCTAGTGTGGGCGAGTAGAAAAGAAAGCGGTAGTACACAGTGTCTCTCTTCAGTGCATTGCATCACAGCAGCACACACAACATGTTGGAACAGCAGCCCTCTCTTTGGAAAGCAAGGATGAAGCAACTAATGTTGCAGCAAGCATCTGTGGAGGGTCTGCTTGTTTAGGAGCCTCAGCTGCAAAGCCAAGAATGTTCTAACTTGTACTGCAAAAGTTGGCAGCAAGACCTCGCAAGTGCATTAGAGTACTGTATGTAATCCTACCTGTATGTCAGACAGGTAAAGAGGAAGGCTGAAGCCATCCTATCTGACAACATCTGTCCCCTTTTCTCTGAATTTCAGATTCTACCCTCTGGCTCTTGGTTTAGATTTACCACATTAGTAACAAATACAAGACCTCCTTCGCTCCCACAGCCATTCCAGGCCACAGGAAGAGGCCGTGAGTCCTAAGCCCTGAGGCTACTAGGCTACTAGGCTGAGTACGTAGCGTAGTTTTTATAATGTGGTCTGGTTTGTGATGATGTAGATTATGATGATGCTCACAATGATGTCCATGACGCTTCCTTGATAATGTTAGTAATAACAGCTGTGTGACAATGAAAGACATGTCGATATTTTAAAGCCAGACAACAGTTGTTGTATACTCAACCTTGGCCGTTCAGCTGTTCAACAAATTGCCCAGTGGAAACAAAATAGTTGCAAGCTTAAGTTGAAGTTTAAATTAATCGTTTGAAAATGGTCGTGTTTATTAGTTATGTTACACCTAATATCTAGGTCATTGTATTGTTTTTGGCCCTGATAGGCTGCATTGTTGTGATACCACTGTGTGAAAGATATGAAGAGATACAAAGCCACACATGCTTTCTGATCAAGTTTTGACAGGAAGTTAACATCTCAGTGGATGTGTTGCACTGAGAGAGATTTCACATGTTGTTTTAAAGCCACTACAAATGTCACAGGCAGGTCGCAATGACTTGCACTATTATTGAGTATAGTATGTCTTAATGTCTTATTGTAGATACTAGTCATGTGTCATCCACTGTTAGCCAAGACACAAAATGACTTCTTTCCATTAATGTCTTGCCGTTTTGAAGCAGTCTGACCCTTCATTCTTGATTTAATGCTGCATTTCAGCATCCCTGAATTTTGCTGCTATGCCATTTCATTCTTTAATCACTTTGTTGGATGTTTTTCTCAGTCTGAGTGAGAAGGCTTGTGACTCCCTTAGCTAGACTTCTGACTGGTGACTTTAGTAAAATTTGATTTCAAGGTTGTAATATGAACAAGCTAAAATGTACATGCAAAAATCGTGTCTGCTCATGCTAGCAGGAGGATCTGCAGAAGCGCTAGAGAACAGCTGAACTGAATAGTTCACAGTTTCATTCATATTGTTGACTTTCACGTACTAAATCAATATTTGATTACGCTGGTTATCACACATTGAGACTGAGGCAGAACTAAAAAAACAAACACACACTCAGGCTTCCATGCACACACATTCAGTGCGTGCTGCTGTCCCCTAGCTTATGGCTAATGTGTAGCATTTTGACTTTTGGCAACAAACAAAAAAAGAAAGTATCTAGCAGTCAAAGTAATGCAATTAAAAAACTGATAATGTGGCTTTTTGGGGGGATGATGGAGGTGGTGAAAAATATGATGACATCATTTTAGGATCAGTACTCACACTAATGTGTAACGTGGCACTATCAGTATCCTTCCTTACGGCCCAGAGAGGATTTAGAAATCTTGAGGCTGTATTCTGCTTTTCAAAGTAAAATTCTAAAAACACTTTTATTTTTTTTAATGGAAGTATGTAAGCCCATTCATCTGAGCTCTGATAGGATTGTAAGTCTTCAGTGTTATTTAACAAAGCAACGCAAAAGGTCTTCAGTGTTTCGAACTTTAGTGTGGTGAAACTTGCAGACATCCTGAGGCCAACAACATCAAGCATACATTTAGTGTGTCATGTGGTTAGTGCGCCGCTATTCAGACATGTGTGCGCTGGCATTTGATTGTGAGAAGAGTGACATCTCAGACAACACTGCCTCATTGTTTGCAGGCCGGCCATGTAGCAATGACAGAATCCCCATCAGAACCCCACGGCCAGAAAACACATATTTGCAGAGAGGGCAAGAGAAGAGAGATCAACACACAACACAGTGGCAGGCCTGCCTTTGTAAACAACCATTAGCGATGTGTTGCCCGCGTTGCTAGACCTGGTCAGTCCAGAGGAGTGTTTCATGAAGGAAAAGAACCAGTTACACCGGTTTTGGTCCAGTGAATCAAGAAAATCCTTTCTATGAAACAGGTGTAAATTCATTTGCCCTGCATGACAATGGACACTTCTTCCTTCCTTTCATGCCAAGCCAATCTCAGACAGGCTTGTTTTATTCAGCTTAATTAGTCTGTTGCAGATGTACCTGCTAGCCGAAAATGCAATGTTACCTCCCAGTCACATGACGCTGCTGCTCTGTTATTGTAAACATAGTAACATTTTGTCATTTGAATGTTACAAAAGGCTGGATGATTTTTCAGTTCTAAAGGATGTCATATGTCTTAACATGTTATTGTTAAAAATCCTTTCAAAATTAATATTAATTTCTTACAGAAGATATGTAGTCGTGTCACAGTTGGAGAAGCAGAGGTGTAAATATGAAATTAATAATGGCTGAAAATTCTTTTAGCTGTGTCAGGCTCAGGGTCCTGGTATTGTGTAGGCTGGCTCGCTGTCACATTGTCATGCAATTGGCCTAGATTATGCTTTCAAATGACTGCATTCAGAGACAGCTGTGAAAGGCACAATGCATAGACCTTAAGTGTGTACCACTTTGTTAGGTCCACTTGGAGGAGTGTTTTGTTCGTTGCTTATCAATAGTTGGACCCCCACTTTCTGCTGGATGCTTCGCACTCAAAAGACTGCAAAGTTGTTGACCTCTGTTGAGTTTTTTGAAGTAGTTTCACACAGAACTTTTTGATGGCCGCAGAGAACAACAGACTCCTCCATCTGAGTCTTGGTCTCACTAAACTAAACTTCTAGTTGTTTACTTTAATGGGGATTATACACTTGTACAGATATTGATTATATAGAAGAAATTCACAATATTTTCATTGGATCTGAGGCTAGAATGACTCAGTTACAAGTAGACAACAAACTGGCAACAAACTCAGTTGACACAGTAAGTAAAATGTGTCAAAGTTTGTTCTCACTCAAACCCTGTAAGTGCTGCCAAACAGTCTTTGTGGCTTTCTGTCTTTATGGCAGTGGGTTTTCTCAGTTTCCGCTAAATATTTTACTGCTCATTTATGTGTAAAATGTGCTGCAGTGAGTTCATCATGATCTAAACTTTCTCTTGAAGTCTCTGTGTTTAGGCTTAAGTTTGTATAAACTGTCTTTATGAAACCATTTAACTCTGATTTAAGTTGTTAGGCACACTTGTTAAGTTTTTCACTAAAAGTCCCATTTCAGCATTAAAGTCAACTTTGAAATGGTCCCATAGGGGAAGTTAGTCTTGCAGCCAGGTGCAACACTGAACACCGAACTTTCTTATCTTTTATAGCTTCCTTTATGAAATACCTCCAGCTCAGAGGGTAAGTTGTTAGCTAGCTCAAATATATGGAAATCACTCTGCGGTTGTTAAAAAGTAAAAGAGAGGGGAAAAAATCGGTAAACAAAGTTCTTTCTATCGAAAGCAGCGGCCACAGCAACAGTTGTAAAAGCTCAAACATGTAAATGCTTCCCTGATGGCTGATTAAATCCCCTTGCCTACAGCCCTGCATTCTTGTTCTTTTCTCGGCTGTTTGTGTGTGTGTGTCAGGGAGACTGACAGTGAGAACAAGAGACATGTTAATTTTCCCGGGATCAGCTTTTTCACTTGTTGTAGCCTGTATGAATGCCCCAGGTACAGCTTGTCTTTTTTGATTCCCTGGCTGTGTTCAGTACTCAACTCTGATTGGTCGATTGGGAAAACTTGATGTAGTAAATCTTAGAAGAAGTGACACTATTTACTGATGATCTGATTAAAACCTTTATATGGAAATCTGTGGTGTATCTAAGGCAAATTTTAAAAAAAGGAGGGGCATGGGGCTTCTGAGATTAGGTTCAAGGGAACTTATAATTAACATTTCTATGCTTTGGGATGGAAAGAACAACATAAATGCATCCACAAAATACAAACTGATTTAGGTGTGGTAGCGCCACACAATAAAAACATGCAGTACAAGCTATGGCATGCATGACTTATATGACTTATGTTTATTACTGCCATATATGTATTTCATTCCTGTGAACTTTTAGTGGCTAGAAAATCAACACGGTAACAAAATCACAGGGTGTCAGTAAAATCTTAATGATTACAATGCTGTGGTGACCTGATGTTTGATTTTTGAAGACAAACATTAGTCAGCAAGCTTATGTGCTCAGTGGATAAATCATAAGCTGCTTACTTCTCAGATAATAAAATGCCGACTCTGCATCAGCACTGAACTCTTTCTAAGTCCTCAGTCCCAGAGCTTATTAAATGCTGCACTGATGCTCTAAATTAAATATTGAGATAAAACAAAACCAAATCTGCAGCGTGTGGTAGATTTATTTAAAGATTATTTTTGATACAGCAGAAGTAAAGTGTCGCTGATTACACCTCTAGTTTATTATTAGTAGCTACTGTCTTCATATCACACGGAGCCTTTTGATGAGTTATCACACTAAAAATGTCCTATTTCTTCTACAGGTCTCTCCATCACCATGGCAACGCTACACCCACAGAAAAGGGAGGAGCCAAGTCCTGGCAGAATGGAAGTCTCCGGGATGCCAGGCCTGGCCCTGAGCCCTCAGAGCGAGGCAGTGACCAGTGAGCTTCAGGAGCTGTCCCTGCAGCCTGCGCCCGACCCAATGCCTCTGCAGGAGAGGAAGAACGGTGAGACTGTGTTACACGCACGCTTTTTTTTTTTTTTTTTTTTGCTCTTTAAATCACCTCATTTAATCCCACATTACTGGTCATCCTGTCTTAGTGCCTGCAGCAGAATAGTCCAACATATGGTGCTGTGTAGTGTTTCAGTTTCCACATTTTTTTGATGCAGACTTGAACATTTCTTCAGGCAGATACGTATGAAGACGCTGTTCTACATGTGAAAATGACAAAGTGGTGTACAGTTGTGCTTTCAGGCTGTTTCTGAAAGGTTTCCAATCAGCACTTAGCTTACTCCCTTCTTGTTCAGTGGCCAAACAATAGTTTATAGTACAACCATCATCTTCTGAGTAGAAGGGGAACATTGCCTGGCTTCTTTGCTTTTCAAGTACCTTGAACCTCAGTGACCCACAGTGTGTATCAGCTGAGCTCCTGGCTGAATGCAGTGGAAGCATATCGCTCCACCACTGGCCTTGCAGGTCAACAGTTTTGCTTCCAGTTTAAGTATATATTTTGGTTAAGAACATCTTTTCTTTCGCAGAAGTATCCTCTTTCCAACATAAATTCCTCCCTGCTAAAAAAGCGTGCACAGAGAACATGTTATATAAGTTGATGCTTAGAGGGAAATAGGGGGGGAAAAAAAATTAGCAGCAGAAATGAAATGTCAGATGTCTACGCACGCCTTGTTCGTTTGTCAGTGGAGAGCTTACCTCACAGCGTAGGGTGGTGAGGGGAGAGAGACATGGAGGTTTAAGTGCTCAGTTGAAACTCTGTATGTGTTTGTGTGTGTGTGTATACAAGGCTGTGTGTGGAGAAAGAAGGGAGAGAAGAAGCTGCTGTACCTAATTGGCTTGCACCTCTGCGCTGACCTCCTGTTACAGTAGATTAGGCTGTGCTGCACATTGGCTGCGTAAGACTCTGTAGGCCTTTTTGTGTTCGGAGTTAGCTTAGAGCTTAAAGCAGCTACTTGGTTCTCTGCTCAGCGCGAAGGTCTGCTGCTCCCACTGTTTTGAATCACAGAGGAAAAGTTTACATTGCTGCGTTTTTCTTTTGTGGTTTGTTTAAATTAACGCAGCCAAATTACAAGTGTATCCAAGCTTATAAAATGAAAGTCCCGATCACTCAAAGGTAGCGTGTTTATTGGACAGAGTTTTGTTAACATGACCAATGTGAGCTTTTGGTGACAGAAGTTTGAAAGAATCTGACTCATTTGTAAGTTGAGTATATTAACCTTCATCAGTTATCAACATGTAAAAGCAGAATGAGCATATAGAGCTGAACTTTTTCCATCAATCTAGTTGACAGAAGATTAATCAGCAACTATTTTGATAAGTAATTAATTATTATTTGAGAATTCTTCCAAATCCAGCTTCTTAAATATGAGGATCAGCTTCTTTTCTGTTTTAAGTCATTCATGCTCATTAGAATGTCTTTTGTAAAACATCTTAAATTTCCTGGTTAAAAATGTATCGTAGATTACTTTGCATTGTGAGCTTAATAACTTTGAGTTTTTGACTGTTCCTCAAGACAATAGAAAACATCACTATATAATATTTACATCATTAATTAGTTTAGATTGCATCTTCTGAGCAGTATCTATGACCATGTACTTATAGAACACGTTTCAAGATTGTTTCCTGTTGACACTCCTGCTTTAGCCAGCACATCCAAACTGAGGTATTTAACTGCAGTCACACAAAAGAAGGTAACCTTCTTGTGCGCTATTCAGAGGTCCACTGTGTAAAATTTAGTGGCATCCAGTAGGGAAGTTGCAGTTTGTGGAACATCCTTTGTCTCAAATTTCTTTTCTTTTCTTTTTTTCATTTCATTTCAATCAAAAGTTCAATCACTGGTATATCAGCTGGTAATGTTATGGCATGGTGGGCCATCAGAGCTATATAAAAAATAGTTATTGCCAGAAAGATCCCATCTGTACCGAGGAAAGGAGGAGGGAGAAACCAGACCTTAAAGAGAAAGAGGTGACCTATTGTTTATTTTTTTAAATAGAAGACACTGTAGTGAAGAAACAGCCATTTCATCTGGAGTCATATAACGCAAACCCTCTTCACAAGGTTTCCAAATGTTCCTACAACCAGGCTAGACTCAGTCCTTTGGATAAGCAGCGATATCAGCATTGATCATACAAGGGCGAGTCTTGCATTATCAGGAGAGTCAGCCACACTCACCATTGTTCCCAGCAGGGCGTAGGTTGCCCAGTTTTGTGGAAACACACTTGTTTGACCTTCTCTTGGTTTGTCAGGAGAGGAAGGTAATGCTATGTTGAACCTGTGAATAATTTACTGTTATTGGGGGGGGGGCACAACAGAGGCATAGAAAAAAGCACAATAATATGTACAATAAAATATCACCAGTAGAAAAGATATTAAGGCACAGTGCAACCTTGGACTGCAACGGAAGTATAAGAAATAGAATAGACTATTAAAGGTGCCTAAACAATGTTTAAAGCAATGTTTACATCATTTTAGAAATATTTATGTATGTCCTGTGACAAGTAGTCACAGGATGATGATTATACCTCAGAAACATACAAAGAAACACACTCTCTCACACAGCCCGAGGCCACCACTCCCCAATTTAAACACCCTCTGCTGTTGTTGGCCTTTTCTTTACACTCTTCAGTCTGCTAGCCAAAAGCAGACATGTCGCTGCAGGCACTGTTGTAGCTCACTTAACATGAAGATACTTTGAGAGCACTGGAGAGATGTATCGCTTGTATCGCTTGTTCTGTGTGCGCACATGTGGCAGGGCAACAGAATGGAATGTCCTCATAGTAAAGCTTATCAAAAGCTGTATCTCTAACAACAGGTTATGCAATGTGTTTATTGCAAAGGGTTCCTTCCTCAGTCATGGACAAGCGCTGGAAGATATATTGTCCAGCACATATGTGTGTGTATACAGGGAGGACAGGGAGGAGTGAAAGAGATGACAGGATGAGGATCAAACGCAGATGTTTCAGTCCGTACACACTTTTGTGTGTGTTTGTGTGTTAGTATGTGTTAGAGTAAGTCAGCTTAAATCTAATAAATAAAAGCTGACACAACCAAGAATCGTCTTCTATAATTTACATATCCTGTCTTCCCAGTCACTTACCTGCCTCTGGATTGTTTCGCAGCAAACAAAAGTAAACTTGCTATGATAATGTGTCTGAGATCATTTAAAAACTTTGAGGTGGAGAAGCTAGTTTGAGTGTGGGAGTGTGGGAGGCAACAGCAGCAAAAGCAGAAAAATAAGACGAAGGAAGGGGAAGAAAGGAGGAGGGGGAGGTCATGTCTGTCTGAAATGGCAGTATTGCATAACTTTTTCTGGGAGGGAATAGAAAGAAAGCGAGGGAAAATGGAAGGCAAGAAAAGAAGGGGGTGTGTTACTGGTTCTTGAGTAGGTGAGGCTTGGCACAAGCCTGTTTTTCTTTTTCAATTTTTGACTTTCATATTGGCTGAGAGAGTGCAGAGGAGTGACCAAAAGTTTGTATTTTTCAACAAGTACACGGGAGTGAAACGGAGGTGCAGTCACAGAGGGACTGGAACCTTTGGGTGGACTTTGTTACCCAAGGAGCAATAAGGGAGAGACACACAGACCGACACACGCCCTCTGTGCCGGGGCGTGCTTCCACTTGTACACAGACAGTCAAGAGAAAGGGAATGTGAGGTGCACTGCTACCTGTGGAATACTCGCTGCCGGTGAGAGGAACGTGTTTAATGTGGCTTTTCCTGTTGTCGGACTTCTCTTCAACCTTCTACTGCTGTTGTTATTTCCTCCTGCTGTCCGTTGAGCTTGTGTCGGTAATATGAATCGCTAAATCTTGCCGGGAGGGTGAAGCTTTCCCTTCAGCATGGTGCAGAGGGATATGACTATCCAGTCAGGTAAAGTCCATTTGAGCACGCTGCCTTCTGCTTTCTTGTCTTTGTGTGTCTTAAAAAAAAAAAAAAGAAAGTAAGTGACGGAAAATTACCTGTAAAATCGGCCTGAAGGTGTGTTTTGCTGACTTCAGGTGTGGCATGAGCCGTTGCATGTATGAGTGAACGTCAGGTGTACTAACATTACAGTCTTGAATGTTAGTATGCTTGTTTTTACCAAAGTGACTGCTCTGCATTGACAGCTGCAAAAATGTATTTACTAAATGTAAATATTTCTTTTCCTCAAACACAAACTGCTATTCTCAGTCAAACCTGGTAGCATTTAGTGTTGGAAACTGACAATCTTTATAACAGTTTTATTGGAAGGTTTATTGCATCATAAGACAGCGGTGTAGATTTTAACTGCATCTATGAAATAAACATCTTATTAAACTAAACTCAAAACTTCCAGATGCTACTAAATTAGTTTATGATGTTTAGTGGTGTGTATGAGAAGAGTTTTAGTTTCAGTATGTAGTGTTTTTACTATAGTTGTTAGAGTTTTACCGCACAGTGTCCCCAGATATGAAAGGAAACAGGCGAGGCCAGGTTGAGCAGGGTCTCAACTGGGTGGGTGAAGGCGTTGATGAGGTCAGTAGGTGTGGTTGTTAAATTGGGCTCTCCTCAGAAACCCCCCCTCCCCCCCCGTGCAGCTGTCAACTCTCCTGCCAAGGCACCGCTGCTGCCTGAGAACTGACCTGAGGCCAGAGGCCGGGATCCAGATAGGGCAGGAGAGTTGGACGTTGACTGAGGCAGGAGGAGCAGAGAGCACAGCCCCGGCTAACTGATGGAGACGGTGGCCCTAAAGTAGGTTAGAGGCATCACAGACTCTGCTCCAGATTTAAGTGGAAATGACCCGCTCATTTCAGTCGGAACAGATTGTTCCAGATCGTAACATGGACTGCGACCACTACTGTCAAGGCTGGGAAGAAGATTTTATGTGATGAATGCAATGAGACAATGTTTCTTGTGTGCCAGCTCTGCCCTCAGGAAGCTGGAACAGTTATTTGTTATCTTGTGTCAATGTGGCTTGAGAGTGTGCAGCTTTTATGTTTTAACCAAACACCATGGAAGCTGAGTTCACTGACTGATAAAAACTTGCATCTTATGTTGCAAGTTAAAAATAACTGGTTTAGACTATGAATATCAGACCCTGCCTGTACTACTGTGGTTTTTATTGAATGGTTTTATTGGTGTTACAGTGAAGAATTTATCTCAGCTGTGTTCAGACAGACCCAGAACTTTTCTGAATATGATCCGGATGAGCTGTATGTGTGGAAGCAAATGTCCAAATGAGCTGGGCCAGACATTAAAGGACTTTACCCTGCCAGATCCTTTATACAAAGTCTGTGTAATGTCTGATTGGTCCAATGTGTGAAGAAAGGAGGTCATTGTCGAGAGCAGGGTTTCCCCTTGGATGACCCAGAAGAGAAGCTGAGTTTTCCCAGAACACAAATCTACAAAATACATCAGGAATTGTCACAACATCTACTATGAATTTGAAATAAATATGACATTCATTAGGGCTTGCGGTCAAGAACATAAAGAACATCACAGCAACAGTCAAATTTGCCAAGTGTGATAAGTCTCTCATCCCTTTATGAAAATATAAACAAATATATTGTTACATATTCTAAAAGAACAAAATAATCCTGCAATTTGCAGAATAGAAAGCAAAACTGTGACCCATTTTGGGTTCTGACAATAAGTCTGGGAAGAAAATTCATATCCCTATGCCTGTTGATGACTTTGGTGATGGTGCATGGAGTTCATATCGCTGGTGTTACCAAGTGCATGTGGCATTTATATTAACACAAAAAAAGTCATCATCACAGAGCGCAGCAAGCAAAATTGGAAGCATGACTGGATACCTTTTTAGAAAGTGGGCTAAATATGAACAGAGACTGGGATTCTGCCAATGGGACTAAGTGTGGGATGAGGAGCTAGTAAGTAAAATTCCACTAGTTAGGTTAGGGATTTTGGCTGACATCATCATTCAGGGTTGTAAACATTAAGAGATAAAGATCTCATCCCTGTTCGTCCCCACCCTTACATAATGACAATAGACGGGCCATAGCATGCAGTGCAACGTTGAGTCAGTAAATGCTGTGTTCTGCTTGATAGCTGCCAAAAATGATTAGCTTGCCTTCTGAAATTAAAAATGCCAAAGCAGTATGATCCCACACAGACAGACGCTTTTCTGCAGGGCGGTTTCAAAGATTCGATGGCGAGATATGTATCCTTGCCGCGACTAGCTTAGCCCAGCAGTGATTCAGGGAGGCTGATGGTACTGTTATGTAACGGATTGGGAGGCTGCCAGCAGCAGAGGCCCCACAGCACTCTGTCAGGCTTAGAGTAGGAGGGGAGAGAGAGAGAAGAGGGAAGAACAAGACAGAGAGACAGATAGATCGAATGAAAGAGGAGGAATAAGCACAGAGGTAAGAGAAGAGAGTGAAAACATGTAAAATTAGAGTAAAAAAGACTGCTGAATTGAACATCAAGACCGGGAAAAGTACTGTAAAACTGCACATGGGGAAAGAAAGGAAGGGGAGGGGGGGTCATGTTTCAGTCTAATCCAAACACACAGCTGCAGCAAATACAATCCAGCTGTGTGTCTCCTTGCTTTCCTGCCAGTGACTGTGTCATTGCATTATATAATCTCCTTAGTCCCAAGACAATCGAAAACATTAAAACTACTCTAGTTTGTAAAGAGAAATGTGGATAAGTGGGGCACAACAATGACTGACATCAGAGTTATGATACAACATGTGATTGTAGTAATAACAGGAGTGCACGAAGGGACACGTTAACCTGCAGCGCAGATTTTTTTGCTTTTCCAGTAAAATTAGGAAACCTGCTCAATGTAAACAACAGGAGACCAAATGCCGTAGTTTTGAGTGAATGTAAACAGCTTTCAGTCTGATAAACATACAGGCAGAAACATATTTATGCAGCTGAGTTTTGCAAAAGGTCTTAATCTTAAATGTGTCGAAAACACCACACACACACACCTGCCAGTAACTTATGACTCACTAGCACACACATATACACAAACACACTTCACAACTCATGTCACTGTCAGGACCTGGACGTGCACTCACAGGCTTCGGTAGTCTTCCATTTGCACAGTGTGTCCTGGCAGCACAGTATTTCAACAAGAACCGGCACACACATACACACAT
>JAQNCA010000017.1:18059495-18069620 GCA_029783725.1 Acanthurus tractus | reverse complement strand
GTGTGTGTGTGTGTGTGTGTGTGTGTGTGTGTGTGTGTGTGTGTGTGTGTGTGTGTGTGTGTGTGTGTGTCTGTTGTCATCTCTGTGTTTCCTGCCCAGACTGTGAATCATGAGAGCAGGTGGACTTTAATCACAGACTCATAATAGACAGTTATTGTGGATAGCAGCCACCGTTTGTTCAAGGTGTCGGCTGTGTTTTCAGGTGCACTGCGGTCATGTGCGTGTCACCTGTGTGATGCAAGTCTACTGCATTGGTCAATCACTGTGTCAGATTGTATGCTGAGTTTTCAAATGTAATATTTATACTCAGGCCTTTGTTTTATTAACAGACCCAATCCTCTCTGTGCTGTATATTTAGTGAGATAAAAGGTATGAAAGCAATGGCTCCCCCTTGGTGTTATGCCTCATAAAACATTGATTCAGACCAAGAAATGCGGCTGAAAGGTTTGCATGCATGTGTATTTGCAGGCTATGATGTGTGTGCCTCAGAGTAACTTTACCCTGCGAGCGCACAGGTGATACCAAGCTGAATATAGCCCCCTTATGGCCAGCTGGCCTTTCTATTTAAAACAGAGTAGAAGAGGGTGGGGGGTGCATCCAGGGACGACATTTACCGTCAGAATTCTGCAGGAGCTAGAGACAGTTTGGTGGAGTTTTCCCACAGGATTAGAGGCTCTGGTCCCACAAGTTCAATGAGAGTCTCGTTCCTTCTCTAAATGTATTTCATGAGTCTCAGAGTGGATGAGTCTTCTTCAAGGGCAGACGGTTCATAAAAACTTTTTCACAATCACAGTGGTGATTGGGTGTCAATCAATTATTCTAAAAGGGTGTGTGACTCAGTCTAGTATCAGATTTACCTAAGTGTCTTTGACAAAGGTCCATTATGTCGGATGAGGTCATCAGTGAGCGTAGCGCCATTTCTACTTATCCAATAAAAACAGCTCATAATTCAACTGAGTCACCTTTTTTTTTTTTGTATTTATTTAAAGCAAACCTGTGTAGTCTAGAAAGTGTTCAAGAGGAGTTTGCCTCATTCACGGTGCTGGAATTTTGTTTTGTGTGCTCTGTGTCTGTGTTTGATAGGAGTAGAGGTTTTTGTATGTGGCCGCCCCCCTCAGCCTGGAACAGTGAATGAATGGCAACAGCTGAGCAAGAGAACTTTATCAGCAGCACTCCTCGCCTGTGTGTGTGTGTGTGTGTGTGCGCATGGATGTGTGTGTGTGTGTTTGAGAGAGAGAGGGAGAGACTCAGGAGGAGCTGCAACCAGAGCAGTCTCTCTGGGCACTCTTCTCTGGCGAGCTCACTGCTGTCCTTCTCTTCCTCCGCCACTGGCCTCCTTTTCAGTTTCCTCCCCTCAGCTCTCTTGTTCTTTTCATCCCAGCTCACCCTGTGAATTTTCTTCCCCTCCTCGTCTCTTTGGGAAACCTTTGCAGCGCGGAGCGGGGCTGTCGTGACTCGCCGGCTACCACTGCAAGGGAAGGATAGAACAGGAGGAAGAGGAGAAAGAGAGAGAAGCTGAGACAGACCCATCGATTACTCTGTTGCAGAAGAGAGAGAGAAGCAGTGGGAGAGAAGAGGCGAGGCAGCAGCAGCCTTTTTCCTTACGTGGTTTTCTGATTTAAAAGAAGGTTTTCTTTGACTTGTATTGGAGTCCTCTGAGGCGTTTGATTCTCGTCCCTTCCTCCGAAAGACAGCACAGCTAATTTAAAGGACAGCTGGTACAGTTTTGACACACCAAGGACTCTTCTTCGTTCCTCTCCTCTTCAGTCAAAACAGCGACATTGTGGACTTGTGAGGAGGAACGCTTTTGAAAAAGGAGTTCAATGTCTACCAAATAATTGATCTCTATTCTGAATGATAATGCTGGACACCAACCATTGCCTGTCCTTTGAACCCTCCCCCCCGGGCTCTCCTCCAATAGGAGAAGACATGGAGAAGGCAGGACTGACGATGGATCATGACAGACATGTCTATCATAGCCTGAAAGAAGGTGGGCGATCTGAGACTGCACATACTCAGTCGAAACACAAGATATCTGATATGATTTGTGTTTATGGCACTCAGTTTGCAGGTTTATATCAGTACTTTATGGCTCCATTTAAATAGTTTATGTGGCTTTGCTACAGATAAGTGATTTGATTCACTGGCCTGTGCAGGAGAGAAGTCAAAGACGTTATTTGTTCTCTCTGATTAACTTGTTCAGTCGACTGGACCACCGTGTTAAATTAAGAAAGAGTGGGCATCTGCAGGAGTTCAGAGCTGAGCCTGATGTCAAAGTCACATCACACATTACTTTAGTCATAAAGATGCATCGATGAGTTTTCTTGTAAACAATCAAATCAATGATTATATTCAGCGTTAGACACAAAAATTCTTTCTGTGCTTTCTTTAGGCCTTAAAAAACCTGCTGAATGCATTTCTTTCTTAAGAAACATTCCGTTGGCCATTTTAATTTTTAAAATATATATTTATTTCAGAACCTTCATGATGAACCCATGTTTACTTGCTACCAGTTTTCTTCTTTCCTGTCTTTGTTTGCCCATTGCTGCTTTTCTTGGCATATTACCGCCACCTGTAGGTCTGTTGGATAATGGGAAGCCATTTGCAGGAACATGTATCGCATCACCTGTGTGCACAAAAACAAACTAAATGGGAATCCAATTCTAGTCAAGAGGTTGTGATCCAACTGAAGGTACAAATGAAGATAGCAAATGATTAATAATTATAAATTCTAATTTTTAGCCAGACTGGAAGATGCTTTTTATCTTTTCATGTTTTGTCCTTATAATAGCACTAGTGTCAAACTAATAGTGTTTTAGTCTGTAAATACAATAATGTGACTCTTAATGCCCCTGGGCATTTTTCTGTTTGGATGTAATTTGCCAATTTCTGACAAAACAAGAGTAAAACAAACTTGTAAACAATATTTTTCCGTAGAAAGGAAAAAAATCAAGATAACTATCCGAGACATAACAGCAAAAGATGTGTATATAGCCTTATTTGGATAAGTTAACAGTCAATGCAGGAGTAAAGTCAGCTTCAGTTTGTTTATAACCGGCATTACAAGCATTACAGCTGGGGTCAGAGCCATGGATGACTGACACCAGATGAAACAAACATTCCTGTGAGGTTACAATGATTAAGGAAGTCAAGTGAAAACTGGGGAAAAATAAATTTGAAAGAAAATGCGGAAGGAATTTTTTTTACCGTAGTACAAGAAAGACTAACAGAGTCACTGTGCATATATTACAGCTGTCAGTTAGAAAGTCAATCCCTGTCTGCTTTTTGCTAACTGCAGAACTAAGAGTGTGTGAGTGACAGAGGCTGCACAAAGCCAAGGAAGCTTTGGGAATTCATCACGTCTTCCTTGAACTTTAAGATAATTAGTATTCACTGCAACCCTTATTGTTGTTGTCTGGCTCCTCAGTACGGTGCGGCAGTGTGCGATGTGTTAATGGCCTTCACCTTGTATTGTTCATGCCCTTTAGCCTCTTTCCATTCCCAGCCATGTGTGAAACCTTTGCTGTGGTCAGGTGCTACGTCCATCTCTCGATTCAACAGATGCCATCAAACTGTGCCACCGTGCAAATGATGAGCTCATGCAGGAGAACAGACTTTCCAAACAGAACATTTCCAAAGCCAATGCCAAGTGTAATGTCAGTGGATGCCGTCTGTTTTTGTTAGCTGGTTATGTGTCGGTGCAACCATGTCTGTTTCCATCTTTATGTGCCCACTTACTCACCCAGCGTGGGTGTAGAGTTTTCTTCCTTAGTGTATCTCGCTATGGTCGGCTTGTGTAGGCTTCGTGGTGCCAAGCCTGACGGGTCTTTGGGGACGGTGACGAACTCAGACATGTTTAATCAGATCTAATGTCACATGAGCACAGCAGGATTAGCCCAGTTGGCCACCAAATATTTGGCTCTACCTCTCTGATTTCTCTGTCTCTAACCTTAAAGCCAGCCCCCAGACCCCTTTTTTTTCCAACTGCTTTAACTTTGTCAAATAATTTGTTTCAGTGTACACACACAAAGTCCCCTGACTTCCATGTCTGAAAAACAGTTGCACTAAGAAATGCTGGTTATGGTGTAGCAGTGGTACAATTTAATTGCTTTTCTTTGTCACGATGTTAAAAATTCAGATTTTTTTACGTCACTTTGGTTGTCAACTCTGACAGTCCTTTGTGATTGGGACATTTTTGTAGACCCTAATTGCTTATTTAAGAAAGAAATGTTTAAAATTGCATGACAATGGAAATAATATGTAGCTCTACATCATGCACCATATGTTTAAAAACAAACGGGATGACTTTTTTCAGAGAAGCGAAGCTCTGACTCTCATTGTGACTCTGGCCTGCAGGTCCTTGTAGTTGTTAAAACAAGCCATCCTGTTACCAACAACAGTTCACAGGCTTGAATAACAAAGTGTTTCTGAGAAAGCCAGAAATCTGTCGTTTACCACTGTTTCCTCTGCTCGTAGCTGCATCTGTTGTCTTTCTGTCTCCCTCTGTGTTCCTTTGCTCTAACTTCCTATGACTGCAGAGGCCAGTTTTGGCTGTGGCCTAGTATCCCAATAAAACCGCCCTGCCTTTTCATCCTATTCTTAATTTAGCCAAAAT
This sequence comes from Acanthurus tractus, assembly GCA_029783725.1. Taxonomy (NCBI): domain Eukaryota; kingdom Metazoa; phylum Chordata; class Actinopteri; order Acanthuriformes; family Acanthuridae; genus Acanthurus; species Acanthurus tractus. The sequence goes on along the minus strand of JAQNCA010000017.1, from coordinate 18,065,005 downwards.
GGCCTTCAAACCTGATTTGGATGAAGTCTTTGTCATGTTTGATGATCATTTTATTTCAAACACTGATCTGTCATGAGCATTATTTCTGATATAATGTGAAAAATCACATCAAGACAAGAGGTCAGAGAACATGTTTATATGTACTGCAGTAATCTGTGAACATTAAAACCTATACTTAAGACCCACGTTAACAAACTTCCGTTTAATATCACCCATTTCCAGTATAATCAGCTAATTAATTTGGGCACATTGATGAATCGTGATGTTCATCTTAGTTCCATCCATCCACACTGTTGCTTCTGTCATGTCTCTCCAGTTTTAAGTCCAATATCCTACAAATGTAAAAACCCTATCAAAGCCCTATTTACACATATATTTTGCCAAGATATTGGGTTTGTCTGCCAGAAATCTGGCTGTGGTAAACCAGGTTTCTCTTAATCCTTATGCCCAATCAAATCAGTCTAGTTTCTTGTTTAACTAATAGTTAAGAAGTCAAACTACTGCAGATAGTTGACAATAGCTACGTGTCTTAGCTGCATATTAACACAGTGACAACAAAAATTCCCACTCACTTCCCAATGCAGAGGTTGCTTCATGGTTAATAGCATTGTCCCTTTAAGTGTTTGGTTTCCATTCCAGTCATATGATAAAGGTTTCCCCACATCAGCCTACAGTTTTAACGCCACTGCAGCCTTTAAGACTAACACCTCCCCTATCATGTAAGAGGTGTCATTTTCGCTGAGAGACTGCTGTGAGACTTCTGCCTTTCTTTTTGAAACCACATTGAAAACAGGGTAAACAATGTCGGACACTAGCATTTTAAGTCTTTTCCCATACCAGCTACAAGCTTACCAATTTGATCTGTTGATTAACTGGTGGTAACAACCATTTTAAGCCACTGTTGACGGCTAATGCAAAGAAATCCAGATCACTTGAAGAGGAATAAAAAGTGGAATGAGAAAAGAGAGTTCATTAGCGAATAAATAAGTGAACTGAAGTGTCCTGCTTGTGTGAAAGAATATGAGGAGGGGCATGAAGAAGTGAGACCGAGATAGAAGGAAAGTGTAAGATTCTCTTTCCCAGAATAAACCTCTTCCCTGAGAGTGCCAAGTGGCTCTGCGGATAATCCTGCACGCTGCTACGGCACGGTCAGAGTGTGTCTGCATGCGTGTTTTCATATTGATGTGTATGGGTGGGTAGGTGGGTGGTGGTGGGGTGGGGGGGCTGCGTTCAGGCCACACGTGAGTCTACAAAATGTTTGGCCCTGGTGTTTGGTGCCGAGTGGAAATTAATCTTAGATGCTTCGCTGGTGTAACATACACATGAACTCAGCCTGGCTGTGTTTAGGTCTGTGTGTTTACGTCGCTGACTGCGAGCTGACATGTTATTGCTTCCAGAGGGGAGTCTCTAGTGCTGGTCTGATCCCTCAAGATGTAGAGCATACTTCTCTTGTAAATACAACAGAGGAGAGCTGGGATCACCAGCGAGGGTTTAGAGCCAAGGAATGACATTAAGTTGCACAGGCTCTGACGTGAGTTCATAGTGTTCCTCGAACAGGCCTGGATTGTTTGTCATAACAGAGGGATAACACAGCCGCAGCAGCCGCAGCAGCAGCCGCAGCAGCAGCAGCAGCAGCAGCTTCGTATGCCGGCTAACCGCTTAGCCAGCCTGCAAGCACCAATGATGTCACTTCTGTTACCGGGAAGAAACAGGTGCTGCTTGTACGGCAGACAACCCTGGGCAGGAATGCTTGGGAAGCCTTGGTGGTGGCCTAAACGTTAAACACATGTAACACACACGCATACATGCCCCCCCCTTCAACAGGGGACAGCTGGTTGCATATGTAAAACAAGAGTCTCAGCTTGAGTGGAGCTTAATGTCTGCAGAATTAAAAAGAGTTTGCGTGATAACATTTGTTCCTTCCTCTGATTTTATCAAACCCTGTAAACTGGAAACCAAGATGAGCGGTCAGTTTGTGTCACATCTTTGGTTTTAAAATGGAAACAGGCCGTTGCCAGGAGGCACAGTGAAACTTAAGAGCAGTATCAGTTACTTATCCAGCTCAAAAAAGAATCATAACACAAACAAGTGTCTGCAGAGAAAATGCTGTAGCTATTCGGTAAATTCTTGGTATGGTCAGCAGTGTGTTTGTTGGTGGCTGTCCTTTCGGCTGATTGAGGGGTCAGACTCACTTCCTTTATTTCATACTGTACTGCACTGAAAGTGGTAATGAAACACAATGCACTTGCAGGATCCTACAGCTACTTCTTCAACTTGTTTCTAATCTAACATTTATCTACAAGAACTCAAAATTTCAGCCCAAGAGTCACTTTGAAAATTTGTTTGCATTTAAAAGGTAACAAGACGAGGCCCAGTGGGCAGCAACAAACACATCAACATACATTTTTGTGTATACATAAAGGTCAACCACGGTCCAGCTTCTTTTGTCCAGTGCCGTGTTCCTTAAAACTCTCTCCCCTGGCCTCTGCGTTATGTAACAAGTGCTTCCTGTTTTAAAAATGACGTCGCAATCAGCCCATATGGGCCTTTTTTTCCCTTACCTCCTCTCAGATTGAGTCTTGTTAGTCTGCTCTTTAAATTTCCTTTCTCTGATTTTCTTTTATCTTTTTTGCTGTGCTGCTTCTTCTTTTTTTTTCTCTTACTGCTCCTTTGGTTTAGACTGACTTCTTTTTTTTTCTTTTTTTTTTTGCAACATCTGCACACACAAAATTTGAAAATAGTGCAGGAACAGGAAGTGTGTTGCAGACTGCTCACACCCTTCTCGTACTCCGCCTCCCCCTATAGCTTCAAAAAGAAAGCACAAGCGAAGAAGGAGGAAATGGGAGGATGAATTAAGTCCTCTTCATGTCAGCCTAAATGTGTCTGGGTTCCTGTGCATGGTTATTAATCTGAACGTCGTACATGGGCAGCTGATCAGTGGACGAGAAAAGGAAGCTTTAAGAGCTTAGAACTCCATCACAGCAGATTCTTCCAGTCACCAGCAGTCACTGACTCTCCCCTCCTCTGTCTCCATGCAGTCCTCCAGCTCAAACTCCAGCAGAGACGCACACGAGAGGAACTGGTCAGCCAAGGGATCATGCCACGTAAGTCTCTGTTTAAGTCTGCTACTCTCACACGATGCTTTTTCTCTGTTTAGACTGTATTCTGCAAACATACCTACCACATTGTTACTGTGGTTAATAACATTTTATCATAGACGTACACATATGATGTACCGTTGCCTATACAGCCAGTGATGCACATGACAACACTCACTACACACAGTAACTAAAGCGGTGTCTGTGCCTCTGGATTGTGTGTGAACCCGTTGAGCAACAGACAGCATGTCAGATGCTGTTCGATATTAAGAGGGTTACGTAATGATGATCTATGTGTGTAAGATTGATTGGTTCACAAGCCACCTGGGCCCTTTGTTGTAGATAATCCTCAACTATCGAACAGGGCATGTTGGTAAAACTGTGCCTGTGTGTTTGTTTGATGTCACAGTATCTTCTTGGATCACAATGGGCCTGTGTTATCGGTGCAAATTTGTGTGTGCCCTTGTGTGTGCACTGCATGTGTCATATTTAGTGGTGTCTTAACACCACTTTGTCTTATCAAATAGGGCAGCTTCCCCTTCTCTGTATCCACTTCCTGTTTTCGACTTCCGCATAGCACAGGAGGCGGAGATAAATGTTTTTTTTTTGGTGTGTTTTTCTCTGTTTCTGTGGGGAACATAGCTGTGGGCACAAACTACAAGGCCTTTTCAAAGAAAACCTGCTGCAATGAAACTGGCTTACTTCAGCATTTAGTTGCATGTACATGTAACAGTTCGTCAAGGGGTGATCGAGTTCATGGACTCAGGTTGAGGAATCAATTTTAGAAAACCCACTACAATTATTTTTTCACCCAGTCTCTTGACACATTATATGGGATGTGGGTACTTTCACTATAGAAGTCAGTGTCTTGGACCTTTAGAAAGGGGTCCACAGACATCATCATCATCATTATCATCTCCATCATCATCATCATCATCATCATCATCACCATCACTGTCAAAATGGGAAATACTGAGCTCCTCTTCATCTTGAGGAAGTAATAGTCATTTGACGGTACGATAACTAAACAAGTCAGGTATTTGACAAGTTCAAGTCTGCATTCCTGAATGACTTCACAAAGGCCACTGTTGAACACATTTACCTCTGAAGTCATTAACTTTGAGCTTCCTGCGTAATCACTAAAAGATTAAAAGGATGTGCACATAACGAAAATTGTGCAACTTCTCTTGAGGCTGTGAATTTTTCAACAACCTTAGGGGTGGCAAAATGATTGAAGAAAACTATCTCCAAGTGAAAGCAGGAAAAACATATCAGATGGCTTATTGGCCCACCCCTACGACATGTTTTTTACCAAAAATAAATTGATGGGTAATCAGAAAGCTTGAGCCCAACTGGAACCAGACCTGGAGCAGGAACAGAGGTGGCCGTGTCAAATTCTGCAGGTCATTGTTCATTTTCTCACCCCCCTGGGCTGATGACGTACGCTGATGGCAGTGGTTTCGTTTAAAATTGGTTGAAGTGCATAACGGTTTGCTAGATAGACACAAGATTTTTGAAATCCAAAGCGGAACCTGTTCGAGCCACTCAGACAAAGGAACTAAAAATTCACCGAGGAATTTAAGAAGAGGAGATGCAGTTGTCCAAAAAGAGAGTGTAGGCATGAAAAATACTTGATTTCTATATCCCATGTTACTCAAAAAACAAAAACTGCAGTGTTTCTTTAACACTGGACTATTTTCAGCTGTTGTGTACTGGATGAATAAAGTTGAACCTGAATGAATTAGATGGTGTATCTGCCCACTAAAAATGCACTTAAAGTAACAAACCTGGCCCAGTGTGCATTAGAAGTATGGGCTGGGCACAAAAGAATGCACTTAAGTGGACACTCAGACCAGGTTCGTGAACTGGTGAGAAGCATGGAGTCCATTTAGTAGTTACAGTAAATCTGTCTGTGTTCCTCTTATGCAACATACCTTAGCCAGGCTGTTGAAATGGCATCTGGGAATTTAAAAGTGTAGTAAAGTTTACTTTGAATTTACTTTGCTAACACACATAAAATATGGTGCAATAACAAGAACATTTAGCAAAAGTGAGAGCACCGTGGCACAGATGTGCCTTGGGAATTTGAAAATAAATGCTTATCTCTAAGATGATGAATGATCCTTTTACTTAATTTATTGTAGTGTTGATCTTTTTCGTTTGATATATAGGACCAAAGTGAACTTCAGGAACAACTTCAGTTCACTAAGAAAGATAAGAGAAAGAGAAGGCATGACTTTAGATGAGATTCATCAAAGTTAGTGTGTGTTATCAAGATGATATTTTTCTCAAAGCGGGATTTTTTTACATATTAGGAGTGTTGCCTTGGAATCATCAAGGTAAAGCAAAGACTGTTCAGCTGTCAGGGCCCCTGCTGAATTAGAGGAGGCTGCTATTCCAGCAAGAAGGGAA
>JAQNCA010000017.1:18042087-18057841 GCA_029783725.1 Acanthurus tractus | reverse complement strand
TTTGCTGTGTTGAACAGATTATATGTAATGCTGGTTTGAAATTTTTCCCACAGCACAATTACTCCTTGATTTTAAAGTGAGAGAGAACACATACGTGCACCTTTTTGAGTTACATGACCAACAGGGCTCCTGGAGGCCACAATTTATGTGTGCGAAACTGCTGAGTAAGAGTTTTGAAAAGGCCTTGGTCATGGTGAGATTCATGTGGTTCCATGGGGTTTGTCTGTGTATTTGCTCACTTTAAACCAACCTTACCTAAGTTAAGGCAATGCCACCATCGGTTAGGAGAATCCTGCAGCTGCTTCAGCGATAAAATGACTTGGAACTGAGCAGCATAGGGACAGGCTAGAGGAATCAACCACAGTCACAGTTTTCTAAGCAATAGCCAAGGTGGCATTCATGCAGAAACATGGTGCTGCACAGCTAGCATGCTGCAGTGGCTTGTCATCCTTATTAGAGTGTGTGGCTCAAAACAGCACTCCTGACCTTCTCGTCCTGCAGCCACTTCTGCTTTAGTCTGTCTTCCTCAATAACTGACTGTGTTCTCACATTGTCACTTGTTGAAAAGAGCATCACATTTCTCATCAGTTTGCGTTCACTGGTTTTTTTTTTTTCTCTCTCTTATCTTTGTCTCTGTCTTTTTATTTCCCCTCCTCCGTCCGTCTCTCCATGCAGCACTGAAGAGCCCGGCAGCCTTCCACGAACAGCGGAGGAGTCTGGAGCGAGCAAGGGTGAGCATGAAAGTACAGTGCTTCTGTGACAACGCAGGTTGCAAAACACTTTATGTAAATGGAATTGTGCTGACAGGTTTAACACTTATATGCTGAAAGGATATAAGAAATCCAGCCTTCAGGTGTGAAACAAAAGTACTCTTGTTGCAAAAAACCAGCAGGATTACTTTGCATTATTAGCATATGTATTTAATAAATGAAGCTCAGGTCGAAATCCTCGCACTATATAAATCTCCCATCATGCAAAATTGCTCAGTGAAAATTTAAGTTCAAGCTATGTGAAGTAATGGTTTAGATTAGAGAACAGTGATGTAAGTGACAGCTGGTTTGTGGGTTCTTTGAGTTTCAGCATTGTTAGCGTTAGAAGCAACCGTTTTATCTGAATTTAAAAAAAACAAAAACACCAGCCACAGAAACTTAACCTTCAGAAAAGTGAATGTCACAGTGTAGGACAGTGTTTTTGTGTGATCTCTGCTGAGTGTGAAGCCGAAACATCGCAGGGTCTGCATGCAACATGCTCTGCATTAGCAGTTTACTGCATTGCAAACTTGGCCATTAAGGACTTTTACCAAACATTACTTCCCTTATAATTTCACATCCTGATCGTGTTCTCTTTTGTTTACATGTTACCCCCCCCATAATGTGTTTATCCAGACTGAGGACTATCTGAAGAGGAAGATCCGGAGTCGTCCTGAGCGCTCGGAGCTGGTCAGGATGCACATACTGGAGGGTAAGTTTTTACCAAGATGTGGAACTGCACTTTAAAACTCAAATTCCTTTAGGGATCTAAAAAGTGCAGAATGGAAGGTTAAAACTCTAAAACCTTTGTTACAAAAGGTACCGTATTGCAGAAGTGCAGTTCTACTTCCATGTAATGAGGTCATTTAATACATCCAAGTCAGTGTTTATGCATACATGTCTGTATATATTAAGGTACACTTATTTCCAACTTGATTACACTGCATTGACACTATGAAACTCATCAGCCTTATTTTAATGTGTCAAATCTTTAATTATTTTAGGTGTTTTTTTTACCTGTTCTCACTTTCTCTCTCATTATACAGCAGCTTTGCTAGCCTCTGTATATCAGCATGATTAAATGTTGTTCCTTTTTCTTGTTTAAGTAGCAGTCGCTGTGGTTTTGCTTCGGGTTTTTTTCAACTGAGCTTGTCATCAAAGTGTGAAAAGCATGCACATTAACACAGTGCGTGTGATATTTTGAAGTTTACTTTGCTGTCAGTGGATCCACTTAAACTTACCAATAAATCCATTTGTGTTGACAGAGAATGTACCAAGTAGTATTTTGTTCCGGATGTAGATCAAATGATGAATGAATTTTCGTGCTCACTGTTTTGTCTTTGCCTTGTTCTCCATAGAGACGTCAGCAGAGCCGTCCCTGCAGGCCAAGCAGCTGCAGCTGAAGCGAGCGCGACTGGCTGACGACCTCAACGACAAGATCTCCCATAGACCAGGTCCCATCGAACTAGTCCACAAGAACATCCTCTCTGTCAGCTGCCCTGTGCCCTCCAGTCTGGGTAATTACACACATTCACACCATATTTTTCAACAGTTAAAGACTTTTTCAGTTTAAATGTCCTAAAAAAACAAGCAAAACATGCACACATCTAATGTGTTTGCGTTCATCACATAGCTGGAGTCAAATAACAAGATCACTCAGGAGCAAACTACAACAACACAGACATAACACACCATATTCAAACATAATATTATGTTCAGCGTTCAAAATAACATACACACACCTGGTAGAGATGAAGCAAAACAAGTCTCAAAAAACAACATTAAATCCATTACTTTTAAACACAAAAATTTGCACATATAAAGACAGTTGCACAGCATTCACAAAAACAGCTGCAGGACTTATGGAGACAGTAAACACAAAACATGTCATCTTAAAGGTACATTCAGACCAAAGTGAATTTTTTCCACCCTTCCTAATTGATGGATGCATGCTGAATTTATTAAAGCCACACAGCTCAGGGATGTGCAGGTGTTAAAACATGCCTCCCCTCTATTACTGAGTTTGTGAGCAACAGTGTCGCCTGAATATCTGATTTCCGTTCTGTCTAAACACACCTCTGGCTGTGTAATTGCAACATTCAGGTATCCACACACTTGTGTAATACTGTATTCCAGGGTGAGTGGATAGAAAACACAAACTAAGAGGGGAGTGGTCGCTAACAAAGTGGTCGCTATACTGTTTCATTCCGTTTAATTCTCCTTATTTTACAGCATTGAAAGTAACATTACAAAGTTGTTATGTTTATACCCAGTTTAAACTAGTTTTCAGCAGGTTATTTTTGCCGCAGCTCATTAAAGACGGACTACAAAAGAAAATACAGAAGCGAGACAACAGTAAAACACAAAAAGCAACACAGACATTACAGAGCAGAAGGGGTGTAAGAGATGGTATATAGCAGTTTTTTTTAAAAAAAACATAATAATAAAAGGATGCAACCCTTGACTAACAGCTCTGTTACAGGAGTGGCACAATAACACTGTTTGGACATAGCCTTATTATGAAACAAAGTAGCACATTTACCATCGTATTACTTCTCTAAACCCGGTCATCTCTGTTAAGCAATCCTCGAAGCAGTGATGATTATGTGTAACTGAAACACGTTGTGAGGAAGCAGACAGTTTTGTCTTCTAAAAATTCCCACGTTTGAAGTTTGTAACAGAGAGCTATGAGAGTGTTTCACATCATCTGGAAATATTTGCTCCCTGCCGCAGATTCTCCAAAGGGAGCCGGGGGAGAGAGCTCGTCTTTAGACGAAGACAGCAGCGACGCTCCGTCACCGGACCAGCTGACCAATCACGACTCTCCTCTGAGCGCAGTCCCTCAGCTGTCCCCTTCTGACACGCTCACCCAGAACGGGGACATGTCACCCTCACAGGTACCACCGCAGAATTCCATTTCAATCAAATCAAGAGAGCTGAAAGAGGGTCACTTAACACTTATTAAGGCAAAACCAAATTTAAATGAGATCAGTCTTCCATGTAACAAAGCAAGTGATGCTTATCATTAACCAGAGTTATGTCTCCTCAGTTCATCACACAGTCCCCTCCTCCACCACCTCCACCGCCTCCTCCTCCCCAGGTGAATGGGTCAGACTCCTCCCCTTTCCCGAAAGTGACAAATGGGATGACACTGACCTCGGTGAACTGCCGCTCCTCTACTGGACATGTCAAGGTATGGAAATGCTTTTTGATTTTTTCTCTCTCACCACAAGCATGGAACTATAAAATATTATCCTGTTTCAAGTTGAGCATCCTGCAGATTTGATGACTTATGAATAAATCTGACCTTAATCTCCATTTGTGGAGCAGCTATAACTGGCTAACCCTCCCTCCTCCCTTCATCTCCTTGCTTCCTCCTCCCCGACCCCATTTCTCGTGGCTTCTGTCAGCATTCTCAGGCTAAGACGAGTTCAGACCGTCCTCCACAGAGACCTAAGAAACCAAAGGACAGCAAACCCAAGGTCAGCAAGCGCCTTCACTTGTTTTCATTTCATAGGTGCAGGAAGCAGGATTTCACGTGTGTGACTGGGTCAAAGAATATTGATCCTCAACCACCAAATTTGAGAAGTTTTTAGCACATATTTTTAAGCCAACTGTGTGACAGTATTTAATTTTTAATAATCAAGACTGTGTTTGTCGGATTAAACCAAGCATGCACATATTTTAAAAGTTTTATTTGAAGCCTTCCAAATGCTTTTTGAATCTTACTTATGGGACCAGCACAGAGTTGTCTTTAAACCCTCTTGTCTGCTGGCTGTAGGTGAAGAAGCTGAAGTACCACCAGTACATCCCCCCGGACCAGAAGGCAGACAAAGAGCGCCCGCCCCAGATGGACTCTTCCTACGCGAAGCTCCTCCAACAGCAACAGCTCTTTTTGCAGCTGCAGATCCTCAACCAGCAGCAGCAGCACTACAACTACCACACCATCCTGCCCGCCCCTCCCAAGTGAGTGTCAGGCATGACTTTGTGTGTGTCTGGTTACTTGTTTTAACTCAGTGGTTTTATGCAAAGACACAGTTAGTCATCCATCCTCCTTTTCTGCCCTTGTATTAAACCAGTAATAATTGCTTGCAAGCTTTTTTTTCATGACTTCCTGTCATCTCCCAACCTTTTCTGTCACCATATTAGTGGTTTTTTAAGTGAGTCTGTTTAGCCTGAGGCACAAAGCAGAAATAATGCTTGAAAAGGACTATTTTTATCTCTCCACACTTAGCTTCTGTAGTAAGGCAATTAAAATGTTTTACTTCATGTAGTTTTTAAATATGAGGTCATTGATGCAATAAAACTTCAAATGCCAATGGTGTTACACCGAATTAGAATAAAAGTAGGACGAAAACAGTCATATAATTGGTTCATATAAAGCATGATCAATGAACAGTAAATTAAACACAAATATTTAGTTCCTACTTTTCTATACATCGTTTTTTATGTTAACTTGCTCTGCTACACACACAGTTTTTATTTATAATCTTTGTGGTTTGACTTTACTGTCTTCTGCCTTCCCTCAGGCCACCAAGTGAGCAGTCTCCCACAACCAACTCTGGCCCTTCCCCCTCGCGCAGCGTTCCCACGACGACCACCCCTTCACCCTCTAATCAGAGTGGGACGGCCCGTCAGAGCCAAACTGCAGTGGGAGGGGCCAAACCGAGCACTCTGCCAGCCAACCTGGATGAGTTCAAAGTGAGTCAAACAGAGAGCCACGTCCTGTGTCTCACATGCACCAGATTATGTTTTTATGGTGTTTTTTGCAGCACGTGTTCTGACTGTCACACACAAGTTAGTGTTAAAACTTTATTGCTGAGTAATAAAATGATTCTTCTGTAAATCATTAAGTGTTTTGATGCACAAAGTGAAAGTTGGTGAACATGTTAGCAGACATCCTGCCTAAAATTGAATAAATGCTTTAAGATTTCAAAAAAATTTTGCCAAATTTTGCTGTTTTGTTGATCTAACTCCCAACACACCTGTATTACCTCTGACAGTCCAACTAAACCATTCAATTCCAAAGTGACTGAAGGCTGATCTGTTTTTGGACAGTTTGTTTAATTTTTAAAAACTGGGCCCAGGAAGATTGGACAACGGCATTTTGCTACTTTTCCTCTTATTAACCTCACAAAAAATTAGTAACTCTCTCTGATTAATCTTTTGACCTTTTTGTAGGGTCATGGCTTCAGGCTGAGAACCAATGAACAGACTCTTTTTTCCACTGAACCCCAGTTTTTGTCTCCTCAGTCTCTCATATCAGTCATTGTGTTTCACTCTGAGTCAGTACCTAAGTAAGAGTGCTGATCTGGTATCTCTTCCTTCAGGTTGCTGAGTTGAAACAAGAACTGAAATTACGTGGTCTGACGGTCTCCGGCACTAAAAATGATCTCATCGAGAGGCTCCGCAATTACCAGGAACAAAATGGCAGCACCACAGTGGTTTTGAAAAATGGCATATCACAGCCCGGCCAGCATTGTGCGAACTCAGCTGCCAGCGCCATCACATCCACTCCAACCACAACTGCCACCCCTGACCACCAATCAGGAGACGGTGGCATTAAGTTAGCTTTGTCAGCATTGGCTCAGGTGGTTCCTGGGCGGGTCATGCGATTTGGCAGCACCAGCTCCAGCCCTCCTGTGTCCCCAACTCCATCTGAGAGGTCTCTAGCTGGGATGAGTCCAGATGAGACGAGCTGTAATGGAGACATGTTTGGAGAAATGGTGAGATCTTTATGTAAAGATGATATTGTGATGTTGTGTTTTCGACAATGATAGAACATCTTGTTTTTAAGCCTTGTCCTAACATTCTTCTCTTGCTCTGTTGTCCTTCAGGTGAGCTCCCCTCTGACCCAGCTCACCCTTCACCCATCTCCTCAGCACCCATCAAATGTCTCTCCGCTCTCACAGGCTCTCTGTAAGGTCAAAGAGGAGATTCAGAGCACATGCAGCCTCTCAAGGCCCTCAGTTACTTCCCATCAGCCACCAGAGTCCATTTCCGGAGTAGCCATGGACACCATGGATAAGGACCAGATGCTCCAAGAGAAAGACAAACAGATCGAGGAGCTGACCAGGATGCTGAGGCAGAAGCAGAGGCTGGTGGAGACCCTTAGGTCCCAGCTGGAGCAGGGCAAGATGGCATGTGGAATCGTGTTGGAAAAGGAGGGGAGTGAGAAGAGCAAAACATCCACAGAGGTGAAACTTCAAACTCTGATAAAAGCCTCGGCCATTCAGCCTCCCACTCTACCTAATGGCATTTTGGTAAAGGTGAAAAAGGAGGTGGAGCCTGAGGAGGGGATGGAGGGAGTGACAGAGGAGGCCCAGGCCAAGAAACTTGCTCAGCCCATGCAGTGCTCTCAGGAGACTCTGCTCAGGCTGCAGCAGATCCATCGGCTGCAGGTCCAGCAAGCTGAACAGCAGAAACAGACACCTCAGCAGAGTCAAGTGCAACTGCAAAAAGTGGTGGAGGCCAAGTCAAACCCTCAAAAACTACAACAGCAGAAGAAAGAAGCCCAAATCCTGCTTCATCAACAGCAGCAACTGCAGCAGCTCATCATACAGCAAACCCAACAGAAACAGGCCCAGCAGAAGTTAGCACAGCAGAAACTCGCCCAACAGAAGCTCAGTCAACAGAAGCTGGTGCAGCAGAACCAGCCCAAACAAACACCAGTTCAACAGAGCCAGCAGAAAAACCAGGTTCAGCTGAAGCAGGTCCAGTTGCAGATCCACAAACCTGCAGTGAACCAAAGCCAGCAGAGGAAGCAGGTGAAGGCTCAGCACAGGCAGCAGCAGAAACAGCAGACGGCAGCTGTCACCACGCAACAGGTAACATCCCAGCAGCTCCTGGTAGTGAAACATGTGACCACGTTCAATAACAACATTAGCCCTTGAAAGCTGGAAGCTAATAAGTTTTTAATTGTTTTTATTGTTTCGAATCATCAAATTAGGTCGCTCCAGTCTTCATTAACCAACAGAACGGCACTCAGATCCACACACAGGCCATTTCATTAGACCTCCTCAAGGCAAATGGCACACCGACACTGGTCACCGACAGCAATGGCAACCACTACCTGATCGCTCTCACCAGTAACACCGCAGAGGGACAGAACGGAGTGTCCTCATTGGCCAAAACCAATGGACGCATCACACTGCAGGTACAGTAAAAACTGAGATTCTCAGGTGTGTTGTGCCTTGGGTTGATGATATGTGATGTAATATTTCCTCTGCTTGTCATCCTTTTTTTAGAGGTTGCAGTCGACTCCAAGTAAACTCCCCAGCACTGACAGCCAATCAAAAGGGCAGCCAGAGGCCGAGCCTGTGAACCAGCCAATCAAAAAGGTGCAATGTGAATTCAGTATACCTTATTATGACACATGCTTTTAAATTTGTTCATTCGGAGGTGTGATCAAACACTTGTGGGTAGCAAAGCTGTAGGTGAGAAACTTCTGCATACGCACACAGAAACATGTTTAATCTGAGCACTAATTAAAATACTTCCTTGTGAAAGCTGTTGCTTCTACCTGCTTCACACTTGCAATGCTCCATTCTTGTACAAAAGGTGAAGTCTCAGAAATTTCCGTTGCGCCTCTCATAGCATTGATGTTACAACATGATGCTAACAATTTAGCCAGTCTATTGCTTGACCCCTTACCAATTATGAATGTTAATGGTCACAAACTAGATTTATTTATTATTCAATTATTCAAAAAGTATAACAATATCATAAACGCAGCGTAAAGGGTCAAAGTTGAAGAATAGGTTATTACATAACAGAATTTATCTTAATAAATTTACAGAAACTTTGCCAAATCTCAAGCATTAATTCATGAAATTAGTTTGTCAATATCTTGTGAGTGTGAGGTTTTTTCCTTCTATTCCTCTGTCTTTATTTCAAAATGTCTATTAACGCCACTGACACTGAACCCACAAATGCTCTGATTGTGTGCATGTAGGTACAAAATGTAGTAAGACAGTATGTAGCAGCAGCAGCAGCAGCAGCAAGGCGCTTCTACCAAACAGTAACAGCGCCCTGCCACTAGATGTCGCCACTAAAAGTTTAAATTCAAAATCCCATCGGCTGTGGACTGAATTGAAATTAGATACTGCAGTCGGTTATTCAGAGGGGCTTCACAAGCCAATCACAGTTGTTTATCCATCATATTGATGTCTAAGTTTGTCTTTGCTGCTGTGTTCACTCAGGGACAGAAGGCGGCGCTGCACGTAGACACCAATGGCGTGCCACAGCCCAGCCTGTCAGTCACCGCTCCGCCCAATCTGCAGCCTTTCTTTGACGACATGTCAGACAGCGAAAGCCAAAGCAACTTCTCATCTCTCAAGGTAACAACCCCCCTCCCCCCGCCCCCCCCATCCCCCTCCTTTCCTGATCTTCCTCTTCATTGTGTCGTCTCTGCTGCGCAGGCTTCTTCACATGTAAACCTCATTAACTTTTTCTCCTTGTTTTTCTCCTCTTTTAATTCCATCACTTCATCACTCCATCGGGGGCAGAGAGAGGAGGTGTGTCTGCCTTACGACCGGCACACACTGTTCACCCCTCCCTCTCCCAAACCCAACACCTCCCTTCCTACTCAGCGCTCCAAAGTATGTCCTCTTCCTTCCCGACTCTCCATCTGTTTCTGCCTGTTCCTCCATTTTCCACCTTAGCTTCTCACACTGAGCTGTGTATCACTTCATCAAGCTTCGAAGGCATTTGAAATGTTGTGGGCAGAGACGGAGCACTGGTGTTGTGTTTACTATGTGATAATGCTAAACTGTAACTCTTTTTAATATTTATGTCTATCTTATAGGAAATTCCTGTAATGTGTAAGATAATACAGGAAGTATGTTTCCTTTTATAATGTTTTACACGTACTGGTGGTGCTCACTAAAAGACAAAAGTGTTTAGTTAGTGGGAATGTGTGAAAAAGTTCTTTTAAGAGAAGCCGCCTGCCATGAGCTTGTGAATGTTTCTATGAGCAGATAAACAATGACCAATGGAAAGACCACAAAAGAGTCGTATAAATGCAGACCATTTGCATTTAAGTTTAGCTTTATATACGTCTATATACATATATGTATCTACATTATATACATCTCACAGAAACAGGATAAAGGCTAAACAAAGAGCAGAAAATAACTTCATGGTTGTGTTTTGTTGAGTCTGTGTTGTGGTTTGGTATGTAGAAGTTTCTGTTTACATGTGATTGTTTGCTGACTGACGACTCCTCCTCTGTCAGCAGGAGAACGGCGTCAACAGTCAGCAGATGGACGACCTGTTTGACATCCTGCTCAAGAGTGGAGGTAAAAAATCTGTTACAACATTCATGACAGAAAAATAACATGAATCCGTAGTCACCTGTGCTGATGACGTGTCATCCCTCTGTCTTCCATCAGAAATCCCCGGCTTCAAGGCCAACCCGGACCCTTCCTTCGCCCCTCTCCATTCTGACCCGCCCTCCCCAGCTTCTCCCCCATCCCCCCTCCACCTCTCCCCACCCACCCCCACGGAATCCCTCATCTCCCCCCAGCCATCTGTGGGTGAGCCTTGCACAGGCAGCGGACGCCTGGAGGACTTCCTGGAGAGCACCACAGGCGCCCCACTGCTGGGCGTGGAGCCCGACGGCGGCCTGACGCTGATCGACGACCTTCACAGCCAAATGCTGAGCACGCCTAGCATCCTGGACCACCCTCCCTCCCCCATGGACACATCCGACCTGGGCTTCTCCCCGCACTCTACAGGGCTGGACTTTGGTGACCCCACCCTAGACAGCATGGACTGGCTGGATATATCCATGGTGGGGAATGCCAGCGGAGGTAGCAGGAGCAGCACAGGAGGAGGAGGAGGAGGAGAGGCTGTGGACGGGGGGACGAGCCTGGCCCCGCTGGCGCCTCACACTCCACCCAGCGTCTTCTCAGCCGATTTCCTCGACAGCACGGACCTGCAGCTGCACTGGGAGTCGTGTCTGTAGCCCTGCGCATATCATGGACTCGCGCTGGCCAACACTGTGTACAGGCTCCGTCTTTATTTCATGCACATACAGAAACCTTTTCTATGCTGTCTCTACCACTGCGGGGGGTCACTGGCACATGCAAACTCAAAAACACAACACACACACACACACACACACACATATCACACACACACACACACACACAGTTACACAATTTGCCCTGTCTTCTACTGGCTGTTACTGTATGCAGAATGAGGTGAAATAAACAAACTAAAGCAGTGAAAGAACTGACTTCATAGAGAGGACTTGAACTTGATGGATCTGAAGTGGACTTTTTGAATCTGAACTCTGTGGAAATCCATGCAACGAACTGTTCATTTCCTGTGTGCTGATCTGCATTATGAGCAGGTTAAAGCAAAAAACAGGAAACTTAAACTACAGGTCATTATAATGCAACATTTCAACCCTTGGGAACGGTTTTGACAGGCAGGAGGGACTGTCAGCGGCGTTTACTCGGGGCTACTCAAGATAGCAGAGTGTGTGTGTGTCAGTGCCTCCTAAACTTTGCACTTATGCTGAATCTGATTGGTTTAAAGGGGGGGCATTCAGGCCAACAGCGGGATCTTAGCGCTGCCTGGGGAGGCTGAGCGAAAAATCACCGCCTGTTACTTTGATCAGCTGAGCCGTTGGTCGTGTTAAAAGAAAGGCAGCTGTTGGTGACCTCGTCAGCTTACCATGGCAACCTGAACCCCACCCGCACTAGTCAAAAAAAAAACACAGCTGTCATTGGTCGACAGTTGCTCTTGGAACGAACCATATCAGTGGCAACAGTTTGAATTGAAGCCTCATTGGAGGTTGCGTATTATTGGTAACATTATGGTAGACCACTATGTATTGCTGTATATGGGGTGTATATTATCAATTGTCCATATGACTATTTTTCTTTGCTGGTTGCTTTAGATTCAAGCTAGCCGGCTGGGGAACATAGGGTGAGGGCGGGGCTTCCAAAAACTCTTGGACCTTGTCATTTTTTAAAGAAAAAATGTTAAAAAAATAAACATACTATAAAAACTCAAAGGATGTGTCTGTTTTGTTATTTTTTTGTATTATGATCACAACGGATATTATAAAAGGTGTCCTATATGAAGAAACATCTGAGCTTGCTTTATTCATGCATATTAATCACTTCATTATTTATTTTGAACTATTCCTGAATCAATACTGATTCTGTGTTACTTGAAGATTCAAGTAATTCAAGTAATTGTAATAATGAGGAAAGACCACAAGAGGGTGCCATTGTAAAGTAATCAGCTGTGTCAAATCATTTAAAGCTCATGTGGACTAACAGGTTGGTGTAAGCTGAATAAATGATGCTTCCCTGCAAGTTACACCTACATCTCTGAACCATCAAAAAACTCATGTGGAGATCCACTTGAAAAAGACAGCTCAATCTCTGACCAAACCCAGGTGTGTTGCATTGTGGGAAATGTAGGTACAGGCTTTTAACAAGGAAGAAGATTTAATCTCTGGTCCTGCTGTAATCCTTTATGAGTTCTACAATAGTAGGCTAATGCTAAATATTTGGAGTACTTAAAAACAAATCTAGACCCTACACATACTTTTTAAACTGATACTAGAGATGTGCTGTAAAAAAAATCTTGACACTGTGGTGTTTTTTAGTGTGTATTTCCTTTCTTTTGTAATTTTGTTTTCTTTTGTAAAGCAGTCATCCACAACTAGGTCTCTAATTTTTTGGTTACTTCCTGCAGGTACAGATTCAAAGGTGACAGTGATCTAAAACATCAGGGGTAAATGTCAAACCAAACATCAAGCATGTCTTTCTAGCACCACCTTTCCCTCCAGCATTAAGCTGCAGGGAGAAATCCCACGATGAAAAGAGGCTAATTTCTACCCACGGACCAGCATTAAGGGGAGAAGTGTTGGTGATTAGAGAGCTCTTGTTTTGAACCGTGAGGCTGAAGTGACCTCTTCATCATCATCTCCTCCTCATTCTTTTCTCCGTAACACCGGCCTGAATCGAGAACTAATGCCCTGTTTGACTCGTTCACTTCGTTCCTCCAGCCTTTCAAGTTTCACTCAGCCACCCCCTCATCATCTCTCAAAGACTCTGATGAGCCCTCTCACAAACACACACACACACGCATGCACACACACACACACACGGATATCCAATGCACAGCACACAAACATGCAATCAGCTCAGTACGCTCTTATAGATTAACTTCACACACACACATACACACATACATACACACAGGTCACTTCAGCTCCCCAGTGCAGCATCAGTACCTTCTCTCTCTCTCTCTCTCTCTCTCTCTCTCTCTCTCTCTCATACACAGAGCAGATAAAAGTCCTGAGGCCATGCCACTAATTAACTACAGTGGGCTCCAAAGGGCCGCGGTGCCACGAGGGCTAAAGATCTCCTCTGTATTCAGCATCCCGCTGACAGGAGGCCGCCACCCCGCAGCCAGCACACACACATGATTTTTATTCACACGTGCTCAGACAAACCTTTTATCACTGAAATGTCAACACTGCAAGAATTAAAGGAAACCCTCAAAAAGACATTTCAAAGCTCTCTCTGCTGGAAAATCAAGTTATGTGTGTCAGAGGGGTGCCAGGGAGGATTTTTTTCAAAGAAAATATTTAGCATTTAGCGTAGCACTGATTTTTGGTGGTTTTCTTTTGGGCAACTTCTGTTAAAAGTTTGGTCAGATGTTTGGCTATAAGTTCTGCTTTGTTCTCTTGCTGAGAGAAAAATAAGAGAATCACTCTCACTCATGTGAAACTTGCTAGACACAAAGAGTGAACAGCTTAGCTTAGCATCAGGAGAGGAAATGAGGAAACATTTATCTGGCTTTCAAAAAACTACAACTACCAGCACCATTAAAGCTTACTGTTTAACCTGTTAAATGTTAAGTGAATGTGCAGGAGCTTTTTCTTGGCAACCAAATGTACTGACTTCCTGAAGTCCTAGCTGGTTGTCTGGCAACCTCGCAGTGATGATTAGATTCTAGAAACACGCCATATTATTTATTATAGATCAACTAAATCATGTTTTTTTAAGAGGAGGCAAATCATGACCACACTTTCAAATAGTTTAACAATATTTTGAATCTATGGTTTTAATTAACTATGTCATGAAAAGAATAAAAAAAAACTTTTTAAATAAATTTTGATTGATTTTGGACTTTTACTATAGATGTCTTTTGACCTGCAAATCAACAGTGTGGTATATGGTGTTTCTCCAATGGTTGAATGGTGATTGTGTTACATTACAGAAGCTTAAGAGGCTCAGAAGCTAATCACGGTCCAATATAAGTTACAATTTTTGTGTGATGTTAGAACCTGCAACCACATTATGGGCTTTACAGTTAACATATAGTATGTAAAACATTTGGAATGAAAAATAGTTGCTTTGTCATACATTTTTAGATTTTTAAATGGGTTGAATGAAGCAAATGTGAATTTGAGTACTTTTATAAAGGTAACTGAACTTTTAACAAAAGAATTACACATATATATTATTTGAAGTGTTGCAAATCTTAAAAAGTGTTGCAGGTGATTCTAAAAAAGTAAACTAATGATAGTTAAACACAGCAGAATGTTAATAGTGATTCAAATCACTATTTGTCACTCATTAGTGTGGGTCAGACTCACAAAATGCTCACACAGGTTCCACAATGCAGCTCCAAGCATCAGCCCAAAGTAACCAATTAAAACTTTTAAACTTTGCTGTTTTATTTAGTGGTGAACATGTCAGAATGAATCCACTTTTTAAGACCTTATCCCACCGCAATTTGTGGATTTGTTCTTTGTGCTGTTTTTTGGCCAAGACGGGGCTCTGGGATTTGTACTGTCACCATCTCTGCTGTCTTGTTGGTGTATCATGGTATTAGTAGTGACAGTAGAGATTGTTTGTCCCTTGTTCAGCATGAGTTGCACAATCCCAAAGCCCAATATGCACATTTTTATGCATGTTTGTTTAACTGAACCATTCATGTGGTTTTAGGGAGAGCAAATGTTTCTCTTTGGGCCTCCATTTTCCTTTTTGTGTGTGTGAAGTTGCATGATGTGAGAGGAGCAGTCAGGTTTGGGTGGATCCTGCTGCGTCTGAGGAGCCTTTGATAGCAGAGGATGTGAAGGATGACATTTGCACGGGCAGGGGGAAGGTGGAGAAGGGGAGCAGGGAGGGAAGCGGGAGGCAAAGAGGGAGGAGGGAGTTGAGAGGATAGCAGGAGTGTTTTGTTCTACACCTGTTTGTTTGAAAGACGAGAGTTTGTGGGAAACAGAAAGGCAGAGAGCGAGACAGTGACAGAGGAGGGGGCACACAGAGCAGACAAACACAGACACTTTGAACCTGCAAAGCTCTCTAATCCTCACTCTGAACACAATACAGCGTAATTACAGTCTCTTATTAATTGTTAGGCACAGGTGTCAATTTGTGTTGTGGCTGTAACTAGAAGAAATGCCACAAACAACTATGATTAAACAGTTTTAAAGCAATTAATCCAAAAAATGACTGCAGAACTGACTTTAGACTTAAATCAAAGTCTCTGTGAGACTGTCGAATGAAATTTAATAAAGACGTGCTACTAATTTATAATTAGTGTGGTGTTATAGTTCTCTATCCTACCAATGGTTTTAATATATATCTATTTCTGCATTAACATACTTAAAGAAACTTACATTTTGCTATATATTTTGTTCATTTATGTACTTACATTATCCCAAATGTTTCTAACAATATTTAAACTCAGAGAAATCTGTGCCTTTTGGAGCCTTTTGCCAGGTTCCAGGGAAGTTGGAAGTTGGCAAATGTGCCTAAACATTTATGTGAAGCATTCAAGTTTTATGTCATGGCATAAATAAAACTTCAATGCTTTTCATTGAACAATTTCTGAACATTTTTGTCTGAGTGAGTGAGATTTTCCTCTGCAATGGTGATTTTTTAACAATGACATAAAAAGTTTTAACAGAGAGGCCTAGAGACTACACACTGTACACTACTGGCAGCATCAAAACAAACACAGGC
>JAQNCA010000017.1:18008946-18020569 GCA_029783725.1 Acanthurus tractus | reverse complement strand
ACTGGAGAGGGGCTGGCCTTACACCCAGGGAGTAAACAAACACAGATGACCTTCATGTTTTCACACACACACACACACACACACACATGCATTCGCAGTGAGTTATAGTTCAATTAACAACAAGAATGATAGTGCTGGCATTTAGGCTGCGTGAGCACGACTCAGATCACTACAGTGAGCGGTAAGGATAGCCAGGAGGCGAGATGCCCTGCAATGCAAAGTCCACCTTCCAGCAGTGTGAGAGGCCAAGGATCCAACATGGTGGCAGCAGAGGTCACATGGTTCAAATAAATTGTGTGTGTTTGAGCAAGTATGAGCAAGTGCGAGCGAGTGCATTCATGTGTGGCTGTGTGTACATCTGGCCTCAGCACTCCAGATGCTGCCAACAGGAAAAACCTTTTATTTCCAATTATTAGGCAGATAGAATATTGTATATTAATATCATATTAGTTCAAATACACAAATAATTTGTGTCATTTAATCTGCTCAAACAGCCTTGGTTTATTATCTTATATTATTCCCTTTTAAGCTAAAAAAAAAAAAAAAAAAAAACAATATCTCTGTCTCTGGAGAAAAAATATTTCTCCAGAGACACAATGTTTTCATTTAGCATCGACACACATGCATCTATGTTTGACCCCTGTTGCAGTTCATCTGTAGTGAGTGTGTGCATGTGCAGAGGGCTTTTTAACCATCATGTTAGATAATAAAGGACACTGTCACTTAAAAAGCAATACTCAATATAGGGGGGGCAGACATATGGGCCGCAACCGCACGCAACAAATGGCATCCATTTCCATTTCAGCCCTCTCTTTCACTTTACCACACACATTATTATGACCCTGGGATATGGGGTCATGGTTAACATTTCAAGGGCATGTTGATGTGATTTGTAGGGACAATTTAGCCATTTTGAGGAAACTTGTGCAAATTGGTGACCTGGAAAATCATACTTTGGCACTGGATGGACTATCATTTTAACAGAGCAACTTTTTAAAGTCTGACTATACCTTTAGGCTGTGTATTTATGTTGGTTTGCCTTTCTAATGAGATAATATTGTGATGCTTTATAAATGTGAATAAATGCCTTATAAATAGTAATAAACATGAATAAGAACAACGTTGGTCTATGTAAATCCCTTTGGCTAAGGCACGTCCTAGTCCAGTTTAACATAATTTGTCTTTTTAATTGCGTTTTAATCTCACTGATTACTTTCTTGAAAGTTGAAAGCATATGACCCTTTATAATGACATACATTTATAACTGCAGCCTTGATGACTTGTTCAAGCAATTACTGTTACTGACAAAGGGTCATACGTTTCCCAGTTTAAATTTGACATCAGCTCTGCTGTTACAGAAGTTAGTAACTCATGATAAAGGGTTCCTCCATTACCACAATCTGTGGGGGCTGCAATAATAGTGGTTTATGTTAATAACTCGTTATTAAATGCGCTTTGAAAAATGGTCTGTCCTGCAAGGGGTCAGTCAGTTACTCTATAATAACTTTAAGAACTACAAAAAAAAAGCTAATTGTTCTATACGAGGATAGGCATTTTAATAGGGGGGTCAATCTGTATTGACTCACTGTAAAGGCCAATCCCAAGTGGCCATATGAGGAATAGCAGTTTTTAACTTTCTTTTTTCAGACCCCGATACAACTTGGTCCAAAACAGTAATATTAACATATAAATATGCTGAAAAATCAGTGCAACAACTTTTAAAAAAAAAAAAAGATTGTTGATCAATTCATTAGCTTCCAAGATATGTTTTTCTACTCCTTCCTAATTTCCACTTTTTGTCAAAGTTGCTTAATTAATTTTTGTGTCCACAGATGAACATAATGTGTATGTGTAACAACACACACAGACACAAACACATTTCACAACAAAATGTAAGATAAACATATCTATTAAGCTATTTCTATTATGTGCTCCATCTCTTTGTTGTTGCTAGTTTCACTGTGACTTTCTCTGGTTTTAGGAGAGAGGAATAAAGACACTTCCAGGGCAGGAAGCAAATCACAACAGTGTAAGCTTTAAGAGCTTGCCATGTAAGAAAATATGTTTGTGCTGAGAAGTGAAAAACCCAGAAGTTTTTAGCAAGTTTCCCCAAAGTTTCCCCCTCCTCTGCTCCACTTTCTTAGCTCCCCTCTGTCTCCTGAGCCTCCTGATTACCTCAAGGGTTGAGCTGTCACTCCGTATCACCTCTCACCTATCACCAAAGTGTGTGAGCACGTCTGCATGCATGTGCTCTTTGAGGAAATGTAACCACATGTATGTGCCTGTGTCACCACTTGTTCAAATCCTCCCAGAGTGAAAGGACACATAAATTGACAGCTGTATCAGATGTGACAATTTTAACCCTCCAGCTGTTTTACCTTCCTCTCTCCTCTTATGCTTAATCCTCTCCAGTCCTGCCGGGCTTTGCTGGGCCCACACACACTAAAATGTGGGTCAGTGCCCACTGACTTAAGGGTTTGGCCGTATGGTTTCTGTGTTTGTCAGTATGTTTATCAGGGTGAGGCTAAAAATGGTTGACATCATAAATGTTAGAGATCTGAAAATTTTTGACCATGGCACTTACATTTGATTCCAAGATGAACATTTTGTCTGTCACAGTCAAATCAATATCAGTCAAAATTAAAGTTTATAAGACCAGCAAACATGCAGTGAGTAGGTCCCTGTAGCTCCATTTAATTCTTCTTCTAAATTACTAATATGCCATCTGTCTACATCTTCAAGAAGGCATGGAAACCATCCAAAGACAACCAGAAAAAAAACTTGGCAAATTATTTGACAACTTTTAATTCAGCACAAAACAGCATTCCTTGATTTTTTTAAGAAGACTAAATAAAGAAAAATCAGTAGGCAACCTCTAGACTTAAGGGAGGAGCTACGACTTAGCTTGTTAGTATGACAACAAAACCGCCTAGATAGGCTAAAAACAGCTAAAATACCCTAGAAAACTTGTGAGGTATTCAAGAACTAAAAAGTCACCCGAGAACTGTTGCTTTGTTTTTACAAATACTTTCAAAGTTGTGGAAATAAAAACACAATCCAACCTCTTTGCTAAATGGAAAATTAAAGTTAGCATGTTAGCTGAGTCATTACTGAGAAAATAATGTCAGCTTTTGGAAAACTGACAAATCACCATATATAAGGATATATATAGGATGTATAAAAGGATGAACTTTATCACTACAAAGGAAGCTCTAACAGAAAAAAAGAAGAAAATAAACCCCCATAGCACCTTTGTAATTAAGAGGGGTTAGCTGGTTAGATTTTAAATTTTAAAAAAACAAACAGAAACACATGGATAGTAAATGCACATAAAAGCTGAACGACATAAATAAGAGGACAACATAAGTGTAAAACCCATAAAACTATAGAATCACATTTATCAATTTTTTAGAATTAATTACAATTCATCCCCAAACACTTGAGTTCTGGATGCATCTAGCAGCTGTACAGCAACCCACAAAGCTACGTAGGCTACATGAAACCTGGAAAATCTTCATATGTGACATCATTAATCCTGTTTGTTATGCACATTTTAATCACAGCTTTCTACATGTCTCAGAAAGACTAAGCAGTCAGATGAAATGAACAGTAGGTGTAAATGCCTCATCGCTTCCTTGTTCGTCATTACATGACAAAAAAGGACATGAAGAGCATGCATGATTTTATATATGAGGTGCACAAATACCTTGACAAGTTGAAAAGCTGCCATTGAACTAACTAAATTGTTTTTTAAATAAATAAGTCAGATACAGGTATGTAGCAGGAGTTTTCGTCAACAAATCAGCCTAATTAACTTATGTCTTAAACTAAATTTGCTTTCATATATTCACCTGCATTGCCCAAATTTCAGAAAAATGTCTTTTTGACAAAGTTATTTTATTTGAGCAGCAAAGATTTTAGGTCACAACAGCAGACAAGTTAGATGTAACCAAAGTATAAACCCACTGCAGAAACACAAAACTACTTCTGTGTGTCGACTCGAGTCTGTGTGTGTTTAAGTTGTCATCTCTTCTCACTCTTTATCAGTAATCGCCAGTGACGGCAGAGCTGGTTTTATCTATATCTTTGATGAAATGGGAAGCGATCAGTGACAAAGACAGCTACAACAATAGACAGAAAATGAAGAGACTGTGACGTGGGAACATCCGACACAGCCATTTTACTTGTCAATGGATTATCTAAAAATTTTGTTTTTCTCAATAAATCTCATGAAGGATGGTGTTCAGAAATTCAGAAGTGGTTTTGGCCAGAGGGAAATAACACTGAATGTTTAACAATGAATGTTAAAAAAATTAGCAAGGAGAAAGGAAACGCTGATGGACTGATGAGCTGAGTTTAGGGACGTCACTGATCCACCTCCCAGCATGTGTGTTTATGAGTGTATTTGTGTGTGTGATGGTTAGCCAGATTTATCTGTCACTGTGTTTTTTTTATTCAAGCTCCACAAGCTTCCTTGTCCTATAGTGGCTGTTTATCATAAAGGAAAATAAACTGTAGTTCAAATTATGAAAACTGTAAACAAAACAACCAGAATATGATCAGAAAAATAAAAATGCAACTCAAATTCATTAAAATATTATTTGACTGAAACACTAGAGACAAAAAGACAACATTATTTTGAAAGAGCATCCACATCCGTGGCTACAGAATCAATAATGTGTGCATAACTGCGTTAACAGGACACGAGGGTACACAGGAAACATGTGCTGTGCTGTACGTCCTGTATGTGCAGGGCTTACTTAATGCATTTAGGACATTTTAAATTAATCAATGGAGTCACGCAGTAGCGGAGCAGAAAGTGAACTTCTCTGTTTGGAAAGTTGATGCAAAACTAGTTGTAACATGTTACCAAGTGTGCGTTGTGTCTGTGCTATCTGGGTGGAGTAATTGATTGTTACAGGACATTAGCAAAGTCTCATCTCAGTGTAGCTGTAATATGATGGGAGAGCATGGAGGCACAGCTGACCTCCATGTTACGTAACATATTATGGAGTAATGAGTGCTGGGAGAAGTTACTTACAGAATATATACATATCATGTAGTGCAGAAGGTTTCCAAACAGCAGATATTTCTATGGCACAGAAAAAAGTGAATCACTATCTACAATTGCTTTTTTTAAAAAGTATTCAGCTAGATTTTAAGCTAGATGTGCCATATTTTGCACTTAAATTTGTGGTTCATGCCAGCACTTTGACAGAGAATAAAAGATTGTTGAAAGAACTTAGAGTCTCTGCCTGAGAACCTGAATTCAGGGCAACAAAATCCTCTGTTATTCATGGTATTTTCAAGGAAGTAGGTTTGGATCTGATAATTTTATAGAGGGATTTGTGCCCATTTTTGCAAGCACTTTTGTCAAGTTTTACAATGTTTGGTTGATATATTTTTTGGAACTGGATCAAATTTGCATGCCATCCAAAGAATTATCTGAAATAAGTTGAGTTTGTGATTATACATGCAATGTAAAGATTACAAATTCCTGGAGTACTAATTACATCAATGCAAGGACAAATCAATCACTAAATCCTTCACATTTACAGGTTCCATGTGTAGGATTTAGTGGCATCTAGTGGTGAAATTGCACATTGCATAAGACTGAATATCCCTCCACACTCCTCTCTTATAGGTTTCTAGACGAACCTACAGTGGCCAAAAGTAGTAAACACCTTTTAAGAGCCAGTGTTTGGCTTGTCCATTCTGGACTTCTGTGGAAACTTGCTTGTGCAACATGGTGTAAACTTTGGAAACGAACATGCTGCCTCTGCTGATATTAAAGGCCCATTCCAAGGTCATGAAAGCCAATTTTTATGATGAAATGTGTTAAAATGGCCTTTTGTGATAGTTGTAAATAGTTAAATCAACAACAATTTGGAGATAAAAGCTTTATTATGGCACAAAATATCAACAAGTGGATGAAAAAAAGGAATATCTTGTTTTATCTTAAAATTGTAATGACATTATATGAGGACTGATGACTGTTATTATATCACTGATTTAGACTTTATAATTTGCAGTCAACACGAGTTTTTCTGTGAATCTACCTAACCCTTCCAGCCTTAATCTTTTAACCAGCTGCACGGCCACTTTCACCCTTTCAAAGGCATCCGCAGAAACTCTCATGAAGCTCAGCCAACACTCCATAAACACTACATAGCCTGGAGACAGGTGAAGTTTTTGTTGCAGATTAAAAGTCCAAATCAGCAAGTTGTTTGAGCGGTGAGCCAAGAAGGAGCGCATGGAGGCCCGAGGCGCTGCACGGCAATGAGTCAGAGAGGGGATGAGGAGCAAAGAGACTGGAGGAGAGGAAGACAAACGATATGGTTTAAAGAGGAGGGGGGGGAAGAAGAGAAAGAGACAGATTTAGGGCTGGGTTTCGGTGAGGAGGGGGCAGAGAGAGGAAGAATAAGAGAGCTGAAAAGGGAAAAGAATAGAAAAAACTGAAGAAAAGAGAGGAGAGAAAGTGATTTAAATCTTACATCAGGAGGCGTTTTAAGTCTTTTTGTTGTGTGATGCAAATACTCAGAAGGGAGCAACTTCACTTCACAATCTAATATGACTTTCAAAACAGCACAGACACATGCAGCGTATATAAAAGGACTCAAAATGAGATGATTAAGATCTGAATTTATTTGAATGAATGAATATAATATACTTTTACTGAATGGGGCTTAAGAAATAGTGTAACTCATATTTAGGGTCTTATTTTTTGTTATGATTGCCCTTTTGTGTGTGCACCATTCTTTTTACATGTTTTAGCCACTTTTGATTTTGTTAGTGATTTCTTATGTTTCTTAGAATCCCTTAAATCAACCCTTTAGCCCCCAAAATAGACCCAGAAATACACCATGCATTGTGAGTTTTATGGTGGATTACTCTTTTATGGGGGTGACTAAGTCTATTGAGTCAAATACAAAATAATGCATGTAAACATAAACTGTACACACATGTACCATTTGCTTACATTAGATAGTTGTGGCAGACAAAGCAGGCTTGATTATGTTATCTGACAGCTTCATGCCTTCACCAAAGTCCCTGCAAGAGACATGCTGTGCGAGACCATTACTCCCTGAGATCATCACACACACACACACACAAGCGCACACACACACAGCAGATGAGCAGAGAAAAGCCCAAAGGGACTCACTTTTCTAATTGGCAGTTCGAGTGTGAGCAAGCTGCCCTTGGCTGGCACTGTCAGGTCCCTCATCCTCTAGTTTGTGTATGTTTTGTTATATATATGTATATTTGTATATACGTATGTGTGTATGTGTGAATGATAGAAGGGGCTAAACACATGAGCTTCGTTAGCGAAACAGAGGCACCAGTGTTTGAATTATTGATCAAGGGAGTGAATACCATCAACACTGTAAATTCAGCAAATGCACAGGGAGCAGAAATGTGTTTATTCAAAGTGATGAGCATGCCAGTGTGTGTGTGTGTGAGTGTGTGTGTGTAAGTGTGTGTGATGCTGTCATTCCTGCACTACTTGTATCCAAACACAACAAGCCCTGAGTCCAAACATGACCATATTGCAGGAAATCTTGCCCGTATGTCGTTCAGCCAAAAAGCCGCCAGTCAAACACAGATGACTGGAATTCATCGTAGAGGACACACAGGAAGAAAACACACATGAACACACACAGCAGGGAAATTAGATACTTTACATGAACATTAGTTTCAGCAAGCACTGACAAAACTGAAGCCACTGCTTCAGCATGCAGACTAGAAAATACAGCAGGAAAGTTTGTCCAAAGTAAGAACGAGAATCTTTTTCTCAATTTTACTTACGGTGAATAATATTAGATCAGATAACCAGCCTAAGCAGTGCCACTGCTCTTTATACTCTACTGATGCTATGATACAGTATAATTGTATGCTCTCACAACTCACACAACCCCAACCTTCTATGAATGTGATCAGATTTTAATTTTGTTGATTTCACACTCAAATATGTTTGTTAAGGGGGAATTGATTCTCCCAAAAGATCCTTGGAAAGCTCCAAGAAAGAGGACGATCCCTACTAAATCCAACAACACAACACTTATCAAGAAAGTGTCTCAACAACAAAGAAACAAAAAACTGCTTTTAAAGGTCGTTTAGATTAAATGAGATTGTGATTTCTGTTCTTTTCTGTTAACACTGTTAAACCAAACTCCACTAGATGTAGAATTACAAACCAACAACTCTGTCCACATTTGAAACATAACCACACAACACACACACACAAATACACAGCCAGGAAGAAATCAGGGAAATATGTACAAATTGCACACACACCTTCACAGGCTACTTCCACTCGTTGTGATGACACAATCACCTGAGATTTGAGAACGTACTGCAAATTAATAGCTTGCATGTGTTTCTGTATGAGTGTGTGCGCACACAGGGGTTCCAGCTGTTCAGGGAAGCCCTCACAGGGAGACAAGCTGTACACAGTGGATAACAGATGATGTTTGTTGTCTCGTTCACTGACAGACCGATGTCATTTAGGAATCAAGCTGTGAGGTTTCTTAAGTGTGAACAATTAATCAAGAGTTTGTTTTTTTTCTTTTTCTTCTTTCTATTCCCATAATTTATTTGAAATGTAAACTAACATGCACAAGACATCATAAACCGAGTAGTTTATTGCAAGTTTTCCTTCTTGGCATAATACAACTAACCAAATTCAGTGTTTTCATTTCATCATTGGAGACTAAATTACTTATTGAGCACTAATTAACTTTTAATGTGTGTGTGTGTGTGCGTGCGTGTGTTGTTGTCCAGGACACTAACAGACCTGCTGAAGCAGCAGGGAGGTGAAGTGAGCGCGGCGGAAAACGCCACGGCCAGTTCGCCCAGTGGAGGGAGAGCCAACGGCGTCTCAACCAGGATGCAGCGCAGCAGGAGTGGTAAGCACTTAGTGAGCGTCTGCACACACTCACACTCACATAATACACAGGTACATTTAGGATAACACCCAGGAGACCAGAGGTACCACTTCTTGCAGTAGAAAATCTCCATATGCTGGTGTAAATTAGAGAAACAGTGAAACTATGTGTTTGTGTGTGTGTGTGTGTGTGTGTGCCCGTGCATGTGTGTGTGTGTGCAGTCATTGAGTCCCATGACAAATGACTAAAACATAAAGAACAAAATAAGGGAGCTCAACAAACAGCTTCCATGCAACAGTTTGACTTTGGCTTGTTTTGCATGGTTCTCTGTTGTTGTTGTTTTTTGCATAATGAACAGCATTACAGTACATGCAGGGTCACACATGCAATTATTTTTCTCTCCATTTTATTTTCTAATGATGAAGGTGTTTCTCAACTACAATTGAGACGAAACATTCACGCAGGATCAGCCCCCCTCTTGTTTTACCACAGCACACACATTTGCATTTAATCTCACAAATGATTGTCCAGTTTAGAGAAAATCACAGTCTTTGCCAAGCTGAGGGTGATGAGTCTTGTTTTTATTCTTTGCTCAAATATTTCAATGAGGAATTCAGGCAGGTGGGCTATCAGGCTACATCATCACCACAAAGTTTTCATTTTAAAAGCTAAAACAACCTGGATGAGTTTTGAGGTACCATTCCAGAAATATTCTCCGTCCATACTAACTGGAATGAAAAACATGTTGTTTTTGCAGATATAAACAGGAAGCAGTGGGTGGGTTGCTTGGTTGAAGAAATTACTACAGAAAAAGAACAACAATAACAGAAAGTAGGGCTAAAGATTTCTCTGCTTGAATTTACAACAAGGTGGATCTATTTGCAGGATGATGACAGAAGCCAGGGATTTTAGCTGTTGCTATGGAGACAAACTAGGTTATGCAGTTTCCCTAACCTCACAAACTCAGAATACACACCTGGAAAAACTTATGAAAATATGACGTGTTTATTCATATGAGGGAGGCTACAGTCTCCTCATCACTCTGCACAAATCTGATGGTCCCATCTTCTGATAATATTCATCTCTTCAGTGCCACTGAAGCTTTCGTGACTTAAAGCCAGATGGTTTAAGACATATGGACAGTGTGGCTGTCACTCTCTGGTGTCGTCTTCACCTTGTGTGTTTTTGTGTGTCTCAGTGCAGGGAAATATGCTCCCACAGACACATGACATGCATAAGATACAACCACAGAAGTGCTTTTGAGTACACCAGATATTCCAATGTCTGTGGACTGATGTCGATGCAATAGTGTCACAACAATGTAAGATGTTGTCACAATGCCTCATAGGTTTGTAGCTCAGATCAAAACGAAGTGTTCAAAGTTGGGTGTACACTGATCTATGAGCACATACTGTTCATGTAATAATGCAGTGACGACAGAGTACTCACTGGAAAGTTGACATAATGGCAGGTAGGATAAACTAGATTGTAATCTCTGACTATTTTAAGCTATTTTGCCAAATTGTGCTGAGTTTTCTTTGTTTCCACTCAAGTTTTTTATGCACAAATAAAAAATGCACTTAAAAAACAAGCAGATGGAAACACACCTACGGACGCAGTCATTTAACAGTAAAAGATCGGCTGTTTACACACATCATTTCACTGTCCTTATGTTGATGCTGCTCAATGCCCAGACCCTATTAAAGCATTCACCAGGAACAGACTGACAACCAGTCAAGTTAAATTGGCAGCAGTGACGTAGATTCAAGACAAAACAATGCAAAAAATATATAAAACGTTTTGTCAGTTGAGACGTATTCAGGTAGGGCTGAGGGAGAGGACATTGTGAGAGTGAACAATAAGCATTTTCGTCAGTAAGTAGAGCACATGCTTGTTGCACGTGCAACACTGGTGCACGACACTCACACACATAAACTGTTTAATTAGTATGTTAATGTAAGCAGCCCGCACCCCTGCAGGCTGCATGTGCCATTTTCCTTACGCTCTCCATGCATTGAGATACAGCAGCAAGCATACATAAGAGATTCGACCAGGTACATGCCACTATTCAATATTAGCTTGTTAGCGGGTGTCATTTTTTATGTTTGGACTGTTGCTGTGTTTGGATGTGAACGTGCATGTGTCTCCTCATGTGTTGATCAGTGTGTATGTTTATGCGCCTGCATGTGATCATGTGGGTGCACGAGGATGTGTGTCATAGAAAGCAGGTTGAAGCGTTTGATATGAGAGACCCCCTGCCGTGTCAATCTCTTCTCTCTTGTGATGTAAAATTTCACACTCTGCTTATGACGTGATATGATACACTGTATGCGATGGACACTTTAATCCAGAGCGTTCCATTGATCATATTCACAAGAAATTGCACCAGATACACGAGCTCTGTCTGCCACTCTGGCTGCAGCATTACTGTTGCTTGGAGTTGCTGAGTAAATGTTGCTTGTGGCCAGAGGACTTGAAGTACAGAGAGAAACTTATATGCATGCATAAGAAATCTATCATCTGTGATGGAGTGAATAGAAAGCAGGATTATCAGATACTGCAGAACTGCAGGGCACTGGAGTTATCAAATCATAAATATTAATTGACACATATCAGTTGATCTCAGAAGCTAACATGGTTTCTGGCTGGTTGTAAAAGTATTGAAATTAGCTGCTTGTTATGTTTTATTGAAAAGAAAATCTGCAGAATTTTGGATCGTGGCAACTTGACTGACCAGT
>JAQNCA010000017.1:17976138-17993367 GCA_029783725.1 Acanthurus tractus | reverse complement strand
ATATAACCTCTTTTTAGCAATGTTGCCGTATTAAGAGATTTCCATAATTAACGGAGGTAGATCTTATGTCCAAAACTAAACCCAATTTGTAAATAAAAATGATTTTATAATATAAAACTGACGAATGCTCTGTACTTTCTCTCACTCAGTGTCTCTACCTACCCCCTTTTTTGTTACAGCGCACAGTGCTTCTCGTAGCTACTACAAGAGCTTCCCGCTTATGGACTTCTCCCAATACCAGCCTGTGGCACCTCCTGCCTTCCAGCCGGTGCCTGTACAGCCCAAAGAGAAGTCATACATCCACCAGCATGTGTCAGGGCACCACGACCTCCATGCCCCCCTCTCCATCTCTATTCCCCCCAGCCACCTGGAGCACTCACGCCTCCCCAAGACCACCACGCACCCGATGCTCTCCAGCTCAGCCTTCAAAGCCTGGGAGCCCACTGGCCGTCATGTCCACAGGCAGGCTTCTGCCCCTGGGCATAGCTCCTCCTCCATGCACAGCTCCACGCGGAGACATGGCTACTCAACCCGGAGGCAGCAGAGCATAGAGAACATGCCCGATCTATTTAACCAGCCTTATGGAGGGATGTATGGAGGAGGTGGAGTTGGGGCAGGGCAGATGCAGCATTTACATGGGCAGCATTCATCTCAAGCCCCCTACTACCACCACACCAGGCAAAAGAGCTACTCCACCCACAGTACAAATGAGGTGACTGTCTGAGCACCAAGGCCTCAGATGCAATGTTAAACATACTGACAAAAGGCTCTTGGCATTAGCTAATGCCAGAGTTTGGGATAGCTGAGGTTAGGCCCAACAGGTGAGGGAAATAAAACGGAGAGACATATTTCAGATTTACGAGTTGAAAAGGGATGTTTGATAAATAGAAACACAGAGATTCAGGAGAAAAATGGATTAACAGAATTACCACTATTACAGACAGTGGACCACTATCAGGCTTCTACTGTGCACAGATTCTTCACATCTGAGGTTTTGGCACCGTAGTGTGGTGTCATCCTAGTTGTACAGGTTGTACAGGAATAGAGAAAGATGTACAAAGCAACAAGACTCTCACCTGTTCTTAGAGCAGGTAGCAAGCTTGATTTTGACTGTGGTATGGGTTGATAAGTTGGTTTTCAATCAGTTTTGGCAGGAATTAACATGAGTGCTGTTTGTTCAAGTTAAGTTTAGTCATAGTAGGTCATTTTAAGATAATAATTTTATTTATGGTCATGTTGGGGTGCTAAAAACAGTGCACAGTTGACCAGAAGCTAATAAAAACTGCATCCAGGGCCCATATTTTTTCTAATTGTCTCTTTAATAAGGTATTCAGCTGAAACATGCATCTGTTTGTAGCATATTATATTTTCCTGCCAAGAGTAAAATGAGAAGACCGACAGCATTCTAATATCAGTAGGCCTGTG
The DNA here is from genome assembly GCA_029783725.1 of Acanthurus tractus. NCBI lineage: Eukaryota > Metazoa > Chordata > Actinopteri > Acanthuriformes > Acanthuridae > Acanthurus > Acanthurus tractus. The sequence continues at coordinate 17,991,942 of JAQNCA010000017.1, read as the reverse complement.
TTTAATGTGAAGCTTTTGCGGGCAGCCAGTTAGCTTAGCCGCCTAGCACTTGTGGCAAAATACTTCATGCAGTAGCTTCCAGGAGTCTTGTTGTTTCTTTGCTTTTTTACGTATAAACACACAATACACATTAATTAAGGAGCTTTAGAGGCGCTTGTGTGCAGAATTTATCTATGTTCTTTCTTCCAACATTTCCAGTGTGCAAACTGAGCTAACTTGCTGCTGGCTTTGGATATCTTACCGACATTAGAGTGGTGTCAATCTGCCCATAAAACTCTCCTCAAGACAGTGAATAAGCATACTTTCCAAAATGTCGAACTGCTCCTCAAGTTTCAGTGATTAATCATGATAACAACAGAACCTGTATATCAGCATGACAATTAGACCAGGACTTTAACAGACACGTTAAGTAAACAAAAATTAATACATCCTCATGATAAATACTGGAGTATAAGCATGTTGTCATTTGCTTTTCAGCACAAAGATGAGATTAACGTATTTCATCAAATTACTTTGAAGTATTGGTTGAGAAGTTTATTTCTTTGGTAACTGAAAGATCTAGATCTCAAACAGCATAAAGTCTGATTTGGAAGCAAACTATCTCAGCACAAGGCCAAAAATTTGCATCTCTGTGAAGCAGCAACTACCTTATTTAACTGCATCAAACAAAAATCATTAAGATAGGATGCTAAATTAGGATTTGACTATAGATAACTCTGAGTTTTCTAGATAACAGCTAGTTACAATATAATCTTACATACTCTAAAGGAACTTCAGGGTGCACGTTCAGGTTCTTTCCAGGCTCCTTTGTGCAGTTCTACCTCCACGCACAGCTGTTTTCTACTCACTTCTTTCTCTACCCTCTCAACTGCTCACACCCTCTTTACACAATAAAGAGCTTTGCATTCTGTGCCATCAGGCCAAGCACACAGGGACAGCACCCCTGGGGTCATATTAACTAGACGGTGAGGACAATGCCACCATCATGTCAGCTCCAATCAGCCTCCATCCCTACCAGAGAGAGGGAGGGGAGGAAAGAGAGGGACAGAGTAAGAGCCAGAGGCTGGGACTCTTTAGAAAAGAAGAGAAAGGGAGGAGAGAGAGGAGAAAAATAGCAAAACAAATGTACATGGCCGTGTGTTTTTCTTCCTTGGGGGAAGGAAAGGGAAGGAGTCATTGTGAATCTGGGTCTCTCACTACTGAACTGTCTGGGTCATAACTCAGGGTGTATGGACAAGTGTGGACGCCTGTGTGTAATTTTCTAATCCCAAGGCACTATTGCAGGGGGATTCACTGAGGCATTTCCAGGCCTGGAGCATAGAGACATTCCTCATCTTGTCTCTGAAGTCTGTACAGGAGAGGACACTGTGCAAAGCTGCTGCTGCTTTGAACATGCAACAGTTAATGCAAAGCCGCCATTACATTTGTCTGCAAAAGTTTAAGGCTACAACACCCTCAGGAAGGCACAGTGAAGTGAACTGTTAATGATGACTGCATGTGTGTCCAGAAGCACTTCCAGAAGGTTCTTTAATAATATTTGAGCTGGGAGTTGAGGGGGGATTTTATGACGCTAAACCTTTTAATTTGTTGAAAGTGTGAGGTCATGCAAAAAGCTCACAACAGGTGAAATAGGTTCAAGAGCAAAAAGCTAGACTTAACATTTACAAGGGTTGTTTGATAAGTTAGTATTCAGTTTAATTCTTTAAATCACACTGCATTAAGTTAAAAGTTCAGTTTGGATAATTGTAAGTTGCAAGTCAGCACTATCTGAGAAAATTTTTAAATTGGGAGAAATGAACATCTAAAATAATTTTCTCCTGTTGTTATAGTTCAATAAGAAAAAAAGATATTACCACTTTCAGTATATGACCAAAATGCAGCAAAATCTTGTTTTCAACTTTGTAGTAAAGTAAAGGTGTAATCATTCACCTTTGGAAGGGCTTTATCAGCCTGAAACCTGACTGCCCTTCCACAACAAAGAAAAAATGTTTTTGCCAAAATTACTCTAAAGCTACACACAATGCACCACACATCCACCAGTTTGGGATTGGATCCATTCCTTTTTACGCACCTTCCTGATTTTGAATCACTGAACGCAATTTGACCAGAAAAAATGGTAAAAGCCAAAAAACGTTGGTTCCAAACTTTTACCAAAAATAGCAGGTTTTCTTTTGAAACAAAGTGTCAAGTTCTGCAGATTGTTGTTGTCTGCTGATGACACATCCTTGATTACAGTGGTTTAGCTCAAAACTGGTGAAAACACTAGCTTATTTGCTAGATTGCACAGAGGTTTCAAGAATTCCAGAAGAGGTGATGTTTTATGATTTTTTTTTTTGAGCATGTGCAGCAGGCTGAGCCTCATCTTCTCATCCACTGGCACACACAAACATACTGTCCAAGTCTTTCTTTCTCACATTTTAGCTCTTCAAACAATTTGTTCTGTAGAAAAAGATCTAGAAAATAGGCTGTTAACAAACCAAATTACCAGCACTGTGACCGGTGTTGCAGTGAAGAGACTTAACACTTTTCTTCGTCTCCTTTCCTTCACTCATTATTAAACACAAAACTTTAGCATGTCTGTAATTTCTTACTGTCTCTCATTAACAGTTCAGCAAAGGATCCTGGGCAGGCATCAGTTTCCCTCAGTGCTTAATATTGTGAGTTAAAGATGTTGAGATTTGTTGGTTTAAAGACATAAAATCAGTTTCAAAAGCAATAGAAAGTAAAACTGAAAGTTCTTCTAATGTTATTGTTAAAATGAAATTATGCATTTCCTTCACCTAAAACAAAGGTACCCCTCTGCTCTTGGTAGGTAAAACACATATTTTATTGCATTTTTAAGACAAATGTTTCTGGTGTACATTTTGATGCTGTCTTTTTGAACATGACATTTTTCAGATTTTATGTGGTGCGAACCTCATTCGCACTTATGTGTTGCTTTATTTATGAATATTATGTAAATATGGTTATTTTATGGCATTTCCTATATATTTTTTTTGAAAAAGGGCTGTATGAACTAAGTCAGTTTAATTCTAAGAGTATTTATTGTAAGTGCTGCTGATTTCAGATTTAGCACAATGTATTATTCTATCTTAATGAAACATGATGCATAGAGAGATCTATATAAACTGAGTTGTGCAATTAACCAATGTGCAATAGAGAGGGATAAAGTAGGCTTTCTGCACTGTATGTCACATTAGTACAGTGGGTTTTCACATTTGTGACTAAACACCGTGACACAAATTTACTTCAGTTTTGGACAAAGCAACTATAGAGCAGACAGGTTGTCTGACTGATAATAATAATGTTCCTATTGTGTGACTGCACAATACTAACAAAACAAGTAGTGCTAAATAGAAATTTGATTCACTGTGAAAAATTTGCAAGAATGCAGCATTTTGGTTGAAACTGGTTTGCACTAGCAGAGATTGTGATTGTGTAATGTAGTGCTGTGTTTGGATGCTGGGCTGTCACTGTTGAACTGCTACAGAAGTTGTGTCTTTGTGCCAAGTGAAAGAAGGGAATTTATCCTTTTTAGCGCTATGAACCTTGGCAAGTTACTATCTCTGGATACCTAATAGTATGTTAAAGAAAGGATATATATATATATACACACATGCAAGCGCATGCACGCACACACACACACATATATGAGAGCAGAGCTTTGGTAAATGTAGAAATGCAAATATGACAGCCAAGTGAATCCAAAGTGTATTGGTGTGATGTACAGTATGTAGCAAACAATGTGTTTATACTGTATGTACCTGTACTTCTTATTACAACACAGCTAATTTATACCCAAAATGTTCTAGAAATATTCTTTGCAGAGGACTGTTTAGGAACTGATGCCACTTTCAAAGATGAAACATTAAAGACTGTAAAATTCATATAAGGCTTTGACTAGTGTTTGTATCACAGAACTGTTGGACATTTTAGTCCTCTGATTTTACACACTAGTGAGCAGTTACCTTAATAAAGTCTGTTAAATACTGAACAGATTAAACAAAAAAAAGATTCCCAGCCAAAATCTTAATGGCAAGTTGTGCGTGGCATCAAGTCACTCACCCAATTAAACATCATAATTACTCAATATGGCTTTAATAGTCTTAATAGTAAGTGTGTAACTGATAGGAATAACCCCCCCCACCAAAACAACTACTATAATTAACAGTTATTTATTCTCAAGAGACTAGGAGTGCAAATGCTGTTTCACTGTCAGCCACAGAGCAACTCCTTTAGCGCTCTGGGACCATCTGACAGCAGTTCCAGTAGAAATGCAATATTTTTTTCTCCGCTGGGATTTGAAGCAACAGCAATCACAAACATGTCCCACTAACCACCAATTCACCCATCAATTTCAGAAACGTAAGCACATCTAAGCTTTTTGTGTGGTTTGACAAACTGTGGTATGAACTGCACACACTGTAGTAAGCCTATAGTGTCACCTAGTGGCTCCCCTTGTTATTGCATAAAGCAAAAGCATACACATTAGGCTTCCTGAACTACCTGTTAAATGGGCTTCATGTGACTTTCAAAACCCATGTTCTTGGTACACTGATGTTTAACATTAAACATTAATGTATTTCTTTCTGTGTAATGAAATATTAAAATGTGAGAACAATTTTGGGCCATCAACACAAATCAGTTCACGGCACAACAATTTGAAGAAATAAATAATATTTTAATGTCACACATTTAACAAAGTGCAGGGTGTCAAGTTAATTTTTTCATAATTTGATCCTTTCATTGATATGTTTAATACAAATGTTTGCATGAATTAAGTATAAAAGTTTCTACATCCGAAAGTCAGTACAACAGGTAAAGAGGAAGTTTAGTTTATCCAAAATTTGAAACAAAAAATTTATACAAAATCCTTACACAGTCAAATTTGAGAGAATCAAAAAGGATTTTAGAGACCATGTGCATTTATGTTCAATATGAGACTATTTCATAGTTTTAACAACCTGCAGACACCTTTTCAGCATGATCAAGCAGGAGTAAGAGCATTTAGTTAAACAATACAAACAATTAGTTTGAAAATGTTGATAGTTATTTAAAGGAAACTACTGAGGTAAAAAATGCCCTGATAAGAGAATAAGCTTAGGATAAAGACATTGATGGTGTTGAAATAATTTTTCTTCAAAGAAGGACTAAAGACTCTGCAATAATAGAGTAAGGGGCAGATGGCATAAAAAAATCTCTGCATATATATAGCATACTTTTTTTGCATGGCTTAGTTATGTAAATAGACAAAATACAAAATTTAATATAAAATTGAACAGATTGGAAAATTAAGCAACTGAAAGACATACAAATTATTGGTTCTGTATTTCAAACAAAATCTTCTGTTCTGTGGTTATTCAATGTTCCTGAGTGAAGCGAGCAGCTCAGAGGTTACATACGTGTACACTCATGGTACTTCCTTAAATAAGGCTAAACTGTTTTCTAATACACTTAATATAAAGAAATATCAGCACAACTGCTTAATGGGCATTTTTTTCTTTTTAACTTTCTTTTTCTCTGTCTTTTCTCTTTGAGTGCAGTTCAGTCATATTAATGACGGATTAAGGGAAAAAGCAGGACTATGTGTAGTTTTGATATAGATCCAGATGGATTTTGAAAAAAAGAAAGAGTTTTGACACCTTTAAAGAATTTCAAAGCCTTCAAAGACCATCAGCTCACATTAAAATATATGAGGCATAACTTTGCACAGATATAAGGAAAATTGTATTAATTGTAACAAACACATTTCCTCATAAGAGAAAAGGCTATTGACTCAGGAGGTTAAAAATGCAGTGTAAACAAAAACTGAAGAATTACCATAGGTGCTGCCACCTGTCATTGATGTGGTGACAAAAGGGATGAAAGAGATCTCTGGTTTTCAGAAAGCGCAAGATAAGGTATGATAAAGTTGAAGAAAGACTGGTAATATATTAAGCTTTATATTTATATATTTATATATTAAGTAATTTTTCACATTACTTTTTTTCATATTATTTTTTTCATATTAATTCACACACTCCTTTTAACATGTCAACACTTTTAACAGATAAAAACTTGTTTGTCTGCCTCTCATATCTGCATATGTCAATCAGTTTCTGTAAAGGTCTATAATTGTAACATGTTTCCCAACAAGCTGTCATGTCAAAGCAGCTTAGCAAATGATTAAGGTGTATATTTAAAAAGCCTCTTAAAAGTAGCAATGTGGAAAGTAATGAATTCATCTTTTAAAATAATTATTTCAAATACAGATCTGACAGAAATACTAGATATTAATTTGGCTAAACCAGGAAAAATACTTTCACTTTATGAACACACAAATTTATAGCTGCACCTGATATATCACACCCAGACAAAAAAAGTACTCTTCTACATCCCCTGGCCCTAGTAGACACACCTTGAAACTACAATAAATAGAATGAGGTAAAAGTAAACCTGAAACTGAAGAGAGACAACCATCCATAAGATGTCATTTCAGCTGGAAAAGTGACTTTTGGCAAACTTCAAAGATCTGTCGATCACAGGCACAGATGTTATTAGGGTCTTGTCGTGGCTGATAGTGAGCATCCCAAATTATCCCAAACCCAAAAATGAAAGTGTTTACAAGTATTAAATGTGCACAGCCCGATCTATCGCTGTCCAGTTATGTTGTTGCCTCCAGGATTTATGACAACGGAATCCAGTAATGGACGGAGAGCCTGGCCAAAAGGCCTGAAGAGGAAACACAGTAAACAGTACAATTATACTAAAGTCAAGAGGCCTAAAGAAAGTCCAAACAAAGTACAGTATGTGAACTAAGCAAGCAGAAGCGGAATATAATAAACAGACTGGGCACAAAAAGACCAAAGTCTTTCAACTGAGAATCAGACAAACGGGAAGAGAAAGCCAGAGAGAACCAAATAACAGAAAATAATTTTTTTTTTAAATCCAAACTCTTTGTATTAATAATAGTACAAAAAAAGTTATGATTGACCACAACAACAAAGGAAAAAAAAATACTTGTGGTGCACTATATTGCATTTTTACCAACAATCTTTATGTATACAAAAACTGCTGCTGACAAGTATTGTTTCAGTTTGTACCTGTTTCCCTGAATAATTCACCCAAATTGTTTGAGATGATGGCCCTTAGGATGGGTATTGTGGTGTTGAAGGATGTGATTTGGCTCTTTTTTAACCAACACTAAGCAATCATTGTAAAAACACAACACTGCTATCTGTTACAGGCACTCGAGAAAACCTCTTAATTACGGACACACCCATGATATGTGTGCATAATTAGAACACCATCTTATCAGCATAAATGTTCATTTCAGACCAACTTTTTAATTCATTTTCAAGCCTTTATCAGCTGATATTGATGATGATAACATTATTATCATGCAAACCATATACTTAACTTACAGCACTGGCAAAGGTAAACTCAAAACTGTTTAAAAGTTTCAACTAAGTTCTCCACTGCCTAGTGGCTTTGCTTTGGTTTAGTTTGGTATCATAATGGTTATTTTTGGTATTAAATATATATTATAAATTCATTAGTCATAGTGATGTGGGGTTTAAGACAGAGAGATATAGAAAAGAAGAGCATTGGTGATGAAAGAATAGCTTCATCAAATTGAGCTGACTCACGTGGATAGTACTTCAGATGGAAGGTCTGTAATGTACGATGGGATCTTTCTGCCTGTGAGGAACTGAGCCACTTCGTTGCTAAAAGAGTTGCAGTTGTGCTCAAACAGGTTGTAATTGTCGCGGCTGTCCACCATAAGAACAAAAAGTAAAATGAGAGAGGAGATAGAGATGTAAATACAGAGAAAAGACAGGGAGGCCAGACAGGGTGGAGAAGGGTGGGTGCAGAGCAGAAAAAGATTAGATAGACTTTCTGACAGAGATAACGGAACAGAACAGAATAAACAATTACTCTTCAATTACTCATGAAAGGCCTTCAATAGTAAAATGACTCTACTCACCCTGGCCTCCACCATGACCACATTGAGTTTTAAATCTGAGTGACGAGTCCGAGCCTTTACCTGAATGTGGACTCTGCCAGTGTATTAAGGTACTCCATAAAGAGCTCTGCAGACACTTCAGTGGAGCCTAGGTCCACGATAGAGTCAGGCCCACCCATTTGGGTGCCACCCTAGAATACAACAGAAACACAAACCTTAACAGTCGCCTTGTTACAAACAATTATTCACCAACTACTTTCCATTTTCCTTTTAAGGAAATAATGTGGCAAGTTGTTATTTGCGCATGTGCTTTATACTTAAGGAAAGGATGAAGCTGATACTGACAGGTGGACAACTGTTGATGCCGTCTCCGGTAAAGAAGTACTCCTTTCCATGGACCACTATAGCAGTGTGCCTATAAGACAGTAAAAAACTTATTCTAACAAAACCGACATTTCTGTTATTAGACTTCTACAAGATAAGCCTGTAGTATGCAACACTTACCATATCCCGTCAAGCTGTTTCCCTGTGATGAAAAGATGACCAAATTCGATTAGAAATACTAATTCTAGTTTTATATATCTAACAAGGTGCCCTAAAAAAGCCATAGCTCAGGGCTCAGTATTCCTGAGTAACGTCATCCTCCCCTCAATCCAAGACCATATGAGCCGTCCAACAGGTAGCTCGTCGTAAACTTACCCAGCATGACAGGACTCAGCTGGCGGGCCATGCCTCTGGACAGGTCGTAAATGTACAGTCTCACTGGATACGTTTCAGTTTGGTTCATGATTAAAAAACAGGATTATTTTTTCAAAATGAAAACTGCAGTGCCCCGTTTATAAAGCTAGCTGACTCACATCCAGCAAAAGTGGGCCGGCCGGCTAGCTTACCGGTAAGTTAGCTAGCACACAAAACTTTCAAAATAACTTTCAAAATAGTAGCTTTTCGTAAAATCGTTACGGTTGAAGACAAAGGCTACAAATTACTTTAAAACGGGAAAAAAAATGTAATGAACACAACAGCAAAAATAAATTTCCTTGTATTTGGGCGGTGTTATCAAGCGCTGACAGATGATGCTGTGTCACTGTCCAAACGTACACAATAACATGATTTATAAGTAAAAGGGCTTTAGAATGAGGAGAGGACCCATCTTCCGGACTCTAAATAAATCCCACCTACTTCACTAGGATTGGCCAGTATCTTAGACTGGCAGACTCGTGTCCAATAGACGGCGAACCATGTCGGAAGTTTTTCAGCGTGCGCGTTCGCGCCAGCCATTAAAACTAGTTTGGGATCTTCTGGACTTGTTGTTAGTAAGTAGCACACTGCAGTCAACAACTAACTGTCCCTACAATAACGTAGTGTCTCTTTAGGTAATATTTTTAGATCTGTTAAGCCCATACAGTTGTGCTTATCATTAGAACGATGCGTTTTGTCAACTTCTCGGCTTCAAAATACAAGTGAAATGAGCAGTGGCTAAGCTAACCTGCTAACATAAACATTATCTCGGTAACCCTAGCTAACCCTAACGATGTCTGAAACATTTTAATATTTTCAAAATAGCTCTGTCCTCTGCACGAATATTGTTGTCTGGTTAATGAGCGTCTCTCTTCTTATTTGTTGAAGTAACAATAGTGTATTTTCTATAGTTTTAAAGGTGCACCTCTGAGCTGGGCATCAAATAACATAATTAATCTTAAATTTTAACCCATTGGCTGTGACATTGCACTGTGGGCATCAATCTCCTTAGGCAGGCGCACCAACTAGAAGGTCCTGTTCGACTTGTGATACTGGATCAGGACCAGAAAAGGGTTATAGACTGATTGAGATGTCCCACAGCTGCATGGTTTGAATGTCAAATCTTACAGTAGTATTCAAGCTTCTCCATGTTTAATGCAGTACAAATGGCGGAGTGGAACGCCTACTACAGAAATGAGGAGGAGGAGGAGGAGGAGCAAGAGGAAGGAGAGCAGTCTGGAGGTATGAGAACTTCCTCCTTTCACACTGCAGATTTTTTTCCTCTGCATTACTGTTTTCAACCAATTAGGTAACCGTTTAGGACAACTTTGTATACCTTGTATTTGTGTGTAAACTATGGTTATTAACTTGTAATTAAACATACAAGTTCAATATTATTAGATAACATGACACAATAACAAATCAAGCTCTCTATCTTTGGTAGGAAATTACAAGGTCACAGGGAGAGACAGTTTGGTCTTCTTGGTTGATGCCTCCAAGGAAATGTTGATCAAAGGAGAAGATGGACAGCCCTCTAACTTTGACTTGACTATGCAGGTGAAATGGCCAGTTAACTCTGTTCTCTTTGTTTTGTGTCATGACCATCCTTGTTCTGTAGTGTAGTGTACTGTAGAGTTATCTCAAGGATTGTGTATAGGTTGTGGTAGCATGAAATACAAATTACCATTATCATACAAGACTTTTTTACTTAAAACCCTAAAATCAGGAACCTCCACAGCTTGCATTTTACATATAAGTATTACAGAATCAACATATTAGTTGTTTTTGTTCTCAGATATGCCTGATCTGTTATGGTATTAAGTGTCTGTGTTTTGATGTTATAGGTTGTAAGAAGTATGTACACCAGTAAGATCATCAGTAATTTTAGGGACCTCGTGGCTTTGGTTTTCTATGGCACAGAGCAGAGCAAAAATCCCAGGAACTCATTCAAGCATGTGTACGTGTACCATGACCTTGATGAACCCGGTGAGATGCTGCATTTGTCAAACACATGAACACCTCAAACTAACCCAAACATCTAAAATGCTTTTGTTTTGCTGCAAACACAAATGAGAGGATGCTTCTTGTGCGCATAACATGTTATTTGACAAAAAAGCACACTAAAAATACATATTTAATGACTTCAGTGTATAAATTTATTATCAGGGAATGTGAAGCAAAGTGTAAGCATTGTAAGGAAGTTCAGCAATGAACAATATGAGCCTTCCTCAGAGTCTGAGTATCTTTTCTCCCCTGCATTTAAATATTTTTAGCTTGCTAAATCTATTGCTCTCAGTCCCTCATTCTTTCTGTTTACCCTCATCTGTCCTCTAATGTCTTTCTGTCTGTTCCATTTGTTTTTTAAAGGTGCAAAGCGGGTGCAAGATGTAGATGCTCTACGGGGAGAAAAAGGTGCCCGGATTGCATCAGAGACAATGGGCAGTGGGGAGACGTCATTAGGCGACGCCCTGTGGTGCTGCGCCAACCTGTACAGTGACATCAAACTACGCCTCTCACAAAAGCGGGTCATGATCTTTACTTGCAGGGATGAACCTCATGGGGGCGACAGTGTGAAGGACCGTCAGGCTCGCACCAAGGCCAGTGACTTAAAAGAGACCGGTGCGTCTGAGACAAACACTGCATGTCTTTTATGAAAACCCGAAATATTTCTTAAAGCTCAAAACTGACTGGGCAACTCTGACTGCACATGTCAGTGTACAGAAACACTTCAATCAGCCAGCTCTATCACAGATTTATTTCATAGCATCTCTTGGTCTCATTTGACTACTTTCCCTTAGGTGTCATCATTGATTTAATGCATATGGTGAAACCGGGTGGCTTCGATGTCTCGACCTTCTTTCGTGACATCATAAGTCCACCTGAGGATGAGAGTGAGTTGGGGCTGCAACTGGAGCCTTGTAACAAACTGGAGGAGCTCCAGAAGAGAGTTCGTGCCAAGGAGCAGAAGAAGAGAGCCATAGCAAGGTAGAGACACATCCCATGTTGTCCTTTCTTGACAGATAAAAGTTGTCTTTGCCTTGCATTCTGTGTATTTATTGCTCCATGTACTGCTTACTTCTTCCTTTGTGTTTTATCTTTGTTAACCCCTCTTTTCTCTGTTTCTTCACATCCTCCTTCTGTCTCATACATCTTTAGATTAAATCTGAGTCTTGGTGAGGGCATAAACGTGGCTGTGGGGATTTATGCAACAGCTGTGTCGGCTCGCAAACCACCTCCCATCAGACTTTATAGGGAAACCAACGAGCCGGTCCGCAGCAAAACCCGAACTTTCCACACACAGACGGGGAGCCTACTGCTGCCCAGTGAGATAAAGAAGGCCCAGGTAAGAGAGGACTTTACATATATTCACTTAAGTTTGTTTTTCTGAGAGAATTAAACCAATGAAAAGACAGATTGAAATTTTAAAGATTTAAACAAATTTCAGTGACTTTGTTGGTGTGTTTCCCCTGCTTATTTTGTTTGTGTGTGTGTGTGCGTGTGTGTGTGTGTTTGTGCATGTCTTCCTGTAGACATATGGTAAGAAACAGATAGTGATGGAAAAGGACGAGGTGGATGCCATCAAGAGGTTTGAAGACCCTGGACTGTTTCTGATCGGGTTCAAACCAATGGAGAGGCTCAAAATTCACCACCATATCCGACCTGCTGTCTTCCTCTATCCTGAAGAAGGGGAGGTGAAAGGTAGCACAGTTTGTCTGACCATGTCTGTTTGATCTCAAAACTAATATTCACAGCATAGTATAAATTATGGGTGTTTCCAAACATTGTGAGGTGAGGATATGTGATAGCAAAACAAGATCTTGACAATTGAGTATTAGTTTTCGTCATTTTTAAGCAAAAATAACCCTGAACATTACTCATGTTCAGTTTCTCCATTTTAAGAATTTGCTGCTTTTGTTCGTCTCATGTTTTAAAAGACCAAGTATTTTTTAGTTGTAAGTTGTTGGTTGGACAATGAAAATAATTTGATGAACTTGCTCTCATTTCTTGAGAAACAAATCGTTGAGAATATAGTGAGCATATGAGTTGAAACTAATAAAAACTTTCTTTGTTGTAGTTTTAGTAATTTTAAGACCATTAGTCAGGTGTTTTATAATATTTTATCTCAATTATAACTGTTTTTGAACATGCCAATTTAGTTTTTGAATATGACATTTTTCATTTTTGAGCCAAAAACAAAGTCCAGTTTGTTGGACAGTGTCATTAAAAAAGTCTTACAGCACCATGAGTGAACAGCAGCTCAGCAGACCTTGACCTCTTTCGTGTGTATTTGTTGGGCTCAGATGTGTCCTGTGTTCTCCATCTTAGGCAGTGCATGTTTGTTCTCTGCATTGTTGAAGAAGTGTAGCGAGAAGAACGTGTTTGCTCTGTGCCGCTGCATCTCTCGCCGAAACTACCCACCACGATTTGTTGCCCTGGTGCCTCAGAAGGAGGAAGTTGACGAGGGGAAAGTACAAATTACACCTCCAGGTATGGGTCCAAATGGGTTTGATTAACACAAACAGCCCCACACTTTGAAAAAACGTATGCTTCTTTTTCAGTTTCAACCCCTGAATTTGGCTTTAGTAGCTGATCAATAGTCAGTTTACATTTGTAAGAAACTATGTCATAGCCCTGGTTGTTGTGGTGTTCTCAAGCTTCATGGCAACTTGTCATGTCTCTTTCCTGTGTCAGGTTTCAACATCATCTTCCTTCCATATGCCGACGATATGCGCACTCTCGATCCTCCTCAGGGCCCCTCTGCCTCACAAATACAGGTGGATAAGATGAAAGAAATCGTCTCCAAGCTTCGCTTTAAATACAGGTAGCTGCACATGCTAAAAAGGCAAAACAGTTTGTCTGTTGATGTCTTCAGTGTTGTTTTGCCACTTCATAAGGTTGTTTGTCGGTGTCTTTCCGTAACATGTTTGGATTTGTTGTATGGAAACACAGGAGTGACGCTTTTGAGAATCCAGTCATCCAGCAGCATTACCGGAACCTGGAGGCCTTGGCTCTGGATATGATGGCTCCAGAGGACACAGAGGACCTTATCAGTAAGATGAAGACAAGCGAAAAATCTGAGATCCTGGTTCTGCTTGTGGCCGGCACTTCTTTTGTCATCTTACACTTTCTGTACCTGTCTGTCTGTCTTTGTCTCAGTGCCAAAGGTGGAACAGATTGACAAGCGTCTGGGTCCTCTGGCTCAGGAGTTTAAAGACCTGGTTTACCCTGAAGGCTACAACCCTGAGAGTAATCAAGCAGCCAAACGCAAAACAGGTCAGAGCTGCAGTCATAGCATAAACTAAGCAAAATTACTTTTTACTGTATCTTTGTTGTTTTTACTCAATAGTACCATATGTTCTAACTGCCCCAATACACCCTATCTGCAGGGGTTACTGATCAATGTGATGACTTTGAAAATAACCCTCATCTCTTGTGCAGTGGCACAGTACAAACCTGACAACTCTTTGACTGAATGTTTGTCTCCATAAATAAATTTGCAGCTGATGCTGGAGGCAGAGCTGAGAAGAAGCCCAAAGTGGAGGTCCCAGAAGACGATCTGAGGGCCCACGTGCAGAATGGCACCCTGGGAAAGCTGACCGTGCCAGTGTTAAAGGAGGCCTGTAAGCAGTTTGGCATTCGGACAACTGGGACAAAGAAGCAGGAGCTGATAGATGCTTTAACCGCCCAGCTGGGACCATGAGGAATCAGATTTACGCCTCACCGTGCCTTCACGAACAAGCGGGCTTGCAAGGATCAGTGTGTCTGTGATTACTCTTGATTTCGTTTGTAGAAATTTTCTGGACAGTCTCTTGTTTTATTTTGAAAACAGGAAGCATGTTTGTGACACTGTGGTGACACTGTGCTTTATGTTTACAAAAAGGTGTCCTGTTATGCTTGACAACATTAAAACTGTTGTATTTACCACTTTTTGGGATTTTTTTGTATGTTTGTTTCTTTTCTTCTCTTTTACAAGGCTCAGCGCTAAAGTCTTCAGTTAGTATCTTAGTCCTACACTACAGGGATTATGTTACAACATAATAAAAAGAAAGTCCTGTATGCTTTTGCATAGACTGAATAGTAAATACAGTCATAAAATTACTGTAACTGTAGCGGTGGCATATGTAGATGATCTTGCATTTAAATTAATAAACCAAGACTTTACAGCCCTGCATCTACTTTCTTGTCACTATGTTTTACATTGTAGGCAGCATTTCCAGTTCTTCATGTAGCAAAACAAAAGGTGTGTCTAACCAAAGTTAGACGGCAGCATTATCAGCATACCTGGACCTTTTCACTGCAGTGAGTAAGTAGGGCAGTGTTCCTGTTGGGGGCAGGCCTACACAGGCCAATGTTTCTGCACAACAGCAGGAAGAAGGGATCACATACGGCTTTGAGCTCATGTGAGTTGTGTCAGGTTGTGATTTAAAATAGATGGCATTCCTGAGGGAGGATTGTTTGAGTACACACCAGGTAATGAAGCTTTAGGAACATTTTGTCCTTATTATAAGTTAAAATAGACCTTTAACTGCTTTTTTGGTTTATGTTACATTTTCTGAAGTTTCCAGCTCTAGTTTACCCTGTCTTGATGTGTTACATATTAGCATACAGCTTATTAACGTCGTTCTGAATGATTAACATTAGAATGACATCCAAGCAAATATGCTGTAAAAGCAGATTGCCTCCTAATATTAGTTCTAAATTTGATTCGAGTGGCTTGTGAAACCACACTAATGTTGCAAAACATTTGTTCATGATGCTGTAATGTTGAATTTCTAGGACTATTACATTAAAAATTCTGAGCAGAAGTGCCATCCCATGCTCTCTTACTCTTGACACTGGCTGAAGGTCTGTTGAATACAGAAAAATGGAGTGTCAGTGTGACAAGGACAACCCAGAGGCTGCTGCTCCAGGTGAGACAGAAATTTAAAAATGTGTCAAACATACCTTTAAATGCACTAAAGATGTCTCAACTACTTTATAAGATATATACAAAGTATCATTCATATCAAGTAGAGACTGAGGGAGGTGCTCATTAATCTCTTCAGTGTTTTCTTATCTCATTTCATAACATTGTGTTAGGCATACAGAACAGTTAGTCAAGAATTCAAATTTTCAGCTCT
>JAQNCA010000017.1:17954101-17964728 GCA_029783725.1 Acanthurus tractus | reverse complement strand
AAACTAATAGGTATATAACTTATTATACCTATTAGGTTAAAAACTTAGGTCCTACTTATCCCAAATAGCGAGGAGAAGTAAAAAAAGCACACCAAATAAAAGCTCAGGTCTCAGGAGGTTAAGAGAAGTTAAACTGTAAGATGTTGCTGTCCTTCTTTCAGGGATGTAGGTAGCATCGAGCTGTCCAACGTGACAGGCTTTATTCTGAACGTGCCATCCAACCTGCGCTGGGGGCCCCTCCGGCTGCCACTCAAACGCCAGCATTGGATAGGAGTCCGAGAAGTGGGAGGAGTCTACTACAACTTGGACTCTAAGCTGCGTAGCCCTCAACCCATTGGCAATCCGGATGAGCTCAGGTGAGAGTGTCTGTATGAGTAACACTAATGACAGCTATGGCCAGAAATATTGTTGTTAGGAGATTTGGTGTAATTGTGCCATAATAGAGTAATATATCACAGCAGCTGAGTTAAGGAATACATCAGGCTTGTCCCTCAGTGTAGTGGTGGTATAAGAATGACTGTGCTTGTCAATCAAACAGAGTAAGATTTAATGAAAACTACAGTATTTGTCATCGCTGGAAGGCATTTTACTGACAAGAAATTTCTGGCAAGAAATTTAACATTTTTAGTAGATTAACACTGCAAGTACAAATCGTTACAACTGTGATTACACAGAAAAAAAATTGTCTGCTACATAACAAAGAGCAGTATATTACACAGGAGCTACAGAACTGAGTGTAGAACTGAACGTAGCCCCCATTTGCCCAATAAATGGAAATAATGTGCAAATAATGTGCAAATGCTTACCAGAGAGACATGAGCCCAGTCAGCAAGATAGTGGCAGTGTAACGGCCCAAATGCAAAACTTGAGGAACTTGGCAGCCATCAACCAAAATACTTTGCATAGGGTGTTAATTAGAAAGAAAAGAGCAATAACTCAATAAAACATTTTCAAATCATCATTAATCTTGGTACATCTGTTCAAGGAAAGGAGGCAGCAGCAAACAGCAGATTCTAGTAATAGAGCTCTTAATAACTAGAATACTAGACTATGTCAGCATCCTGTTTGTAAACATACTGGAGCATTTAATAACTAATGAGTAAGATGTGTCCCTCAGGAGTAATTGGAGACCAAAAGAGAGCTAAAAGGAGACCCAATGTTGGTCTTTCGTTTGTCGGTTAACCAAAATGACTCCAAATTAGTGTCCTCGGATGGAGAAATAGACTGTTTGCAACCAAGTTGACCATAACAACTTAAGAACGTGATAATATATAAATGTTGTGTTTTTCCTGCTGCTAAGTGGACGAAAGATGACTGAGCAACTTTAAAGCAGATTTTAACCTTGAGAAGTTGTGACCCCATGCTCTGTCAGGATTGTCTTATTAAAACAAATTAATGCAAATGAGTTGCTCATCCTGCATTTAATCATCAAACTTGAGACGTTTTTTTTCTCCTGTAATTTTACCACATCCCAGGAAGTTTCTCCGCCAGCAGTTGCGAGGGAAGAACTGTGAACTCCTGTTGGTTGTCTCAGAAGAAGTAGAGGCGCACCAAACATGGCGGTCTGATGGCTAAAGGATTTAACCAGCTAATCACAGCTCCACCTTGGCCAACAGGCCGATCACAGAATCAACGGGAGAGGAAGTAGAGTCGCGCACAGCCACTCACATGGATGCACACTTGCAGACGTAATTTTTCCCCCTCTTTTGGGTTTTGTTTACACAGCCATTGCTGGACTCTTTCCTGATAAGATACAAAGCAATGACAGAGGCAAACACTTTACAGGGAGAATCAAAGAATCACAGTCCTTTACTTGTAACACAGTCAAGACTTGTAAAAAGTTACTATTCTGTTTCTGTTATTCTTTTATATACATATACATATATATATATATATATATATATGTATATAAATTGACTATTTTTCATTGTTTGTTTTGATTTGTTTTTTTTTCTTTTTACTGTTTAAATTTCCAAAGTCATAGGGCTTCAGGCTTCATGAAAAGTGTTGTGTTTATCTGCCTGTCTCCCTCAATGATCCTCCCTGCTTCGATCGTGTTGTCCACTGATGTGTCTTTGTGTTTCTGTCCCTCCCTCCATCTCCCTCTGTCTGTATCCAACATCCGTCACCTTTAGAGAGGCGTGCCCCTCAGACTGACTCTATGTCACTCCTCCTCCCTGTCTCTTTTTCATGTCACGTTAAAATCAGTCAACTATCACATTGCCAAGTTTGTATTTCATCCACTTCCCCAACACTTCTGACACAGTCTGAGCCTCTACTGTACAGAGGCTGTGCCAACACAACAGTTCAATATGCAACAAAGCAATGCAACACCCAGGCCAAGCACTCCCTCTAGTGGATGTTTGCCTCACTTTTCTTTCAATGAAGAAGTAATAGTATCATTCATCCCTTTTTCTTTCTTTCAGTTTTCCTCATTCAAATGCAATGAAGAGTGCTTGTCATCAAAGAGTTAATGCAGTACTAACTGTTTTATCTTTCAGTGGAATAATACGGAATTATGATCTGATATTTATCAAAATAGGGTGATAAGTAAACCTGTTGACAAAATTATTGTTAAAATAGAGCAAAATCATTTCCAAAATATAATATTACAGAAATCAGATACACTCTGTATTATAACACACAGTTAGCATGACAATTGAGTTTAATTTTGGAAAAAACTATCAATACAACAATCTACACTATTTACAAGGTCTATTTACAGGCTTGTTCAGGGGCTTTTAACCAAATCTTATGGTCCTCCTCAGCAGATTTAGTGTAGATACTAATTTGCAACAATTAGGTGATTAGGTAAGGTCACTGAATGTTATTGTTCAACTTAAGTAAATGCTGAAAGTAATTTAAACAAAAAAGCTCAATATGATCTTGTAATTCAAATATCTGAAGGTTTTGCTCAGTGTTAGTCAGACCAAAACAAGCAATTTGAATATGTGATATTTTGCTCTGAAAATTTTTGAAGAGCATTTTTCATCATTTTCTAAAAATTTTGCTCACCAAATGATTAATGAATATTAAAATTAAACATTAGTTTCAGCTCTTCTTCCAGCACGCATTTCTATGGCAACTAAAAGAATTGCTGATGTCCTGTTAAGGACTGTGTGATACAGTTAAAAGCACCAGAACAAACCAGTAAGTGATCTCCAAGTCTTTAATTGTTAACAATTTGGACCATTTATGTGGGTTTTTGTTTAAAATCTTTTTATTTTTTGTCCCCTACTCATTTTTGATTAGAGCCACAATAATTTCTTGCACAGCAGTTAAATGACAGCACACAGACAAACAACAAAATAAGGGACAATAACTGCAATTTTTTGTTGTGTTTTACTTTCGTTTGGCTACAGTTCGGTTCAAAGGGTGTCCACCTCAGCAGCCCTCTGTAGCACAGGAGCTTAGCTGATGCATGGTTCCTCCTGTTCTCATTTAACATCTCCTGTCAAACCTGCCAAACACAGCTCAGAAAGGATGTCGGAGATTGTTCTACAAAACATACAGAGTCAGCAGGGATCTCTAATGTGTGAGGTTTCAGTCTGAGGGAAGGTTTTGAGGTTGTTTTTAGAAAGGGAAGTTGTCAGATGGAGCATAGTGTGCCTGAAAAGAGAATAATGTAAACAAAGAAAATGTGGAAGGAAAAGTGAAGTTTAACTGGCACAAGTCCAGCTGGAAGTGTGTTGTTGTTGTTTATTGTTATAAGAGCCTTATGAGAGAGTTTGTAGCTTTCAAGTCTATACGTTTTAGAGAAACTGTTTATTCTATTCTCGTATTGTCTGTTAATGACAATATCAGCCTTAACTTGTTTACAAAAAGAATATTTGTTGCTCTGAAAGATTAAGAGGGGCTGTGCAGTCTGACGCCATTTCAGGAGATTTATTCCAAAGCACCAGTTTATTGAAATTATAGAGAAGAAACAGCTGAAGCTCATCTGATAAGATGTTGTTTTTTTTTTTCATCGCAGCCAAGGGCTTTGTGTTATTTACAGTTGTTTTTGAAGTTGTATGATTTTTATAAAGACAAGATCACACAATTTTTCAATGGTGCACGTCTTATTTTGGAATGAAACTCTTCAATTTCAGTCCAGGCTATAGACCTTTAATGATGTATCCAAGTGAAACTCCAGTAAACATCGGAGAGCTTGTTATTAATTCGCTAAGATTTTTGGACCCAATCACTTCATGACTAGTGTCTCACGACTCCATTCAACATTTGCTGTTTTGCTTTTTTGCCTTGAAATCTTTCAGCTCTTCCTACTTTAGGAACACTGACTGTCACTGTATTTTTTTCATGGAAATAAAATGCTTAAAATGGCACTTTATGTAGAAGATGCAATTTGAGTGTTTTAAATGGATTATTATTTCATCAGAAAGGGTCCCATTGAGTTATGAAGCAGAATGTCCCTCTTCTTAGCCTGGTTGGGGATGTTCTCCAGGGACATGTATTTTGAATACTTTGTTTTATGGTACTGATACTTTTATCTCAATACATTTTGTAAGTATTTAGTGGACTGTTAACTTTATATGTTGAAGCAGCAGATACTTGTTACTTTACAAGTTATGATTTTATGTTAAAAAAAAGATGAGAAGCTTATAAAGTACAACACTTAATCCTTGTTTTTAAAATGACTGTTTGAAGCCCCCTACCACATCTCAGACATTTATTAGCTGTTTGAAGGTCCAATTTAAAAAAACAAAACAAAACAAAACATAGAAAAAGACAAAAAGTGTACACAAATGTGTGAAGCAGTGTTGCTTTTTGTCCTTTCCTCCCGCAGAATGTGTCTCTACCTTTTCAGAATTATGGTCTGACCCTTTAGGGTTGGGACCAATGGTTTTAACTACAGACTGCAGGCTTCCATATGTAGCCGTTTAACTAAACGAACTGCTACCAGATACTTTTTCACTTGCACATCAATATTACTACTAATAATAATAATAATAACATTAATAGTAATCATAATAATAAAAATAATAATTATTTTATTTGAATCATGTACCAATCACAGCGGCGTTCTGAACAATAACAAGGCTACTTTTACTTTTGATAGTTTGGATAAAATTCACAAATTAATAGTCCCTACTTTTACTTTGGTGAGATTTTGAATGCAAGACTTTTTAATTGCCAGTATTTCGGCCCAATGGTATTTCTGTTGCCGCTTCAGTGAGTGATCCGTGTGCGTCATCTCATGCTGTTTTTTGTGTCCGTGTTTTCTGGATGAATGATGAGGATGATGAGGCAGCTGGTGGCGCGCACGGACTCATTGTAAGGGAGCGCGCCCTCGCGTACGGGCGCGCGCGAAGCGGTGTGCAGATGTGTCGCAGATTTTGTAAAGTCACTGGACGCACAGAAAGATCCAGCACAAGGAAGTCGCTCCAGATAAATGGGCCCTTAAACTGTCAGGGAAACAAGGCGACTGAGGGAGAACCGGGAGAGAGCGGACGGACCCGAAAGACCGCTGTCATAAGCAGTTAACGTTAGCTCAGTTTGAAAAGGGGAAAAGACGTTACTTTGACAGTTAAAAGCCAACGGACGGTCGCGTGCGGCGTGCGCAGAGATGGAGCTGTCAGCGATTGGAGAACAAGTGTTCGCCGTGGAATCGATCGTCAAGAAAAGAGTTAGAAAGGTAACCGCTACACATTTTTTGCCAAAATGTGTCATCCCGTTTAGCCGTGGGACATTTGAAGGAGACTCATTTTGGGAGGAAAAGATGCTACTTTTGGATGCTAATGAAAGCTTGAGAGGTTAAATGAAGAGAATTGCGCGGCTAATCTGGTTACCTAATGTCAGGCTTTATAAAGGGGGCGGGTTAAAGGAGGATGTCCCTTTAATGTAACGTGGTTGTGAGTGTTGTCATTTAACTACAGCTTAACATGTCAGGTGTTTGGTTAAATGGGCTGGGGGGAGGACACGTTATGATGTTTGTCAACAAAACACCTTCATTTGGGGCCTCTTTGGTTGCTAATTGGATACGGGTGTAAGTTACCATATGGTGTTGACGGAAGAGGTGCGCAGCTAGAAATGATGGTTCCCCCCAGAGCGCAGGAGCGCCCCCGAAACTCCTCTGTTTACTAGGAGCTCAGTTCCCCTTCACTGGTCCTCTGCTATGACGAAATGATCTCTAATCTGTTCAGCACTGATAAACAGTTAAAAATAACAATGACAGAGAGAGTAATTTAAAAGCTTTATAAAAAGAAAAGTAGTTCATTCTAAATTATGTGTCAAGTTTGAGCACAGATACAAAGCTAGTAGTCTTTATGCATATTGGCTGATTTTTTTGGTCAATAAGCCCTTAATCATCCGTTTGTAATGTAGTGGCCCATATAGTTGAAAAAAGGCACATCTTACAATAACCAGAGGACTGCAACTAAATATTACCGTGAATTGAATAATTTGTTGACATTTTTTAAAAGCAACTTGTGGTTTAGTCTTTAAGTTTAGTCCTAAACCTGAAAAATATTCATATTCAGTGGATATTTAGCATTGTGGTTGATAAATCAGATTGCTTTATTTGATTATCAATGTCAATCAAAGGGTTGATTAATGTAGTGATAATGTCCACTATAATAAAAGAACATAAAAAGAACTGGCAGACTGACTACTGCATCTATTAAGGTATTTAAAAAAGAGTATGCCTCCAGCAGCAAATGGCACAATGTACAGTTTAAAGAGTATTAGCTTAATCTGAATATTTTCAGTCAATATTGTCAGTGTTTATTCTGCAGATTAACCTGATACTGTATGTGGTTTGACACTCGGCCTTTGTAGCCTCATAAAGTAAAAAGTCAAAGTTAAACAGGCAAAGAATACACTTATGCTATAGTCTGTATAAAAAAAAAGTGGACAGAGCAACTTAAAGTCACCAACATCACTTCTGTCACTTATATCATATTATTGAATAAGTATACATAACTATCAACTTTATATATAATTTAAATGAATGAGTTTATATAAAACTGCACACTCGTGCAGTTATCATGAATGAGAAAATAAGCTACATAGACCCCAGCTGTTTCTTGTACCACCCTGTAAACATGTGTTTTTTCTGCTGTACACTGGGTCCCCCTAAATAAAGAGGGTATGCACTGGGATTTACTCAGTTTTGTAGCCAGCCTCAAGTGGCCAGCCCTAAAACTGCAGATTTTGGCACTTGTGTTTTTTGTTTTATTTACAGCCCCAGTTTGAAATAAAATATTGGATACCGACATTGCTGATATTGCTGTTGGATACCTACACTTTAGCAGTATTTTTAGATTACAATCAAACTCAAATCTAGGGAGGTTTTCATTAATAGAGTGCACAGAGACATTTTGAGTCAAACTGCCCTTTGAAATGATGCTTTGAAATATTTGTTACAGATTGTAAGACCACAAATGACCATAGTAATGTGTAATATTTTCAAGCTCTATAGTAAAAATTATTTATTATATTTAGAGCCACAATTTTCAGAACAAATACATGCAATCATGTTAATTTAGGCCAGAGGTCTCATTCAATATATATTGTAGTCATGGCTTATTTATTGTCTACAGGGAACTAGGTGAGTAAAGTGAAGTCAGGAAAAGTGGTGACTTCATTTGCTGAGAATACACTTAGGGGCTTAGAAGTTATTGGATGATGTCACCAAGGATGACTAACTCTGATGGGCTTGGCTGGTATGTGGAAAACATACTGGCAATTTTACGTTACCTATCAATTATAGATATTGCGCGATGGCATGACAACATTCTCCTCCAAATAAGTTCATTCAAGCCATAGAATGTAATGAATATAGGTATTAAATGGATAAAAAGGTGGAGGTAAATATCCCCTTTAGGATGCAACCATATTATTAGGCAAGAAAATCACTTATTTACACAGCAGTCAGTCATGTTTTCAGAGAAACAAGAATTTTGATTTTTACTTACACTCTTTTTTTTCATACAATATACTTGCATGATGCATTTGCAAATTTGATAAATTTCTAATTCAGATATTCAAGATTTGTATTTGTCTCAGGAGGTGAGTGAACAGTACAGAAAAATCACACAGGCATCCTTAATAGATATAGTGAGAGAATAATGCATCACAATAGCATTAAGGTAGTATTAGAAAGGCCAGGAAGTGCTACAGTATATTCTGTGTTATAACTTATGAAATTAAATTCAGAGTAGACTGCTGCTAATAAACTTTACGTCTTCACAGGGCAATGTGGAATACCTTTTGAAGTGGAAAGGATGGCCTCCAAAGTAAGTATCTATACCCATTAAGAAGGATGGTTGGATTATATAACACTTACAAATGTGCATCACATTCTCACTGACATTAACAACAGATCACATATACTGCATATTGCCATGTTCACTGAAAAGATAGATTCATCGAAAATACTATATATACTTATTGAAAACGATGATATAGTGTAGCAGTATGCACCGAATGCTGGTATGTAAAGTATGAATAGTTTTTCCATATCTGTATTTTATTTGTAATGAAACTCTGACGGTTTAAAGCACATTTTTTATACATTGTGCCTTATTAGCAACAGAAACACACCTTCATATTTTGTCATTAAAAAGTTTGATCAGTTGACCCTCTCCAGGAGTTTCCATCAATACTGAGTGTTTTCATACCACATAGAAACTGTTTGAGGAGGGTCAGCTAACATGTGCAGTGACTGTTTAAAGTAAGGCAAATAGAATGATTTACTTTCCTGATCAAAAGCAGGCAAGAATTATTGAAGGACATTAAGGCTGTATGTAAATATTTGACTTTTTGTATAATCATTAGTTAGGTTTGTCATTATTTAAAAAGATGTACATACAAATAAAACAATAAAATATATTCTGTCAGCACATTTATTAGAATATTCAAGGAAGCAAACAAAAATACTCACTTTAAGACTCAGAACTATAAAAATAAACTCAAATAATGCCTCAATTGACAGCTAACAAAGCTCCTACCAACATTTGATGCGGAGCCCAAAAGATGTTCAGTACATCCCAGGAGAAATAGAAAAATGTAAGATGCTCATGAATATACAATACAATATTTTTACATTTGCATATAATTTACTTTTTTTTTTACATCTGGCAGGTACAGCACATGGGAACCCGAGGAACACATTTTGGACCAGCGCTTAGTGCAGGCCTATGAAGAGAAGTAAGGCTCCACTCATCATTTAATACTTTCCTAATGAAAAGTCTGTGACTGAATCCAGGGAAGCTCAAAGGGATTGACACACGGTGAAGCAGGAATGAACAGAATAAATTAGTTTTCTTCTTACATTACGCATATTAATCATAAAGAGATTATGACTCAGCAGACCAAGGCCCAGATCCAAGACTCCTCTCCAACTGGAATTAGCATAGGTCCTGGGTTGTTGGACTGTAATTAGATATGCCAGAACACATCAAATCCACACGTAAGGCACCAAAGACGTGAAGAGAATGTTGCCTCTCAAATCATCTTCAAAGGGGTCCGAACTATCTCGCCACATTTGGTGACAGTGATGTATATGTTGTACATCTCTAATATGAAAGTTGTACATGCTGCGCTAATGAAAAGTGGTGCTAGCTATTGACTTTAGGATTTTTTTCTTTTCATTTTCATAATGTCTTTGTAAATTTCCATAATGGACAAAAATGCAAGAAAGACAGTATGGAAATACAAGGACACAGCAACAACAAAAACAAGACAAATAAGTAGAGATAAGAGGATGGGGAGGGGTTAGAGTGTTAATTTCATTTATGCTTGTGTTTCTGTTTAATATGGAAAGACATAATAAATAATTTAACATTTGCAATTAAGTGTTTTTTGGAAGTATGAAACTTTATATTGTTTACATCTCTGTGTATTTGTAAGCAGTATCCTTTAACTTTCTTGGTGTTCCCTGTTTTGTTAGTGCCACCCATTATTCAGTAGAATACTGTTAAAGCGTTGACAGCAACAGCAACTACATGTAAAGAATCAGCCACTTTTAACAGTGTGCTATTTCTTTTAGAGAGAAAAGAGACAGAACTGTTGGTCACAGGAGAAAAGGATCCAAATCCAAAAGACTCGTTCTGCAGGTAAGGTTTGGAGTTAAGATATTTAAGAGATATTTACTTTTGTAATATTTATACCGTATGCATTTATTTACCTGTTTACTCAGCTTCTTTGTTTGCTTTCCCTTGTTGAAACTGGTCCAGTCTTCATGTTCTGCCACCTCACTACTCTTAAAACTCATTTGAGTCTAAAATTTAATTGAAAATAAATTTAAGTTTTAATTTACAAGCGTTCTGTCTAATCTTCAGAATACTGTCTACACCATGGATCTCCGCAGCGCTCACAAGACTCCAGAGAAGCCGGCGCCTCGCCTGCGTCTCTCCCTGACACGCTCTTTGGTCTCTGAGGACGAGGATCAGCCGTACAGTGCCTGCAGGCAGGACCCACAAGAATGTCTTATAAGCAAGCCCGAGAGGTCACAGTTCAAGTGCCTAGACTCAAACCCTCCAAGTCCTACACAGGAAGACTGGGAAGACCAGGGAGAGGAAGAAGAAGAGGACGAGGACGAGGACGAGGAGGAGGAGGAGGAGGAAGAGGAGGAGGATAATGTAGAATATGAAGAGGACAGAGAAGAGGAGGAGGAGGAGGAGGA
>JAQNCA010000017.1:17913019-17949397 GCA_029783725.1 Acanthurus tractus | reverse complement strand
ATATTTGTTGTTGTTTGTCTGCAGGGATAATGCCTCCATCTATCTTTTTCACACTCACACACACACACATACACACACACACACACACACACACACACACACACACACGCACATACACACACACACACATATACACACACATACACACTGTTACTGTCCCAGCCTATTTGGTGTCTGTCTGAATGCACGATCCTCCAGTGATATTATAAAGACTTGAAACGTGAACAGACGTCAAAGGGGAGAAAGGTGGACTGGACAGAAGGGAGAGATGTATTTTTTAACTTGTTATTTTTCTACATTGACCTGAATGTATATTTATTCTTAAAGATACCTGTGTATTTGTCACAATGATGACTGAACAGAATAGTTTTTATACTGTTTGTGATAACCACTGAGCTGATGCCATATTTATCGTTCTGTCATGACAGAACAAGCACCGGATGTGACGTTGCCTAATGTGGTTGCTTGTGCTGCTTTTGTCCACCATTGAGTGAAGAACCTTGCACTTTATTGTGATGTAAACCTGCACATTACTTGCTCCAGTCTATGAAGTGTCATTGTGTAGAAAATATTTCTGTGGCGATACTAAAATAAACGTTGCTCATGTTTAATATCATTTTAATCAAACTTGTTGAGTTGCTTATTGACTGCATAAAGAGACTTGTTTCTAGTTACTCATGGATGCAGTTAGATATTATTAAGAGTTTGCAAATATTTCTAAGTCCAACAAAAGTCTGTGAGTGAACTCTTTAAAGTCAAGGTAGCATTCACCTTTCAACTAAAACTGAGAAACTTCCAGAGAGCCACTAAGACAAATTCTGTGTATTAATGGCACACCAATAAACAGTTCTTACCATAGGCACTTGTAGAAACTGCACAAAATAAGTAAGGCAGATAAGAAAAAGGGGAGAAAAAGTGGTGATTTAGAGGTTTTTAGTTTCATTTTGTTTTGCTTATGGAGTATAAGTATAGTATAGTCTGGCTTTTTTTTTTTTACAATATTTTATCCACACAAGGATTTAATAGTCACAAATAACCTCTGTTCCCATATGTGGAGGACAACAATCTTGTCCGTTTCAGAATTTAACTCATCCTGTTACAGTCAACCAACCAACAGGATCAAATATTAGTCATGAGAGAAGATATGACTGATATTTTTGCTTAAATGTTACCTCTACCAACAGTTTTCCTCCTTTAAGTTTGTAAAAATTAAATGTACTAAAAAGTTGGCTTTATTATACTTTGAGTTTAGCCTTAAGTATTTATGTAGTTTATTTTTAAACTGTGACTGGAATAATTTTGCTATATTTATTCGATTGTTAAAGGTCTTATTCCACTTATAATGTGTACATTAGTTGTTATTGAGAAAATAGTGCCAATTTGAAATTCATCATGACATTTTGACTTAGTGATGGTAAAATGAGTGGTATTTGATTTATCAGTGTCAGGCTGTTGCTGTTTAATTTACAAAGGGTGATATACAAAGAAAACATTTAGAATTTTGGAGGTCTCTTTCTAAAAAAATAAATTAAGAATTAAACCCTTTTCTCGCCAAGACAATCTTTGCAGTCTCTTAGTCACATCCTTAAAATACAACCTGACTGCTCATTGGATTTCTGAAGTTCATACTGATGAGAATTTTAAAAAAAATCCATACACACCGCCTGTTTTTAGCATCATTTTCATTGCTTATATTGCTTGGATTTATTCATTGATGTAGATAAAGATAAACACCCTGGTCAATTTATTTGTCTAACTTTGTCAAACAAATGAAATATTATAGAGAGTGTGACACATTGAATAATGCTCAAAAGTGTATCAAATTTTGAAATAGTCATTTATTCACCTGCAGAAAATATCTTACATAGATAAGAAAAAAAGAGGCAATAATTGCGTGTTTTTCCAATGGTACAAACATACTTTATTGTACAATTAATTTATTGGCAAAAAACAATCAGACCACCAAAATAACTTAAAAAAGAAACTAATGAAAATTGAGCAACAGTTATTTTTGCTTTCTCTCAGCAAGCACCAAAATTGTTAACAAGAGGAACAAAAAAGTGGTCAAAGATTCCATTTGAATACTAAACAAGTATTTAAATAGTCTTATTTCCAGTCTCTTTTTAGAAGAAGAAATGATTAAAACAAAACTATTTGTTCAGTTGCCATCGGTTTTGTACAGTGATTCAGTATGTTTACAACTATATCCATGTACATGAAACATTTTTTAAAAAGGATGGTATAATATACTCCACGGCCTCCCCAGGGCAAACTGAATGACTGTCTGCAGTGTCTTTTTGCATTACCATAACATCTTTAATACAAAACAAAACATGTTTTTTATCTAATAATTCCTGTAGCTTCAAGTTTTATTTCCAAAAAATAAAATTAAATAATATATCTATATATAAAAGACAGTTTTTCCTTGTTTTTTCTTATAAAATAAGTCTCAAGATATATTGCCACCTGGTTGTGATGCATCCCCTCCCCATACCCAGCAAGCCCAACCTTTTGAGAAAAATAGTGAGCATGTGAATATTGTGTCTTCAGTTCTCTCCATAAAAAGCTAGATGACCAAATTTAAACTCTTCAGATCACACCTCTAATCAACCTCTGCATCGGCTCTACTTCATCCAGGATTTCACGTCTACGTCGAGATTGTTCAGGTGTGTGACTTGTTGCATTAACCCTTCCCTCCCTAAAACCTTGTCAAAAATACACAGAAAAAGGCGCATTGGTGCTTGTGACCTACGACACCCCATACTGTACCTTTTAGAAAAAATCTTAATACTGTACAGTAGCTCAGGAGTACTTTTGTTTTTTTTTTGTCTGTTTGCTTTTTTTTTTTTTTTTTTTGTTTTTTTTTTTTTTTTTTTTTTTTACAGATACAGCAAATATCCAATCAAACAAAGGGGAAACAGGCAGCAGATGATCATTTCTCTGCTCATAAGGTTTTGAAGTATGTACAGTTTTTTTCTACATCTTTCACTTAAAATAGTATCGAAGTCCACCATTTTCTTACTTTGTACAGTACTAACATTGAATTAAGCCTTGTGGCTGAGAGGCAGTCATAAGAAACAAAGGGGAAGGAGAGAAAAACTTTGAAAGGGAAACCGTTGAGAGCGAAGTATACAGGCAGGATTTTCTTAAACCTCTGCAGCAAAAGAAAAACGGACAACTTTCTCCATGTCACAGTTCATAAACATGTTTCTAATATATGTACACGCATGACCGTTTAACATCGGCCAGCTCGAAACAGGGGCACGTTAACCTGTGAAAGCTAAATTAGGACATCAACAGTTCATCCCTCCATTTTTAGTGGGGTGTAGAGGGGTGGGGGTAAGGGCAAGGAGGGAGGGTGTGCACATTCATTGGAGAACTGAAAATGGAGGTTGAGAGGTGGCCCATGGGTTCAAGGATTTCCTCTGAAAGTCTGGCTATGGTTTGCAGAAAAATATAATTACCCATGAATACCCCAAAACACTGTGGAGGATTAATTTCTGTCCAAATAAGGAAAAAATTAAAAAAAATTAAAACAAAAAAAAAACTTGCAACATCAAACTGCATTAAATCCACTCTCCCTCCCATTTAGCAAATAAAATTATTTCTATAAGAGAATTGTTGCAGTCACTGTAAATGTGCACTGATGTGAAA
Source organism: Acanthurus tractus (assembly GCA_029783725.1). Classification (NCBI taxonomy): domain Eukaryota; kingdom Metazoa; phylum Chordata; class Actinopteri; order Acanthuriformes; family Acanthuridae; genus Acanthurus; species Acanthurus tractus. Next base: position 17,945,743 of record JAQNCA010000017.1, on the reverse strand, counting down.
ACTGTCCAGAAGAAGACTTCTGTAACAGAAGATATGTTGATGCTTGTTATGTGATCCATCGAAGGAGAAAAGGTAATAAATTTGGAAAGAAAAAAATATACTTACGCTCTGCAAAATGGATACAATTATGACTGGTTATTTAAAGAGGAAAACAAAACAATAAAAAAAGGTACATCGTGTCAACTCACTTTAATTTTTAGCCACATTTAAAATCTTAAAAATATTCATAAAAAGGCAAAATTCTCAGTCCCCAAAAATATTGTCATAAACTAAAGAAGAAATATCTTCAACCTGAAACACTGCGCTTCCACCTTTTTGTACACAATTGGCAAAAATATATAGATATATATTACAGCAATAACTTACCATTGTTTTAATTTATTCATTTATTGACTTCTAAGATTTATGTTGCATCTCCCATAGGAAGGAAGCTTCAGTTATTATTTATACATCACAAAAATATTTAAATAAAAAATAAAAACTTCTAAAACCCCAAAGTCGTAGTCCCGCCTTGCCCTCCTCTCATGGCAGTTTGTCATTTGGGGCAACTGATCAGAGCATCGAGACAAAGAGACAGTATGGAGTCAAGGCTACATAAGGTCAGGTAAACTGTTGTGGTTAATGTTCGTTCCCAGCTCCTGGTTGTTGTTGTTGCTGTTACTATTCCCACCCAACATGTCCGACTGTCCCCCTTGCCCACCGTGCATCCCTGTCATCCCGCTCAGCTGAGACATGATGGAGTTCTGGTCTGAGCTGAACTGACCAGGATCTACAGAACTACCTGGCTGCTGCTGCTGCTGCTGAGACAACGCCTGCTGCTGGGGCTGTGGAGGCTGGGGTGGTGCCATACTGGGGTGATGTTGGCCTAGGTGACTTGGGTGAGGCGAACCAGTCTGGGTCTGTGGGGAGATGCGATGAGGTGAGGGCTGAGGCTGAGGTTGGGAGGAGGGCTGCATGCGTGGGGACGGGCTGGAGTGCGGAGGCTGCGACTGTGGCCTTGGCGAGGGCTGAGGTGACCTGACCTGACTGCTAAGAGACCCTGCTGGACCAAGTCCTCCTTGTCCTTGGAGATGGGGGTGGGGGGACTGTGCCATCTGCTGCTGGGGACTCATGGGACTGCTGTGCTGAGCCGGAGAGCCCCCACCAAGATGCTGCTGCTGCAGGAGCCTCTGGTGGATGTTCTGAGGAAGCATGCCTTGCGACGTCTGTGGCAGTGGTGGCCCCCCACCCCCTCCACCAACCCCACTTTGCTGTTGTTGCCCCTGTCCTGGTCCACCTTGTCCTGGCTGGAGTGGGGGTCCTCCTGGTCCTCCAGCGCCTCCACCTGGCCCTCCATCCTGTCCTTGATGTCCACCCATTGAATTCTGCTGTTGCTGTTGCTGCATCTGCATCTGATGCTGGAGCCTTTGCTGGAGGACTGCAGCTACTTGTGACATGGAGTTGGGGTAGCCCTGCTGCTGGCCTAGCTGTCCTGGCCCACCCTGTGGTCCTCCTTGCTGTTGGGGACCTCCTACACCTCCACCTCCAGGCTGGGGTTGGGAAGAGGGAGGCATCCCTGGTTGTCCCTGGCCAGGCTGCATGAAACCTTGCTGGCCTTGTTGCTGCTGGAGTCCTTGAGGCTGCTGGAACTGCCCATGATTTCCCATCTGCTGCTGCTGCTGCTGTTGTTGTTGTTGTTGTTGCTGCTGCTGCAGGTGTCTTCTCATCAACAACTCTCTGAACTGTGGTGTCATATTAGTCATGTTGCCTTGTTGTCCTGCTTGCATTGCTCCTTGCTGTTGCTGCTGCTGCTGTAATGCAGCCATTTGTTGTTGTTGCAGATTCCCAGGCAACATTGGGCGTTGTTGTTGCTGCTGTTGTAACTGCTGAAGCTGAGCCATGGTGGGCATGTTCCCTCCACCTGCTCCACCCTGAGCCATGTTCATCCCTGGCTGCCCTGCCTGGTTCACATTAACCTGCTGTTGTCCATCCATGTTGGGGAGCTGGTTAGCCCCAGGCCCTCCTACGCCAGGCAGCCCTCCGGCAGCTCCCTGAAACCTCACACCTCCAGGGCCCCCTTGTGGAGGCCCTCCTCCTCCTGGCCCACCCTGACCACCTTGATACCTCGCTGCTCTCTGACGGATAAAAGCGGCCATAAGGGTTGGGTTGGAACGAAGGATATTGAGCACTTGCTGCTGTTGAAGGGGTGAGCTTGGTGAGCGCAGTGTTCTCAGAAGGTCTTGCAGTGCTGCCTGGGGAAGGGTTCCTGATGCAGCTGCACCTGCTATTGAAGCAGGTACACCTGCTGCCCCTCCTGACACACCCATTACCTGCATCAGCCCACGGTTTCCTTGTTGCCCCTGTTGCTGATTCATTTGCTGCTGCTGTTGCTGAGCAACTGCTGGCTGCTGCTGTGGTGGCATGTGACCCATCATGCCTTGCCTCTGTTGAGGGTTCATAGTTGGTCCCCCGGCACCCCACTGCTGGTTTGTTGACTGAAGTTGTCCACCACCTCCCTGCTGGACTTGCTGGAGCTGCTGCTGAACTTGCGGAGGCAACTGCGACTGGGGGCCACCTTGCTGCATCCCTGCTAGCATTCCCTGTTGCTGTGGGTCTAACATTGTTCTGCCAACAACTCCCTGAGCCTGAGGGGGCATTCCTTGGGGGCCAATGTGGGGCATGCCCATCTGGGCCTGGGTATTCTGGTGGTGGGGATGTGGAGGTATCATGCCCCCCTGACCCAAACCACGTATCTGAGCTTGGGCCTGAACTTGAGCCATCTGTCTCTGGCTTTCTGCTAGACGCTGGATTTTCAGGGCTGTCTCTACTGCAGCCAGAGGAGGCCCTTGCTGCTGGCCTTGCCCAGGCATGGACCCCTGGCCCTGGTTGGTTTGTTGCTGTTGCTGGGGTGGGGTAGCTGGACCAAGTCCAGGTTTTCCCAGAGACTGGTGGAGAGGAGAGGCTCCAGGTGGTCTTGGATTGTAAGGAGGCAGACCACCAGGGTGCTGCTGCTGCTGGAGCTGCTGGACATTCGGAGGCTGCTGCTGGAGCTGAGGCACCATCTGCTGCTGAGGTGAGTTCATCATTCCGCCTCCACCTCCACCAGCCACTGGCTGAAACTGATGGAGATGGTGTTGAGGGGGCATGGTACCACCTTGCTGCTGGACCTGCTGTTGCTGGACTGGAGTCCCCATTCCTCCCATTCCACCCATCCCAACTCCCTGCTGCTGAGGGGGTGCCGTCATGTTCCCCTGTGTGGGTGTCTGTGGAGTAGGAGGTTGTGTGCCCACAGATGTGGGTGTCCCAGGACCAGTGGCTCCATTGTTGGCCCCTGGTGAGGGCAGGCCATTGCCTCCAGGGACTCCTCCAGGATTTGGCTGGCCCACTCTCTGCATACTGGCCATCCTCCTTCTTAGCATTTGGGCCTGTTGGAGCCTGTGCTGCAGCTGCTGCTGGCGGAGCTTGTGCTTGATGTTTAGGCAGAATGGGACTGGGCACTTGTTTTCCTGACAGTGCTTAGCGTGATAGCAACACAAAGCAATAAGTTGCTTGCAAATGGGGCAGCCACCGTTGGTTTTTCTCTTGCAGCTTTTTGTGTGCTGAACAACACGTTTCATCTTCTGGCAGGACGGCAGAGAGCAGTTTGCGTTTCGGCACTGGCAGGCATGGACGAGGGACTGGATGCAGCGCTGGATGCTGAGACGACGAGAGTCTCCAGGGCTCTGAGTGGTAGCAGCAGCCTGGTTGCTGCTCTCATCATCCAAACCAAGACCTAATTTTTCCATCTTGTGCTCATGGCCCTTAGTGTTGTAACATGTGATGCAGAGGTCATAATCCTGCAAGGGATGGCACAAATGACAAGTATAATTTTAAGAAATGATGCACAACAGGTTTTGCAGTAAAATAATAAATGCCATAAGCTATACATTTACTTTTGTTCCCACAAATCAGACCGACTGAAACAATCTTTGCCTGACTCACCTCACAGACAGTGCAGTGGAAACGAGTCTCCACATGGTGCTTGCATTCATTGCAAGTGTAGACGAAGCGGTCTTGGCTTTGGTTATGCAACTCCACCAACATGCACATAGAGCTCCACTTTGACCTCCTCAAGGAGCTGAATTCTAGGTGTTTGTCCCGGGCTAATGTCAGGAAAGCATCACGGCCATCCATTAGGTCACATGCCATAAGGGGATCGGGGTCTACAATAGGGGGCAAGGCATTTGCCATGGGGCCTGCAATCAGCCGGATCACAAAGAATACCTAGGACAGGAAAAAAGTGAGGTAAACAGATGAAATGTATTAATTCAACTTTGTGTCAGCTCCCACTATATTTACATGTACAAAATATTCTAGCTTTAACCATTATCATGGTCCATGTCCCTAAAAAGCTGGCTAATAAAAATAAATATTCTATGAATATTCACATTTATTTGTAACCTTGAAACTCTGATTAATAGATTGTCTTCATCTTTCATTCATACTGTGACAGAATTTAGAGTAAAAACTAGAAAGTCTGGTTAATAATTTAGCTATCTTCCAGTCTACTTGTTCCACTACTTCAGTAAGTTGCTTGAGAGTGACGAGATAAAAGGCATTTAAGAAAGTATAAGCAATCCTTTGTTTTTCTCATACCTCTTTGTGTTTTTCCATTGTGGCATAGAGTTTCTGTGAAAGGTCATTGGAGACATTGGGCATTCCTGGCTTCTTCTTATTGGCTCGGCTCAGGCTGCTTTTGTTCTTACTTGTCTTCTTGTTGTTCTTCTTCTTTGCATTTTTACTGTCACCTTTTGTGTCCTGCAAAAGAGAGGAGGACTATCAACAATCAACCTTGTAACAAACTCATGTGTTTACACACTAGAAACCTGTAATTATAATGCCACCATTTTTCTGACCCCTCTGATACATAACAATATATATGTATAAACTACTCTGGGCAATATTAATAGATTGTGAAATTCTTACATCAATACTCTCATTGGAAGTGCTGTTTTCCTCCCTTTTCCTCTCCTCCTCCTCCTGCTCCAGCTCTTTAATGCTCTCCTCAAGCACATTGGGCCAAAAGTCCCCCTCAAAGTAAGGCAACTCCTTGGCACTGGTCAGGCGATCCTCTGTTGCCTGCTTGAAGATATCCTTTTGGGGTAAATCAAAAATATAGTTTAGTGTTTTGCATGGATGAGATCCAAACCAGCCAGTAGCATTACTCCTACACACAAGAAGTTAAATGTTGTTGCTCCACCTTGTAATCGTGCACTATCCGCTCTGCCACAGCTTTGTCCAACATTTTCTTGTACCACTCTTGGAGGCGTTTGGGTTTTGGAATCTTCTGATCTGCAGGGTGACAGTGGAAGATATAGTCGTCCCCTTCACTAGGTGGGCAGGCCCAGATGTGGCCAGTGGTGTAGCTGAGGAGACATGAGACAAAACACAATAAACAAAATACATCCCAAGAGTGAATGATGTGATGTGGTAAGTCAGGAAAAAAATTGCATAAACATTCGGATAGTCATGACCAAAATACATGTTTTCCTTCAGCAGCAGCAGCAGCACTCACCCCAACTTCTTGACATACTCCAAATAGCCAATGAGGATTTCATGATAAACAGCTGTTCTTAGACTGCGAGGCCGGAAAAAGTGTACACTGTCCAGGTAGGAGATGTAAACTCGTCTGATTGAATGAAAGAGAAAATGTTAATATACAAAACGGTCTGAAACACTTGGTAAATAATGTTTTTGATATGTTGATCTCCTTACCTCTGGTTGGGCTGAGGACAGTCAGATCCGTACTCTTGAACATGCATACCAAAGAAGCAGACTTCTGCTCCATCAATGTCCTCAAATGCGAAAAGGGCTTTTGTCCTGTACGGAAAGGACTCTGACATCTCTCCGCTGTCCACAAATCTGTTGGCAAAAACATGAGTGAACCTTCTGTTCGCAAAAAGTAAAAAAAAAAAAAAAATAACCCAACATAAAATATATTTTCGTTGATAAAAAACTACCCTATTACTCCATACATTTTATATGAACAAATTCTTAGCCATGTTAAAGAACCGTACAATTTAAAATATTTGTGTGTTCTCACATGTGAGCAGAATTTTTTTTAATAAGACTGACAAAAACTTCTTTTAGTACAAATATTAACAGGTATCTTTTATAATTCCATAATGTTCTTTAAAATACTTTTAAAAATACTATGGACATGTCTCATGATCCATCAGATTGAATGTAATAATTACAGCTGCCCCTTCTGGTCGGTTGGAGAATTGGTCAGTCAATAAGATCAGAGAAAGCTCTTATTGACCAGACAATTCCTGGTGTTACTTTAAAAAGAAGAGAGGCCCTGAATCCATTACTTTGAAGGGATTAATTCTAATGGTAAGGTGTGGACTGTTTTCTGGACTGTTTTCTCAACAAGCATTAGAAACCATTCAAGCCTAATGGTGTATCGACGTCAACCGTCTGTGAACAGTGTTCAAACTTCAAAGCTGTAAGGGTTGCCATTTTTTATGTTGCCTTACTGTTTATTTTGTAGATTAGCCAGTTTAACTTGGCGTTGGCATGTCGTGCAGCTAAAGTGATGATGTTGGAGTAATGAAGTAATGTAACAATACTGAGCAAAAATGAAGCTATGAACAGGAAGAGATTGATTTTGTCAATGTCAAACAGTGTGTATTGTTCTTGTACCTGGACTTCATGCCTGGTTTAACCTCCACCACTTTGTCAGAGACATGGACGACACGAATGGTGACTTCTCCAGACTCTGGGTGGCTCTGACGCTTCAGGAAATCATTCACCCTTGACTCCAGGTAACAGCCCAACTTCGTATGTGGCAACCCTGTGAGGGGGAGAGCCGGGCAATATGTTTTTTAATTTAGTTACCCTGACAACTTCTAAAATAAAAGTGAGGAAAAAAACCTCATATATAGTTTAGATTAATCCAACTTTGTATGTACTTGTGAAGAATTTCTACTTACTTTTGGCGGAATACTTGTTCTCCTTTCTTGTCTTATTTGCCTTCTTTAAGCAACCGTCACATACAAAACTAGAGAGTGGAAAAAAATAAGCTTAATTAGATATAAACTATATCTAACAAGTGAAATCACAAATTTCATGTAAACCAGGAAAATGAGTAGAAACAGAAACTGCAGCTCACCCTGATGGCCAGATTGTTTCATTGTGCAATACACAAATCTGATGCATCCGGCGTCCACAGTCCATACATTCAACGAGCCTGAAAATGGAAAGAGAAGAACATACAAATTACACACATTGGTCCTCAAAGCACCTTTGTTTTTCTTAAAGCTTAGATACGATTAGTAAGCAACTTACAGTTCAGGGTCCAGTGTGTCATTCTTCTTCTTCTCAAACTGATCCTTGTTAATTGAACTGAAATGAATCAAGAGTGAGTTTTACAATATATAAAATAATTGAAAGAAACTGTCAAAATACAGCAATAAAAACAAACCCCCTTCTTATAGACAACATCATTTGTCTCTTATGTGAAAGTTTCAGTAGTCAAGTGACCTTTCAAGGACTTTATTTTTTTTTAGTAGCAAGAAGAAAAGGAGTTTGCTGTAACCGGGTGGTGGATGCATCAGAGCAGGGTCCAAAATTAACTTTTTAATCAAGTAGATCAAAATATCCACTGGCCCAACAGATTTTTTTTCACTGGCAAAACTGTAAAAAATTAACTATGAATTCAGTATTTAATTATTTGTGAAAGCTGCCATAAAATGAGCTGAAACTGATAACACAGGGGTACCTAAGGATGTGTTGTTAAAGAATATAGAAAAGTTTTAAAAAAGGAAGGAAAAAGGGTAGAAATAAACTGTAAAGTTATTTTTTTGCAAAGAATTAAAAAATTGCAGTAAAAAACAGACTGCAGATGACTTGTAAAGGCTCATATATATAACAGCTGCAGGTCACTGTTGCAAAATGTATGGAGCAGAAACATTGTGAACAGAAAATAAAAAAACATGGCTTATTCTATCAGGACTGTGGCTGGAGGAGGATTAGAGCTGGTTAGTTCAGGACATAAAATGTCAGGTTCATCAGTTTTAAGTAGATATTTTAAACTGGTGTGATCTTGCTTAATAAGAATGGACTGCTACTCACGTCTGTGGCTGGGTGGGGTCGTCGCCCAGGGAAACGGTCTCTCCCTGGATCTCGTTGAAACACTTCTCACAGAAGTGGTACCTGTCAGCAAGAAGCCCAAATTTTGGTGAACTACACCGTTCCCCACAGCACAGTCAATCACAGACAGCGCACGGGAGGGCAGTCACCAATTGGTATAGGACATGGGCAGGGAGAGGTGCCACAAGCGGAGCAAGCAGGAAGTGGGAGCGCAGGACAGCAGGAAGTCGTCATCGCAACAGCCAGTCATGATTTTGAGGGGTGAGGGTGAGGGGATGGGTTTGGAGGTGCATGGTTGGTCAAGGCAAAAGCAAGCCAATGTTGATATCACAGCCATTGGAAGGGAAGACAGACAAGTCATATGGACCAGGAACAAGACGAGACGAACATCCAAGACAACACACACAGCAGAGAGCCGAGGCAAAGCACAGATTAGCAATTTGGCCATGAGAGGATGAGCAACAACAACCACCGTCACAGTTGGCAAAGCAGGAGCAGAATCAAAGGGAGCTAAATGCGAGGAGGGCGGGAACTGGAGCAGGAAGTTGCAGCACAGGACATAATACAGACGATGAACAAATATGAACAAGAAAGCACAGACAACTGCTCAGCTGTTCAGTCATTAATTCAAGCAGTTCATTTTAAAGTCAGTCCTTTCACATTCCAACAAGGCTTTCTTGGGTGTGTAAAAAACTTAACAGAAATAAACTGAAAAATATTTGGAAATGTTGACGAAACTAATAAGACTTTACATTTTTGTATGATTGCTGCAGTCTTCTTAAAAGCCTTAGTGTTGCAGCAATGTTCAAAAGACAAGTTTAAGTAAATGCACACATGGCACTGCAGAAACAGGACATTTTCTTTGCTTAGTCTCTGACGCCTTTTCTAACATTATTCTCCCCCAAACATTCTGTGCTTGAATATTATTTGCAAATTAGTTTCATGACACCAAGAACAACTTAAAGAATGTGAGAAGAGAGGACCAACTGTTAAAATGCCAGTGCATCGGGCACTACATGAAGGTATAAAAACAAGAATTATGGAGTGAAGGGAAGTGTTTAGGGAAACAGAATTTATCAGATGAACACTTTGCAGGAGAGAGTGAGGTAGATACTTAGTGTTTTTATCAAAGTGCAAATTAATTCAACCTGTACTTTTAACAGACTGCATAAATATTTTTCAAAACTTCTCTTTTCTAATGTCTTACTATTTAAGTGATCCATCTAGTCATCTAATCATCCCTCCACCCTTTAACAGACGGGTGTTTCCCACCCTTAATACCTGTTCTGGTAGCTGAAGTAAGCAGCGTCTCGGGGAATAGTGCACAGCTGCTTTCCATAGCAGCACAGTGTCTGAGGAGAGAACTCCAACTGATGGATACAAAGAACAATAACAAAGGTATTAATCTCTTGATCATCACAATAGTAAAACACTTCTGCTAAGCAAGGACAACCACACACACTAAGTAAAGTGAAACATAAATATGGTTTACCTAACAAGTCTTCTATTGCTTTAGATACACACAAATATGCTGGAACAGGTATCACCAAGTACAAAAGTATGTACTGATTCAATACTATCTAATAACTTTATAAACCTACACTTGTGTGAAACTTGAAAGATTTTTTCTGCACAAGTAGCTAATATCTGTAAACAGCAGGCACCTGTGTAATGCATTATCTCTATAAATAAGCTATGCGTAAGCATGTTAAGAGCCTAGCTAGTAAGAATAACTGCAGTAAAGTGAGTAGTCATTTGAGATAACCCAGTCAAGCCAGCCGCTGCTTTGGATTTTTTTTCCCCCCAAGACTCAGTTATTTGACACAAGGTAAAGCAATGGCCCACTAACCCACTAGACCCACTAACACACCTCAGCAAAAACACACACACACACATACATCCACTGCTGTAAAAACTACGGCAGTGGAGTAGAGTTAAGTTCATTTTTGGTTGGCTCGGTTCTGTAAAAAGTTATTTGAGCCAACATGAAGCGGGCCTTTGCTTTCTCTTATAGTCACACCCTTCAGCCAGCTTCTTATAATGAGGGCTGATCAGTTTTGTTTTTTGTCTGCAAAACCAAAAATAGAAAAGTCTAATGAGAGCTGAAATGTGATATGGCAGAGGTATGCTCAAGGCCAAATTTAGCTGTGAACCCACTTCACTGCTGCCATATTCAGATGGGATATTGGGAGTTAATATCTGCATTTGAGACGCACTCAAACATTTATTCACACCTTACTCAAACATATTCCCAGTACAGCCACATTCTGAATGGACAACAAATAACTTCATACACTTTCTATCTCAAAGGAAGGCTGTTCACCTGAGGGAGAGTTACCAGACTGAGTGACTATATGACTATAAAATAACTGAAGTTGATTTAAAAACTCTGAATTTTTTTTTTTTAAATTAGAGAAACATTTTTGGTGATACTGTTCAGCCTGTAACTTCATGAAGTAAAGCTGTAATGTGGTGAATAGAGTAGTCTTACAAAACATACAGAAAGAGTTTGACTAGTTCAATGGCATTTAAAGGCAATCAGTCAATATGAAATACTAAGAAAACTTTAAAAGAATCAACCTTGAACTTCATATAACATTTCTTTTTCCTGGAGCCAGATTTTGTATTAGCATCACCCAACAGCAACAATCACTTTCAACAACCCCCCCCCATTTAGTGATTAATCTAGCTCTTAATCTCACCTTCCTCCCACAACAGTAGCCAAGGCTCTGCATGACAGGATCGATCTCCTGCTCAAAAACCTCTGCCAGCTTGGAGCAGTACTTGTAGACTCTGGATGTCTTGCGGTTGTACAGCCAGGCGTTGTTGAACATCAGCCAGATGTCATCCACGTACTGCCAAGGATCCTGGTACTGACCTGCAACCAAAACACAAGGCACGGTAATGATGGGATCAGAAAACAGTATGTCAAATAAAACAGAAACAGAACTGTTTTCTTTGTAACAGCACAACAAAAGGCGCAGTACAGTGATAAAAGTAACTTGTCCTTTTCTGTACACAATTTTTTTAGAACTTCACTGAATCAATCTACAATTTGATTCATCTCTGAAAGAAACAAAGAAAAGTTTATTATGGCACACAACGTTTTCAGGAACAACCAAACCTTGTAATATTTAGCATAAAATTCAAACCTGTGTCCAGTTTTCGCTTGATTGTAGACAGGTCCATGGGATTCTTTACAATCTCAAAGTAGTCCTGCATAAATACAGTGAGCATGTGTTAAAGTTGAGCAGTTATGACTTTCATTTCAGGTTTTGTGACTTAATTTCATACATATATGTAAAATAAGACATGTGAGAACTACATCCTAGTATATATACCACAAGTAAAAGCAGTAAATAGAGAGAGAACTACAACAAAGATTGTGCAGACTGAAACAGGTCCAGGTAAGCAAGTGAGAGGAAAATAAAAGCTAGGAGGAACACTGACAGAACAAATAGATACATACAGGTATGCACAGCAGCTGTGGGTCTACAGGCATTCTGAAAGGCAGGGACTCTGGATCTTGTCTGTAGAGAGATTCGAGGGTCGGCATCAGGGCCTGACGAAGCTCCTCTGGCTTGAAGACTAGAGAGAAAGAGATTGAAGAGAAAACTGAATAAGGAAGTAACAGAAATACATCTATTTTGCACTGTTTTCACTAGCCTTTTGGATTCGATTACAATTAATGTTCCCACATCCAATTTGGTGATTATATACAAAGAGATAAACAAAAAGCGCATATACAATCAGAAGTCTTTGTTCTTTAGTGGAAACATGAGTTCTTCTTACTTTTCTTTTTCACTGGAGCATGTGGTGTAGCTGTCTCTGATGTCTCCTCTTCCTCTTTCACCTCCTTCTTTACCTCTGGTTTCCTGTCTTCCGTCTTGACGCCTGCCGTCGACGTTGCTGTTGATGTATCCATGGGAACCCCTTTACCTCCCTCTCCAGAACAGTCTTCCTTTTTCAGCTCTGATTTCACAGGCTTTTCCTCTGTTTTGAGGTTGCTGAGCTTCCCTCCTTTGGAGCAGCTGCCAGTATCACTCTCCTCCTCCTCATCCTGTCGCTTGACCTCCATCTTGGGGTCAAGGTTGGCTGCTGAAGTGTCTGACTGTGGCTGCTGGGAGGAAGTGTCGAGGCTGCTGACAGAGGCTGGAGTTAGGGCCTGATTGTCCGCTGGAAATGAACCCTTTTGGGACAGCTGGAGAGTGACACAGAGAAACTTAAATACATTGAAATATGATTTAGTAATGCATGCAAACGAACTTAATTTTTTTAGTTGAAGTGTGTGGTCTCATACTAAAGACTGATCAATATATAAGGAAGTAAATTAATAAAGGTTTTGTATATGTTGTACTGCTACATGATGAATGAAATCTGGGAAATGAGGTGAACTGATTGTAGATTTAAAATGTGTGCTTGAGTAAAAGGCCTAATGTCACTGACCGGAGTGCGTGGTAGCTGAGAACCATGCGGCGTTGAGTTTGAAGCCATTCCAGGGTGAGACGGAGTGGTCGAACCAGCTGGCCCCATGTGCTGCTGTTGGAGGGACTTGTTGGAGCCAGGGCCCTGGCCAAGCTGGTTCTGCTGGGGGGCTGAAGGTGGAGCCAGCTGTGGTGCATTGGGGGTGTGTGGTTGCGGGGTCTGGGACCCAGCTAGTCTAGGGGGTGTTTGATGAGGGGTCGGAGATCGACTGTGAGCAGGGGAGGGTGAGCTGCCACGCATGGCTGCCAAATGAGGGATGGAGTTGGGCTGCTGATTTGTGTTAGATGGAGTCATCGAAGAAGCAGGGGCTCCAACAGCTGAGTTGGGACCTCCACCACCCACACTCTGAGGACCCATGGGCCCCACTGCAGAGACACTACTGGGACCACCAGCTGAACCTGGCTGTGCTAGGGGACTAGCAACTGGTAGAGAGGGGGGAGTTCCCATCTGAGTCTTAGGAAGAAAAGAATGAGGGTAAGAGGAGGGATGACAGAGGGGAAGGATGCATAGAAAAAGGGGCAAAAAAGATATAGTACTAGAAAATAATTAGGCATTTTAATAATCACTCCTAGAAAAAAGTCTGGGTCCCTGGTGGTACTCTCTGATGGCATAAGAATTTTGTGCTTCTTTATTGTACTGGCTGTTCCTGATTCAGAGATGTTGCTAGGTTTGTGTCTTGTGTCTCTGATGTATTAAAATCATAAATGACACAGTAAACTTGCTATGGATTATCCTAGGGATGCTTTCTTTTTTACCTAATATTGGTATATTATGAACTAAAAATGCAGTTATAAAACCCTACAACACCACTGAGCATGCCTTACTGCTCACAGCCCTCTAAGCAGGGTTGGTTCCAGTTATTTTGGTGCCCTAGACAACACTAGGATTTTGAGCCCCCAGATTGCAAAGTTTACAGCCTGCTATGGTGCTGCTGTTGAATATCTCTGTGTGCAAAGATGAAGCTAAAAGTAGAGCCAAAACTTATTTACCAACCGTTCCACCTCAGGTGTCAGTTTCTCTCATCAGTTAATTAACAGTGAATGTTATTACATGTTTTTAACAAGTGCATCAGTGGATAAAAAACATATTTAACATGTTTGAACATGTTTAAATGAAGGCAAGATTATAAAACATCAATCACAGTTTAAAGACTGTAATTTGTGAACAAATACAATTCACTGAGGACCCACTCAAACTACTACTTGTGGTCCCAAAAATTTAATATATTGAATCTCTATCAAGGTCATAACTTTAAAGTCAACACTTGGGTACAAACTTTATTTAACAAGCCACACCTTTAATACTAAATATTTCTAAATAATAAGCAAAAACTCACCTGTGCCATGCCTGCCTGCGCTCCTGGTTGGGCAATCCCAGGCTGAGCTGCTGCAACTCCTGGTCCTGAGCCAGCAAACTGTCCCTGGGACAGATACTGGTTCTGGAGCTGGTTAACATTGGGCTGCCCCATCCTGGGTCCAACCATTCCCATCTGAACAGATAGAAAGGGTAGTTTTTAATATGTTTATGCATTATTTTCTGACAAGCCTTTTGACTCATTACTGTAGGATCTTATTAAGTTAGTTTGTTCAAATTAATCATCCCTACTTAAACACACTATTCAAGTAGTAAACAACACAAAAATACACTTTGGTCTCTAAATTATGTTTATGGGCACATTAAAAACAAGGCTTTGTAATATATGGCGAGATAAACACTGACCTGGTTGCCTGATGCTCCTAAGGGAAGAGGAGGTGTGGACCTCTGGCCCATAGACTGCATCCCCATCTGATTGAACTGATTCATGCCTGATAAAACAGAGCAACTTTGAGGATACAACACATAACTTTTCATGAAACTAAAAAAAAACTAAACTTCATATTATATTTTGTCTTAAATAGTTCCTTTTCTATGCTATAATGAAGTTTTGTTTGTTTTTGTGTTTCCAGTGTCCAGTGTTATAACTGGTAATACATTTAATTGAAAAGAGGTCCTAATCTCTCTGACAAAAAAAATAATGTTTTGGGTTGATAAACAAAAATTCCAATGCATCATGTTTTTTGGTCCTTCCAATTAATGAATTAAAATAATGCCTTCAGGTTTCCTTTGGTTCATTACCTGGGCCTTGCATCCTGTTGACCATTTGATTTGGTCCAGCTGGTCGAACCATTGATGGTTCAGGGAGGGGACCATCTGTAAAGAGAAATGAGATGAGAAAAGCAATATGAGAAGAGATTGAGGAAATCAAGCTTCGTGCAAGAAAGAAGGAGGCATGAGCAGAGGTTTGTACAAACTCTGGATTTTGTAGTCTCACTGTGAAACATTTCGCAATATTTAATTGTTATCCACATGAATGGCTGCCGCCCAGTTTAACATTGTTACAACCAAATCTACATATGCTGCATGTCCACTCACTTGGAGGCAGACCAGTGGGAGGCTGACCCATGCCACCAGGCCCGAGGCCCAGACCTTGCTTCTGGAGCCGGGTTCTCCGCTTCTCTTCTAGTTCTTTCTGAATCTTATAGATCTTCTCTGCTAGCAGGTGATAGTACTCAGCCTGTCAAACAGAGGGTAATAAAGTAAGGAAAATGTGGCGAGACAGTAAACATCTTTAGTATTGCACAGCAGTACAATTTTTTCAATATTTACTGTTGAAATAACTCTGCAGTTTAAGTTTCTCAAGACCTTCCGACAACAAAAAAAGACAAGCTAGCTACAGTATAAAACTTGAAAAAAGAGCATAACCAGCTGCACTCAATTAATTAACCAGTCAAGTTCATACACTTGAGGTTTTCAGCTTTCAGCTACATTCTATGTTAGCACGAATTGTGAAGTTAAATATGAGATTGATCAATGATGGAACGAGTGACTGGCTACAGCTGCAAAGTGACTGGTATCCTCCCAGCAGTTTCCCTCATTTTCTCTGAGAAATGTTGTAAACTAAAAGAGAAAGCAACTCACTCTGCTGTTGGCTGACTCGTACATGTCTCCCTCAACTTTTCTGGCATAGGCCACCAGGTTCTCCATTCGACGATCTTTGAGGGCAGCAGGATCTGGAGTTGGAAAGATGGCCTGAACACTGCGGAGGGAAGAAATAACAGAGAGGGAAGGCAAAAGGAGGAAAAAGGGAGAAGGTTATGTATGAATTTTCAACCACTGTATTTGTGTTGTGTTGCATTTACTACCACAGGGGAGGTACGATGCTGTCACCTGCCAGCGCTTATGCAAGCTTACTGGGGTTACTAACAGTTACTAGCAGTTGTGCAGAGAGGCACAAACCAATCAGAACACCATGCACACTGTTGGAAAAAACTGTGTTTACAAAATACTACAACCGGATTTCATTCTTGTTGGCAAACAAACAACAAAGTAGTTAAAATAGTTCTTTTATACTTACAGTTTGTGTACCAAGTGGTTTCGTAGGTCCTGTGTGATGTCCTCATGCCAGCTTTTCCTCATGCCTGTGGCAGAGGGAGGGCCTGCTGTGGGCATGGAGCCAACCCCACTGGCATCATTCATTAAACTGGGAGAGATAGGAAGATATGATTATTTGAATGATAAACAGTGAGTCTGATAAAAAGTCAAACACTGAATTTCTTGAACTCTGTAATAGGGGTTCTAATCAAGGTGCTGCTGTTCCTTCTTACCCTTGGCTGTTCACATTGAGGTGCATCATAGTGTCCTGCAGCAGGTTGGCTTGTTGGCTCTGATTGGGAGCTCCCACGCCTCCATTGACCCCCATTGGATTCACACCTGTGCATTGGAAGGAGAAGACATTTTTCGACAAGTTACATTTAAGACTCTAAAAACCTTAGAAGACTATTAGTTTTACAGTTTAAGATCTATAACACATTCATACTGGGAAAAAATACTATTTATCTTAAGGAAATCAGAAAACTAGAATTAATTTGAAACAAACTGAATAATTTACATTCAACATGAATAATTAGCTGATCATGACTCCACAAAACTGTTTGTACACAAAAGTAATACATATGTATACGAGTTAACATTTTTAGTGTTGAATAGGTGGCTATAGGACTTTTGTGATGCTCCCAGAGTGAATACATAATATTCGTGGGTGATGGCAGGCATTTAATGGTGGCAAGTGAGCATGCAGCCTTACTCACCCATTGGGTTTAGAGGCCTTATGCCTGCCTGGCCTTGGATGCCTTGGTTGGACATGTTGGGCTGGGTAGTCTGAGACTGGATCTGGTTGCCCTGGTAGGTGAGGCCCAGGGCTGCGTAGGCTCTTTCTATGGAGCTGGGGTCAATCTGGCTTGGCGGGTTAAGGTTGGGGGCACTTGGTTGGCCACCAGGTACTGCCCCAAGGGAGCTGCCCAGGCCTGCAGTGGCCCCACCAAGTAGAGCTGTGAGGTCATAAGAGGAAGAGTAGAGATGTAAATCTAACTTTCATCTAATCACTATACAGTAGTGTATATTAAAGTCACTAATACTAACAGGGTTGCAGATTCCAATCCACAATTTTCTTGATGATTACATTTGGTGATATAACGACAACACAATGTTATAAAAAAGGAATGCAAGATTAGAATATTGTTTGGTCAGATACAGACACTCACACTGCGGGTTCCTCTTGTCCCCAGCATTCTTCAGTGGTAAGCAGACAGGACAGTCATGTCGTGTGCAGTTCTTCCAATGGGAGATGATCTGCCTCGATGATGCACAGTGAGCAACTGAAGACAAAAAGGGGCAGAAAGACAAAATATAAGGGGGGCGTGGGGCAGAGGAACAAGAGTACAACAAAGTAAGATAAAGTACAAAAAATTACAGATGAAAGTAGAGATGCCTGCCTCTGTCCCAAAAAACTGCTGAATGAACAATACACAGAAAACTATTCAGAAAAATAGGAAAATAAAAGTGGGGTTTTTTTTACCTTTTTATTCTGACTCCAAACAAACTAAAAGTCGGCTTAAAAGTATTCTCTGTAGTAATTTTTGCAGCTTATGCCTACTGTGCTGTTGCCCAAGAGCACTGGAAATAAAGTGAAGTTCATTTCTAAACCTTGCCAATTGTGCAAACACTGAACCTCATCCCAGTATGCCTGATGACATGTGCCATACACAGAGCTTCTTTACAGAAAGCAAATCACAACTATCACAATCTTGTTTCACAATGTTTGACTGGCCATGTCCAGTAAAGTAAAAATGTCCACAGACTTGATATCATACCCTATGTTTATGTGTAGAATTTTTTTTAGAATCAATAGTTTTATAGCGTTATCAAACTGGGATAACACAGCCAAAATGTGTTAATTAAATTAATACAGGACAACCGTGATCTTACTAGTTTTAGTAGTTATAATATAAAAGATAATATAACTGTGTTATCCTCGACTGTGTGTTATATTTCTGCTTGTCAACCACTAGAACTCATCATAACTATCTACTAACTACAGGAGAATACAGGGTACCCTCTACTCACCCTGACAGGTCTTGCCAGCCTGGCAGTGAGTCATGTGGTTGAGGACGTTTTTCATAGTGCGGCAGTGGGGCAGGTTACACTGCCGGACTTCACCGTTAGCCTGCTCCCGCCGCTGGCACTTGTGTGCATGAAGCAGGAGTACAAGTTGTTGCTGGATTAGCTTGCGCTTCTCTGGGTCAGCGGTGGGTGGTGCTCCTGCTGAACCAGATGCTGCAGAAGCCTGAGGACCAGGACCCACAAGACCTGCCTGAGCACTGGGCACCATCCCTGGCGCTCCTCCCACAGGGGCCCCAGAAGGACCGCCCACACCCGTTTGTGACTGCTGAGAGCCCTGGAAGGTGACATGGGATGGAACAGAAGAGATATATTGGATATGACAAAGGCAGTAAATAAATAGCAAATAGGAAGAGGTAAGATAGACAGTACCAGGATGTAGGAAGGGGAGGATGAAGAAAATTAAAAGAAAGGAGGTAGTGTTTTATTTACAATAAGAGGTGAGTGAGTTAATTAAAAAAGGGTAAACACAGAGCAGTAAAACGGTGGAAAAAAGAAAGGAGGGAAGAGGTGAGCCATAATTTTGAGTTGATAGTTAGGGCTGCCACTTTGATTAAAAAAAAAAAAATCAAAAACAACTAATTTTTGTGTCTTAAGCACAAGCATTTATTTAGTCAACAGAGCTTGTATGTGTTACATACCATGGTGGCCATTCCTTGCATGGGCTGGTTCTTCTTGTCCACATTGAACTGCGCCAGGCTATTGGCCATGGGGCCTTTGTTCTGGAGCTGTGGGCCCAGCCCTGCACCTCCCAGACCTTGATTTCCCTGCCCTGCATATGGACCTCCAAAAGGGCCCCCTGGGTTCCCCATCATTCCCATCTACAAGATAAAAAAAACAGAAAACAAGAAGGCAGAGAGAAGTTGGTGTAAATTCTGAAGGGATATAATAAATAGAAAAGAGAGAAGCAAAGTAAGAAAAAATGTTACCATATAGCAGGGATAGGCAATAAAAAATGTAAACAGATTATCACTATCACATAAGCTTTGAAAAATCTTACTTGACATTGATGGATCTAACAGTCTAATGTACAGCAGAAATAAATACGACAGCAGTCGGCAAGTCTGCTGCCTCTTTGGCTGCTTTGGGTGGTGCTAGCTGTTGGCACAGGGTCATGGCTACACTATACGGTGTGGACAGGAGTTTAACCTCTCAGCAGTGTTCACAGCAAATGGTAAAAAAACAGACATCAAGCTATATTTGACTGTAGGTAATAACGGCAAGGCTCATTGTCCACAAATGTAGCAAAAGGGGGTCAGTCTGATCAATTTATCTAGCACTTCTTGAACAAAAAGAACAGAACTTGCTGTAATTTAATTATTTTGGCAGCTTTTCACACACAGTAACTTATCCACACCCTGTTTATTTTGCACAACCGTATGAAGCTTGTTTTGCTTAAGTAATGAGAGTGAACTATAGTTATGCTACAAAGCTAAGAAAATTGTTGACAAAGTAGGTGCACATGATGTCAAATATATGGAGGGAGTTTGGAGAGCTCAAAAGCA
Source organism: Acanthurus tractus (assembly GCA_029783725.1). Lineage (NCBI taxonomy): Eukaryota > Metazoa > Chordata > Actinopteri > Acanthuriformes > Acanthuridae > Acanthurus > Acanthurus tractus. Next base: position 17,926,145 of record JAQNCA010000017.1, on the reverse strand, counting down.
CAGGACAGTGAAGCACATATTAAGATGGTCTGCTCAGTTTACCTTTTGGCTTTGCTAACCAACTCTGAAAACAAAAATCATAACCTAAAAATGGTTACTAATTTACTGACCACACCATTCCATTTTATAAGTTACAGGGCTAACAAATTTTTATTTTAAGACAGATATAGCATTTTTGAAAATTTAAAATGTTTACATTTAGATATTTTTTGTAGAGCCACTTTTGATCAAATAAATGTTTCATATTATTTTTCTAATCAATTCTTAAATTCAATTAATTATTCTGTTAATTTCTTTAAACTTCAGTCACTAAAAAAGCTTTTTCAGACTACCAGGATTATCAAATTACATATTGTGATACATACCTATGTCACTGTGAAAAAAAAATTGTAAATCATATCTTTTTTTTATTGCGCAGCCCTATTATGTAGTCACAACTATGATTTACTGATGTTATCAGTGCTAGCTTTTGGCGATACATGTGGTAGAAATTTGTGTTCGGACAGTTTGCAACCTAATCTTTCAGTGTCTCCAAAAAATCTCAAATCTTGGCTGCACAATAAACTAGATCCGTTGATATTTCCTTACAACATGAAACAGCAATAAAGTCCCCCTCTACTAAAGGAGAGAATCTGTACTTCTAAATCAGTTATGAGGTTAAAGCACTGAGTAACGTATTATGAAATCATAAAAAATCATCTAAATCTTATGTAAACCGAGATTTAACATTAAAACAGGAGCTGCAGCCAGCATTGTGTGTCAAAGCAAATTATTTTTTCTTTTTTTAACTGTTCTCACTGCCTAAGCTGGACATCTTTTCACTGCTTTTGATCTCTATGGCTAAATCAAACATCAGTGTCTCAAGCAGATTCCTTCAGCAGCATCAGCCTGCCACTGCAACATTTTTACTGTCATTCCTGTGGGACTGTCAATCACATTTGCAGCGCAGTTTCTGCCACCTTAACTGCAAGCATAAGCATGCTAAGCATCACTCATGAACGTTCAAATACATAGATACGGTCATGAATCCAAACCACTACCTTCCAGCTCTATAGACAAAAAAAATTGCTTTAATTGGTGAGTCAAACTAGAGCATGTAGTAAAGTTGCTCAAGGTAAAGAAAAAGCAAGTGCAAAAATAATTTGCAGGTATTGCACAGAAAAATATGATTCTGACCTAAAATCAGTCATGTACAAAAAGTAGCTGTCATCTACTAGACTTAATGATAAAATGTTAAGTAATGATCTATTATATACCCACAGTAGATTTTCCCAAAGCGCTATGTGTTAATGTCTCAAATGTGTAACGTTTGGGGCAGTATTTTTTCAGGATTAACTAAAAGATACTGCAAGTTCTACAAATAGGAATAACACTGATAGAGAACGTGAAATGCATAATTTTATTTTTCAGCTATGTGGCTTTTACCACATCGTTAGAGGTAAGTTCCATCTAACCTTTAACAAAAATGAAGCCATTAATCTATAATGTAAGACTATGTCCACAGTAAAATAACTTTTCTGTAATTAAAGAAATCCTTACCTTGTTCATCGCTCCAGGTTGCTGGCCTCTCATTCCAGCCTGGCCCCCAGCTCCCTGCTGCTGGAGGGTCTCAGCCAACAGGTTGCTGTTGCCACCCATTCCCTGATTCCCAAAGCCCATCCTGGGAGAGCCATTCATCACCTGGCTCCCTATCATGCCTGGCTGCTGCTGTCCATTATTGCCTTTCTGCTGTGCTCCCATCATGGCCCTGTTAATGCCACCCATCATTCCAGCTGCAGTATTTTGTTGCTGTTGCTGCATCATGTTGGCCTGTTGCTGAGGGGAGAGGTGCTGCTGCTGCCCCTGGCCCATCATCTGCGGAGGTCCTTGACCAGGCGATGCCTTCATGTTTGCTAAGTGTTGCCCCATGGCAGTGGGACCTCCTGGGCTGCCCATGGCTCCTTGGTGCCCTTGTTGGTTTGAGGTGGGTGCCCCTGAACGCAAAAGCTCGGACAGCTGTTTGTGCTTGGCCACTGCATCCTGGCCTCCGCCAACACCCCCTGGACCCCCTCCAGGGCCAAGTCCAAGACCCATTCCTCCTGCCCCTCCACTGCCTCCTACGGGACCTAGCCCTGCAGGTCCTGCTCCCAGTGTGGTGTGCAACTGGCTGAGGTCCCCTCCATTGATCAGGCCTGGTTCATTAGAGCTGATGAGCTCATCTGGGAGATCATGCTCCAAGTCAAATAAAGAGCCAAAATCTGAAATGGAAAAGAAATGCAAAGTTTAGGATGGGGAGACGATGACATGGGAGACAAAGCAGGGAGCCGGTAAGAGGAGGACAAAAAGGGCCACAGCCATGTTAAGCTGGTATAATCCTTCATTTTTCAGCATGACTGAGTGAAAATGCAATTGCATGCTTGACATTATAACTGATAAAAGCTGTTTTGGGGGTGTATGATCAATTTTCTCCCATCAGAAATTAATAACATGTCTTCAAGCACAAAACAACAGAGCACTAAACTACAGCTGAGATCCAAAGAACTTATCTAAGTGAAGCTGCCTGCACAAACATACGCAAACACACGCCCACATGGCCTGCTCGCAAAGAGAATCCCTGACCAGTAAAGTGATTCAACATGTTGCAAAGACAGGTTTGTGCAGACAAGGTGATGAGCGGACCATTTCATAGAAGTAATGACACAAAATGGAGCCAAGTCTGTGGACACGCACATACGCTGTATCAGTCTGTAACCACCAAGTTTCATAGTGCACAGCAAGGCCAAAGCATCCACCCAGATTTTTTAAGGTAACCAATTTTCAGATAATTCGTTTTGCTTTCTGTTCTTCCATATATCAGTATGGACTTAAGAACTCACCCAACTAATTTTAAACATTCTTTAGTTCAAGTTCTTCTCAAACTATGATGCAAAACATTTATTAACTGCTTATAACTAAGGTGCTTTTTGGGAAGTCTGTTGCAGATCAGATTTAGTAGATAAACTCAAAATCATTTTATACTAAGGTCACTTCTGACAATCATTTGCCATTGTTTTTCATTTAAATAATGAATGAAAACGTAATTTATCTACATGTGCAGTCTTAACTGTTAATGGCCTAAATCTGAAAACAAATAACATTAAATTAAAAGGAGCAGTTGTTATGTTCAAATCAATTTGTGAAAGTACAAGAGAACAACGTTGTGTGAGAGGTATACCAACTCCTCTGTTAAAATTTTTCAAATGAGCTATAAATGCAACGCATGGCAATATCACAAATAATCCTAGAATACGAGTGCAATATATTACAGCCATTATACACAGATCGTGTTGACAGCACTGCACTAAACCTCAAAATATATCATGCAATGTAACGCAAATGTGTGCAACTTCTGGATTATTTACACACAGAAGTCCGTATCCACAGATGCTGACTGCCACTGACAACGTTAGCCGAGTGGACAGGAGTGTTCATGTCCAAATAAGTGCGTGAATCGTTTAGCATTGATCACTTGGTTAGTGTTTTATGATAATAGCAGCATTTTCTTGCTAACTTGACTCGCTGGTTAATATCGCTTGGGCATGGCGCTGTCCACGCTCCACAGTTTGGTTCACAGGCCACTATTACGACTGCTGTCACACGCCATCCACAAAAACACACCAAAAACGAAAAATTAAGCTTTACAATCAGCCAAACCCGGGGGCCTAAATTTAACTCTCCCACAAGGGTATCCCCACCACTAATGGCAACCTCTGATTTCACCAATACTATCAAAGGTAGCTAACGTTAGTTGGGAAAGGGTCCGAGTTGTGATGGGGCAACACCACAGATTGTTTCAGACGTTAGAAGCCCGAAAACTCAAATAACAGAAGGGGGAGGCTCTAGCTGACTGCCAGTTTGGTTAAACTGTAAAAAGTCATTGAGTTTATCACACGTTGACTTGGCATTGAGCTTATTACCATTTCGGCTAAAGTAGCCATTAGACACGGGACCGTCAGTTGAGGAGCCGCATTCAGTTAGGTTAGCTAGCCTAGCGTTAGCCGAATGGCTAACAGAGCTACCTCCGGCTAAAATGGCTGTTAGCGTATGAGCTAGCTGGGGGAGTTCTTCTTCACGTCCAACCGACACACACTAACTACTAGCAAGCTAACGTTAGCAAGCTACGACAAAAACAGAGGAGTAATCCCGCGTCCTCTTTCTCTTTCAAGTAAACCCAAGTCGCCGAAAAATAACAAATGTAACTAATAACACCGTAACGAATAATATCATTAAACAATACTTACCATTTCCATCGCTGGCAGAGGCGGAAAGTGCCGGAGAGGAGAGTTTAGGCCTCTTGGCTGAAGGCGGGCCAGAGTCCAGAACGTTCTCGGCCATATTTTTTCGAAATAAAAATATATAAAGTATCCACAATTGCAGACGTTTTCACGCCCTTAGAAGCTCATTCCTTTTCGTTTCCAATATTGCGACTTTTCCCCCTCCTTTTGGGGGACTAAGAGGGGGAAAGTCCCGTGTACAAATTACTCCTCTTTCCCTGGGTTCGCCTCTCGATTTCAGCCTCGGCGTATATCAACCCCCCTCCCTCCCTCGTCGGATTTTTTGTTCTTTATAAATTTCTGCCAGCGGAGGAGGAGGGGGTCGGTGAAAGTAAAGAGGGAGACACACGCAGCGGCTTCCCTCTAAACTTACACAGCCTCTTAGGATGTAAATAAACTGTTCGCTGATCTTTGTCCCATGGTTGCATCCGTCATTTCAACCTCCTTTCCAGCGGAGACTGGATGGAGATAATGTCGGGAAGAAAAGGCTTGTTTGCCTGCGAAGTGATGGTGGTGCTGCTGGTGGCAGCGGGTAAGGATGAGGGGATGCAAATAAAAAAATAAAGCTAACAAATAATCAGATGCAGTGGTGGGTAAAGTATAATGTTTATTCGCTGGAGTGTGCATGTAAAAGAAAGGAAAAGTTTATCATAGTTAAATTCATCTATGGATCGAACTTGCTTCAGCTTTTTAGTAAGAGTTGGTTGCAAAGGTCAAAGTTGGAATATATTAAAACAGTGATCTTTAATGTAAGCAATTGTTAATCACTTTTGTAGCAAGTAAAAAGAGCAATTTAGACATTTACAATAACGTCCAGTGCAGCAGATCAAGGTTGATTCACAAACATTGAAAAACTGTTTCCATATCTAGTGATATTTTGTTGACCTTGAATCCTCAGGAATTGATATTTGCTGAAATACTGAACAAATCCTGTCATCCATATTTTGATATGTTTGCCCACTCATAAGTAAATGCATTGTTTAAATATTACTATATCCTCTATTATACTGCACGGAAGAATGCAACTTCCTCAGCCTGTCTCAGTGTTGACTCTGCAAGTTGTCTACATGTCCAGTCTCACTCATTAAGCCCACACTCAAAAAATATTTTTCCTGTCTTGTTCTTGCAAAAAACTGTCATCATCCCATAACCTGATGCTTGTTGTTGAGCGTTTATTAGGCCTGATGCTGAACACAGGTTCATTTTAACCAATCAGCTCCAAGAGCTTTTTTAGTGTCTCCAAAACTTTCTCTGTCACTAGCTTTTAATGTGCTTTATATAACATTTTAGCACCAATTAAACTGCAATTCTAAAAAACTTTGCTACCTTTGTTGTACTGTGGCAAAGTGGTCCAATCTGCTTCAGATTAATTCAAATGCAGAGGTCCCAAAGGGCCTAGTAGTCAGGAATCCTGGTTTTCACCCAGGGGACCACGATTCAGCTCCTGATATGGAAAAGTATAACTGCTACAGTGTTTATATGAGTTGAATACTAAACCAAAAATGTCATATTTATTTTCTGCAGTGTTAGAATAGAATTAAGGATAAAGTTTATGAGTCTGAAATGTGTTTGAACAATTAATATTCCTAATGACTGCCCAGTGGGACAAAAGCAGTTTGTAAGAGCAAAAAAACAAATGTTTGAGGGAAAAATTGTGATTTTAAGGAGCTGCAAGATAACAAATTCAGGACTTGCAAGCACTCTGTAAACTGTACGTCTTTTAAAATTTGCTTAATTGAAACAAACAATATTGTTCTAAGTTGCCGAAAGCGCTGAATGGTGCCTTAATATTTAACATTGACCCGTTTTATTGATATCAAAAATGTAAATCACCAAATTAAATAACAGCATCCAGGCATGATATTGATATTGATATGTAGATACATCATACTGTGAATCAAACAGTGTAGATACTGTGCTAGCTCCCAAGACCAGAACCATGGCTGGATTAACCCACTAGAGGGCCCCAGGGCCAAATCTATGCTGCCCCCAACTCTGCCGCTGATCAGCATTAAGTTCTTTGTACATTTTTCATATACATAAAAACTGAGGCACAGTTATCAGAGCCTGTTTGTTCAGGGTCTGAAGATGAATCATTATTTACTTACAGCTGTAATATGTGCCATTTACTCTGACTAAACTTTACGTGCCAGGGCCTAAATTATGGCCCCTAATCGATGTCCCCATTCCAGCTGATATTGCACTTAAGACAAAATGTTTGAAAAGACATGCTTTTAATGTAGGACAGAAAGAAAAACATACTTGAATGCAAAGATTTGAAACATTTATTGAAGGTTTGGATGCGTATTAATCACCAAAGACACAAACAGTACAGATTAAATGTTCTTTAATGGTGGCTTAAGGGATAATAAATGCGTATATACTGTTTTAATGGCAACCATTACCAAACAAATGTGCATTCAAGCACATTATCAATAACCATAAACACACTATGAAGCTGTGGGGTCCTCTGGCCATTACCACCTCTGCCAGGGCAGTAATCCAGCCTTAACCAGGTTTTACACATACAACCATTAATACCACTTGACATTTTTTATTTATTCTTTTTCTCTGTTACACTTATCCTGGGCCCACAAGCTGAAGTGTCTGCTTTTTTATGGAGCAAAGCGTAGATTTAATCACATAATTACACCCGCATAACATAATATCCCGTATATAAGCTTGTAATATTCAATTGTTGTTAAGAGTAAAGTGCAGAACATCAAGTTCCAGAGGTAACTAAATCAACAACAATCAAAGATGATCAGTTAATAGAATGTAGATAGTTTACTGAATGTGAGACTTCAGTTAATGTGACTAAATTCAATTTTTTTTTCTTTTTAGTTTTACAAAATTAAGAGCAAACAAAAAGAGTGCACTAGATCTTAACATTCATTAAATGAATAGTTACTACTATGTTCTGTATGAATATGTAAGTATGAGATGGTGTGGCAGCATAATAAATGAAAATTAGAGTTAAAGTAAAGAACTGTACTGTCGTAAACTGTTAACTGTCGTACTGTTGCTAAAATTTAAAAAATAACACCCTTAATGGGGAGGCTGGATAAATTTCTTATTTCCTAGAGAGAACTGCTGGTACATTTGGCCTATTATAAAATCACTGCTGTGTTTGACTCTAAGTTTAACTGCCAGGCTACAGCCATCAGATGGCCCAAGTATATCATGGTTAGCTAGCAATGTATCAAACAGGGCCTAAAGATTTAAAAACATTGGTTCTCATTTTATCAAATGAAAAATTAGAGACACTCTGAGAAAATCATATTCTATTTTTCTTAAGACTTTTTGAATTCTATTTTCCAGAAACTCAAAGGAGATTTTTCCATACGCTGTAGACCCGCATTTCACATACTCCCACTATGCCATCACATCCTTTAAACACAGACACTACTGACAGTATAGCGCTCAATTTATCCCATTTGCAAATGGAAATAAATCAGGTTACCTGAATTTGTAGTGCATTACCAGTGCATGTGTTGTGAACATATTAAACTGTAAGTGCATGTGTGTATATATATGCATGTGATGTGATACGAAATGTAATGTTCTGTAAAGATGTGTGTGTGACTAATGCCCGTCATTGATTTGTAAACAGCTGTCTAAAACTGTCTGTGAAAGGTTATGGTGATGATGAAGTCAAATTAATTAAACAGAAATAAAGTGGTAATGTGTGATATCCCTATGAGCTACATGAGGCATTCTATCTGTGTATTTTTGATTTTACTGAAGAAAATGTATGGTTAAGGAACATGCATTTGGTCACAGTATCATTTATAGCTTGTATAAAAAACTTTTTTTTTTAAAAAATGTGGTAAAGTGGATCTCTACCCAGGAACGGATGGAGATTAAATCCAAGTAATGTAAAACTGACACAATGTTTGAGTTACTTGGACAGCTGGGAGAAAAAAATGAAAAAATTACACAGTTTAGTAGTCTGAACAAAGATGAAGACTTCAGGAAGAACAATTGATTTAGTGAATTAAACTGTGACGACTGATGGCATTTCAAAACTGTAACTACAAAATAAAATTATTCAGTCAATCAGACTTTGTTTGTAAAGAATTTCTCATACAAACACAATGAATCACAAACTGCTTTACACTGTAAAAACAATACACTCTCATACTCTACCCCGCACATAGACATAAATATACACATCCTCTTACAATCCACACACTACAGCAATAAATTTCTACTGAGGAAACAATATCATGAATCTCATAAATTTGCAATGAGGAGACACCAGAGGAAGGAAAAAAAATCTAACTATTTCAGAATATAAAAAAGACAACAAAAGAAAAGTGAGGTGTAAAAGAAGGGCAATAAAATTCTAAACAAGGAGAAAGAGAGAGAATTAAAGCAGAAATTAATGGGATATTAAAATGTAGTTAAATTCAAATAATAAGATAAAATAAAAAAAAAAATACTTTAACAACAGAAGATGTACGCAAGTGAGCAAAACCAGAATAAGAGATTGTATCATTAGGTTTATGTTTTTCAGGTTTGGTTTTTGTTTCACATGTTGAAACTGTCAATAAAAACTGGAATTGGAATTAACAGTGTAAGGGTGTACTATTAGATTATATAGCCTGTTTGCTTTAAAACTTGTCAAGATAAGGACTAAAATTCTAAATCCCCAAACCTGATATATGAAGTTTCTTTGTTGCTCTGTCATGAGATGGTACAACAACAGAGGGACAATTTTGCTTTTCTTTAAGCACAGTAATGGGGCTAAATTTATTTAAGGTAAACACAAGAAACTTGTGTTTAGATAGATTTTGTCCTAAGGGTGGCCTCAGGAAAAAAATTAAGAGGTTACATGAGTCTAAAGGGTTCATCTTCTGGTGAGCATAACACACCAAAATACAGTTAATAAAAAGTAGGAATTAGATTTTTAAAAACTTTTTAAATATTCACACCTGAGGTCTACTGTCCACAGCAGATTAGATAAGAATGCCGTTATTAGATTTTAGGCATAGTTTTGCACAGACAAACATGTTGTTTAAGGGAACATTTGGACCTGATTATGGTGCAGATGGAAAGGTCATGGGGTCAACAAAATTACAGGGAGTAATTGTAACTATGAACGTGCTTCAAATAGCAAAGCTGTTTAAATGTTCTAAAATATATTGTCAGTCTAATACATGAATGTTGGTTGTGTTTGCAGTGTTGGAGGAAATTCCTGAATTCTTGACCAACTTTTGTCAAAGATTTTGACAAAAAGGGGCCCAAAGTCTGCCTGAGTATGTGAATACTTCATTTCCAGTTGGACTCACGCTAAGAGACAGACTTTACTATGTGTACTTTCTTAGATTTCAGGTAAATGTTCTAACTGAGGATTCATTTTACTTAAATTGACAAACAGGGAAAACATCAGCATTTTGATTAAGATGTTCTCTCAATATTTATGTACATGTGCAAAGGAAATGTCTCGCTCCTTACAGATAACAGCAAATCAAATAATCATAAATTTTAACAAATAGCTATTACATAGTTTACTGTAATACAAATAGATTATGTGTCATAATGCTATGGTGGATGAAGAACTCAGATCCTTTATTTTAAGGCTGAGGCACTCTGTAACAAGTAAAAATCCACTGAAATGTTTTTGAAGTAGCGCTTAAGGGTACATAATTGTAAACAGGACAATGTTTCTAACATAAAAACACTCAATGCAGAAAAATTGACCTGTCACTGTCATCATACATCTTTAGATTATTGCTATAATTATTATTTAGTCATATAGGACTAATTAATTTGCTGATAATATTCCAAATGTATTGACTGATTGTTTAGTCAGTAAAAATATCAGAAAATAATAAGACATGTCATCGCAATTACCCCGTTGCCCAAAGTTACACTTTCAAAACGCTTTTTTTGTCCAACCAATAGTACAAACTAAGAAATTCTTTTGAAATCAGACAAATAACTCAAAAACCTCAACTCCCACAATTCCCTGGCGGTGGTAAGTACGATGACGTAAAAACTAGGTGACCATAGTTCCGTGCTAAGGGACCACGAAGATGTAATGTAGGTACAACACATAATAGGCCTGGCGTAGTTTTGCTGTTATTTAAAACATTTATAAAAAATCTGTGAATAGACACTCAAAGAAATAAAAAGCAATTAGGTGCTTTACCATTGGACAAACGAGCTGTGAGCTTATTAGCAATTAGCTTTCATGTGCAGCGGCATGTAAGCTAGTCACACTTTTGTTTATGTTTTGACCAGCTTGATTATAAGGCTGTTAGCTGTAACACTTTGCACATGAAAATGAATTTAACAGCATAATTAATTTCAATTTTTCCGTTATTTCGCATGTCAGGTAATAACCGATACTTTTTTCTTCATTTAACAAATGTGTATTCTGATTTGCAGGAGTCTGTCTTACCCAGAAATAAACTTGCTCTCTAAATAAACTACCAAGATGTATAGCCAATCAATTCACTGTAAGCAATCACAGTATTTCAAAAGTGGTTATTTCAAACGATGGTGACAGATGAGATTATGTTGATAAACCATAATTTCAAATGTGAGTTAAAGTAACCAGGTGGCTGGAGATATTATTCACTGTTCAATTCAGAAAGAAACTGTCTCACCTTGACTTCAGCTTCGCCTGTGTCTACCCTCGTGTTCAGCTTTTTCTTTCCTTAATGTCTTGACATTTGTGTTACATAAAGTAAATAGTCTAGTATGTTTTCTCTGTGGTAGAAGTAGAAAATTGTCTGCAAGTTTTAACATTCAGCAATCACTTTCCTCTGCAGAGCACACAGGACAGCTCAGTAAAGGAAGGGATGCATTGGCTGTAGATCCTGCTTTGTACTCTGAGGCTTTGATGGTCCTCTTGTGAGTGGAACACAGGATGCCCTACCACTGTGTGGCCTATGGATGCGGCAAAACTGCCGAAGATGGTGTGACTCTGTTTAAATTCCCCAAGGAGCCAGAGGAGTTTCGCAAATGGGAGAAGCAGGTGCAGCGCACTCGTGCCCATTGGGTTGCCACACCCAACTCTTACCTCTGCAGTGAGCATTTTGGCAAGGAGTACTTTGAGCCCAGACATTCGCCAGGTGCACTGAAGCTGAGGCCAGGAGCTGCTCCTACAGTGTTTGTCCGTCCACACTGTTCCTCCTGCAGTGGAGTGGGCTGTAATAAGTGCCTGCCCGCAATCCAACGGCGGAGCATTACAGCTGAAACAAGAGAGTGTAACATCAGTGTGAGTAGCTGTGGTTGATTTAAGCAAGCGTCTTGGTTGTTTACATGTGTGATGTAAAACAAGAGTCACATTCACGCTTTCTTTTTACAATTCTGTTTTTTCCTCTTCACAGTCAGAAAACAAAGAAACGGCTCCTGTTCAGTGTGATGATACTAACAGAGGAAGTGACAAAGAGCTTCCGACAGGAGGAGCAGTGAAGCCTGGGGAAAAAAATGGAGAACAACAGCCAGGTGAGGTGCTAATGTGGAGACAAAGGATCAAGGTTTGATTGTTCCTTTAAATGCCTTTGTTAATAGAGTCAAAAAGAACGATCAAACTTCTCCACAAAATCCTAAAACATTTTAAAAACCCCATCTGTATTGGCCCCAGTGACTGTTAACAAGGTGAGCTGCTGTTTTCTATTGGATATTTATTTATCTTTACAGTGGTCTGTGAGATGTGTGGCACCACCGGCAGTGTTAGCACCTTCTTCTCGAAGTCCAAGCGTTTCTGCAGTACATCCTGTTCACGGTCCTATTCGTCAAACTTAAAGAAGTCCTCCATACTGGCACGTCTAAATGTGAGTACACAACACTTCTAAAAGACAAATTAGTGAGTAGGAATGTTGTTGTAAATGTGCCATTTTCTCACGTCACAGATCTAGCATTTTTGGGGGAGGTTTTTCACTCATACCTACATACCTGAGTATAAATGCCCAATGAATTTTTCATCCAATCGCTCAATCGTCCAAAAATCAAAAATTTGCACTTTTTTTACATAATGCACAGCAAGAGGTTTTCTACCCAAGTGTCCTTTTTATAGTTTAGTCAGCTCTGTCAGCTGTGCATGCTTAGTTAGTCTCTAGAGCTTGTGTTTTTTTTTTCAGTTCCTCCACTTCTGTTTGCTGCACTTCCTCTGCTGCTTGTAGTCAGTTGACAGAGTCATAAGCTGGTAACACTTACAGATAAGCAATGGCAGTGTTGTGTCCATGACAGCACAGAGATCAGTGAAGTACATTTATTTACAAAACAATTTTGTCTGCCTCTTTTAAAGAGATTTTCAAATTATTAATATCAATCTTCCCACTTTTGTTTTCCCTCAAAGAGCTTTATGGTTGGAAAAGTTATTTTAATTGCACTTTCACTATAGGGTCTATAGGCTACAAGTAACATTTATTTTCACTATTGATATACCAGCTATTGTCAGAAAATGTTGAACACAATTTCCTTAAGCCTAAGGTGATGTCTTCAAATTGCTTGTTTTATTTGGCCAATAGTCCAAATAACTTAAGAAATATAGCTGACTCGAAACAAAATTTTCTGTGACAAGTTGTTTCAGCTAAGTGAAATTTTTAAATATCAGTGTGCAGTTTTTTATTGCTGCACTATTTCCATCAAATTCAGTTTTAAATGCATTATTCAACCGGACATGGCAGGTGTATCTGAAAGTCGTTTCTTCTAAAAAGTGCATCAACGGACTTTCATATGGGGTCTATCTATATCTTTTGGCGGTGTGTACTGCGTCGGCCTTGGCTATATGTTTCCAACATGTATAATTGCGACCGAATGGTGGCGGTATTTCGCAAAAGGCTGTCAAGTGGCAGCCATTGCTAAAATATGCAAAG
>JAQNCA010000017.1:17892917-17912238 GCA_029783725.1 Acanthurus tractus | reverse complement strand
ATGTATAATTGCGACCGAATGGTGGCGGTATTTCGCAAAAGGCTGTCAAGTGGCAGCCATTGCTAAAATATGCAAAGAAGAAGAAGAAAAACCGCGCTGGACTTAAAATCACTACACTCACATGTCGGGCTTTTGCAAGACTCATTCACATTATTTCGTTAAACGGACACGACTGTGAAGACAAAACAAATGGCTCTTAGGTGTTGCGTTAATGACTGTTTGACCACAAAACACCCAAACGTTGTCTTTCATCGGTTTCCACTCGTCGACCCAGAGATTCTGAAGCAATGGCTGTTGGCTCTGGACATAGATGTCAACACTCCGCTCCACGTTCTCAGCCAGCTGTTCGTGTGCCAGAAACACTTTCAGCTTAACGACTACTATGACTACCACTACCCGGATCAGACTGTCCGCCCGGGCCGGCTGCTCAAGACCACCGCCGTCCCCACCCAGTTCAGTACCTCAGAGACAGGTGACCCCACCAACAGCCTCATTCACCTGGATCAACTGGTAAGTCGTAAAAGGCGATGAAAACAGCAAACTTCCTCTGCAAACTTCCTCTGCAACTCAGATGCAGGACATGACCTGCAGTGAAAAATAAAAACGAAACTCGAAAATGGAAACCCTTCAATTTCTTATATGTATTGTTAACGATAAAAACTTGTATAATGTAACAATAGTTGCAATGTATTGTGTATGTGAGTTGTGTAAGTCTCATGCATGTTAAAACTTCATTGCTATCATTCTTGGAAAGATGCAATAAATTTAAAAACTACAACAATTGTTTTTGCCATGTCTTTCTTCCCATGTGACGTTTTGTTGGTAGACAGTGTGCCCAGAAATGAATGAAGTCCTGAAGAGATTTTGGCACATACTGTATGTATGTTGCCATTTGAAAGTTTGCTTTAGCCCTTGTATCCACTTTCACAAAACTGCTGCTCACAAATGAATACTGATCCAACTGTAAGCCAAATAACTAGTGTGTACAGAGCTATTTACCACAGTGTGTTTCTGCCGGGCTTCTCTTTACATTTCAGGATATACCAAATAGAAAATGGTAACCTGAAAAGTTGTCATCAGTTATTAGATGTGATTCATGACTTTTCTCCCTTGCAGCAGGTTCAAAAAGTTTGAAGTTAACATTCATATTGATCATTGTGCTATGACCTGCTTTAAATCTTAAAATGGAAAGTATGAAATGAGAAATGTGAGACAACTTTGCACACACTATCTTTATGCTTCTCTCACTCCAGGGAAAGCCGCCCTCAAAGAAAGCCACAGTGCTCAACAAGGTTAACAAAGGCCCTCCAGCCCCAACACAGGGACAGGATGGTAAGGGCACAGTCAGACCAGGAAATAGTGAGTAAAAGATCTGAGCTGTATAATTACTCTGTTCTCTCCGTTCTGGAGCATCTGCTGCAGGTTTTGAGTGGGGAGCCTACTTGGAGAAAGAAATGTCTGAGGCTGCACCGGTGTCCTGCTTCAGACATGTAAGACTCTTCTGTCAAATATAATCAGAAACCATGTTTAACTTTTAATGAATGTTCAGGGATTTATCTCTAATATTGTTCTAACGACAGTGATTCTAGCCTATGAAAAGATGCTTAGATGAATTCTTAAAATTTCTGAGGAAGATATGGTGCACATAAACATCTCACACCAATGATCTGTACGGAAACATCTGACCACCTCCCTGCAGGCCGCACTCTGTGCCCAGTGGGATGACATCAGTGTAGGAATGAAGGTGGAGGTCCTGAATACAAACGGAGTCCTACCCAGTAAGGTCTACTGGATCGCTACTGTCATCCAGGTTGCAGGTGTGTACATCTGTCAGTCAGTGTTAATTTCAATAAGCTATGACACCATGGAGTTAATTGTTTCAATATTAGGGTTTTGACCAGGTGCCATATTTTCTCTGACTGTTAATTAACCCAAAGGTTTCCTATGGACTTATGACCCCATGTAGTGCCATGGATCTGTTTTTTTGTTTGTTGGTTTGTTTTGTAAGTGGGTCCCCATTTTTGTTTATCTTTTATATGCATACACATCTACACAGGAAACATTTACAAATTTCACAGTATTCCACTGATCTGCAGTTGGTGATAACAGACCAAGATATGCTGTAATAAACCAGCAAAGGCATGAAGACCAAGACTGCTAGCTAGTAAACATGGACAAATCATTGCAGAACTTAAAAGACTTTAAAAATTTGTCTTTGCAAATGTATTTGTCAGAAATTAGAAGCATTTGGTATGTTTATTAGACCTCATGGCTGCATACAAGAAGTTTAATTGAAATATAAATGTAATCATTTGCTTGTGTACAAGAAAAAGCATCACAGGTCACATCAAGCATCACCTGTATTAAAGGTAAAGGTATAAAGCAAATTAGCATCCTCTAGAGGATACAATAAGTATTACATCATATAAAAAATGACTGCAAAAACTGCACTGATTATTTGTTTTTTGTTCTTACACTCTAATCAGGTGTTTGGCAAAAAAAAATCTCTGAGGGGAAGCTGGAACTAGTCAGCCATGGAGTCAGCAAAAAAAAAAAGAAAGGATTCATCCTCTAATGATTGTGTGTTCACATGTTATAGTGTGTAAGGGCCAACAATAACACATTTCAGATGTGCTCAGAGCAAAACTGCATTTTAATTGCAATTTATGGTTTAGTTTGTAAAATGTGAGATAAATGTGAAAAGTTACATCTTAATAAGTTTTTTTGACAGTTCAAAACTCAAAGATTTCCACACTTTCAACAGCTGTAAGACTGTTCTCCAAACACTTGTCATCGAAGCTATTCAGGAATCATTTCCTCACAATTAACTCAATGTGTTAAAATTATAAAATATAATTCATGCCAAATAAAATAAAAGATGTCAGCCTTTTTTTTTTTTTACTTAGAGAGGGCATCTGAAAAAGCATTGCATGGTTGGCAGCCTAAACCTCTCCATGGGAGTCCAATGATGACATAATAGAAATTTTAAACCAAACATGTATTGGCCTGATATTTGACATGTTAGTGACATCAGAAGTAACCAAACCCTTGCCTTCCTGTCATCCCTTGTCTCCAGGATACAAAGCCCTGTTGAGATATGAAGGTTTTGAGCACGACAACAGTCATGACTTCTGGTGCAGCCTCGTTTCAGGAGAGCTGAACCCGATTGGATGGTGTGCAATGACGAGCAAGCTGCTGGTTCCACCCCAAGGTGAGGGTTCACACTTGGACCTGCACTTCACTGCCATGCAAATGCAGAATTGAGTAATCATGATCCCACTCATGTTAGCAAATAAACAAGGTGCAGTACCTCCTTAAAGGCATCAGGACATCAGATGAATTTAAATAGGCCTTGATTGGCCTTGATCAGGTAATTCAGCAATAGATTATCACGTTGTATGTCCATAGATGTGAAGAACGTCCCAGACTGGAAAGATTATCTGATGAAGAAGCTGGTGGGGGCCAACACTCTACCTGTTGACTTCTACTTAAAGGTAAAAGTGGATCCTGCCAATGAATCGGCTCGCAAAATGTACCACATCTGTAATACACACGTGAAGATTAAATTAAATCAAAATGAAACTGGGTTTGATTTCACTGAATGAGTTCGCATCTCTGTCCCTTTGCCACCTTCTCCTTTGTCCTCCTCTCTTAGCTTGCAGAGAGCATGAAGGTTCCTTTCAGGGTAGGCATGCGTGTGGAGGTGGTGGACCCCAAATATGTGAGTCGCACCCGTGTGGCCGTCATAGACTCAATTGTAGGGGGACGTCTCCGCCTGGTGTACACAGACCAAAGCGATGCACCTGAGAATGCCATCTCTGACTTCTGGTGTCACATGTGGAGCCCCCTCCTGCACCCGATAGGCTGGTCCAGCCAAGTGGGTCATGCCATTAAAGCACCTGGTAGGTCTACAATTTAGTTTATTTATACATACAATTTGATAGCATGATAGATAGACAGAAATACAGATGAAATGACCAGGAGAAGGAAGAAATTTCGGGAGAATAAGCTAACAAATGCATTTGCATATTTACATTAGACCATTTGTGTTGAGAGGGTCTAAGTTCATGTCTACCGTACTAGGTTTAACACATTTTATCAAACTTTACAGAAACAAAATAACATAAAACTTACTTTATATGTGTGAGAATGTGTGTGTGTATTGCTGCTCGTGATGTCTGAACATCCCTTTGCTCCTCCCACTCTCCTCATGCCCCTTCTTTTTCTTTTTGCCGTATCTTCATACTCCCAGAAGTTAGAGTCTTGTGAAAGTCTGCAGCTGCTGTAAATCATATTGCACTAAAATCACTGTTGTCAAACTGGCTTCAGTCAGTGCTGGAGGATGTGTTTAGTCTCTGTCTGGCTGTGCTTACTGAGGCTGCAGAGCTCTGTTCCATTGCATGCAGTGTAAACCCCAACACTCCTTGCTTCCTCAAACTTACATTCCAGGCAGACTGTTCAGCTTATAATGCCACTTGTTGTTAGCTGACCAAGCTAACAAGCTGATGGCAACTACTAGCTAAAACCAAAGAGAGGAAAGCAGAAGAGATTTTTTTTCCACATGGCAATTAACACCTGAAATTAAACATGCTTCTTGTTTTAATTCTAGCCAAAAATTGGGAAGCTGCTGCGAGTGGTCTGAAGGGTAGCTCTGACAGTACGTTCCTGCTCTTCAAGAAGGTAAGGAAAATAAAATTCAAAAAGTAAAAGGATCTCTGCACTAGCACAAATCTATATTACCAGTGTGTGATCTGCAGCCCAGGGTCGTCTACATGAAGGGAGGTTTCTTTGAGGAAGGAATGAAGCTGGAGGCCATTGACCCTCTTAACCTGGGAAGTATCTGTGCGGCCACTGTACACAAGGTAAGACAGCCTCTTCCTGTTGCTTTTGTTCTCTCAGTTGTTTGTATAACCTTGTTCAGACTTCATCAGGCAGACTAGACTGATCTATGTAAACAATTATGTAACTTTTCCAGGAGTCAGGGTAGAAAAAAAACATCTAGTTGATTGTTGTCTGAAACACTCTGACACCTGCACGTACACTGTTGTCTGTATTCCTTCTATCTTTGCCTCTGCTGCCCTCCTCTCCTCTCAGGTGCTCTTAGACGGCTACCTGATGGTGGGAATCGATGGTACTATATCAAACAATGGCTCTGACTGGTTTTGCTACCACGCCTCATCTCATGCCATCTTTCCTGTTGACTTCTGTTACAGGAACAACATCCCTCTCACAGTACCTCAAGGTAAATATAAATATGGACAGTTTTTTGGTTTCTGTTTCAGTGTCACCACTTGCTCACTTTCTGCAGGTACTAGTCTTTTTTACCATCCTGTGCCACAAAGTGCCAATAAAACCAAACTCAAGCATCGCTCCAGTAATGAAATACTTGCTGTTTCTCTGCATCTTGGTAGGTTATGACTCTCAGACCTTCACCTGGGACAAATACCTGAAGGAGAACAAAGCTAAAGCTGCACCAACACACCTGTTCAACACTGTAAGACGGAGAGTCCAAACCGAGATGTTTTTCTTTTTTTTTCTGTCTTTCTCCCCTTTCTCTGCCTGTCTCACGCAAATATCAGTTTTCAACCTGCAATCTTTTAATCAGTGTTTGTTTTTTTTTTAATTTGATACAAGAAGAAACAGTATATGACTCTGCTTTCTTCAGGACTACCCCGGTCATGGTTTCTCCCCCAACATGAAGCTAGAGGCGGTGGACTTGATGGAGCCACGGCTGGTGTGCGTGGCCACTGTGAAGCGCTGTGTGGGTCGCCTGCTGCTCATCCACTTTGACGGCTGGGAGGATGAGTTTGACCAGTGGATCGACCACCAGTCACCAGATGTCTACCCTGTTGGCTGGTGCGAGCTCATGGGTTATCAGCTCCAGCCACCCCCTGGACATGGTAAATACCTAATTGAAATAACTGTTATTGTGTTGTGGAGCTGATGTTGAGTTTTTCATTTAATGGGCTTTTGAATCAGTTTATTCTGACTGAAGTTTTTTATACGAGACAGTGTACTTCTGATTGAAGTTTAACTTGTTTCATTAGTGGAATGAGGCAGAAACTTGTGCCATAACAGGGGAGAGATGGTGCTAAGTGCTTTGTCGATGTTCTTGAACCCATGTTAAAGTGTTTTGTTATGTTTTCCAGTAGATATAATCGAAAACCAGGTTACACAGATCAAGAAATGCAAGCCACCCTCATATGGGAAAAAGAGTAAGTTTTGACTCAGAAATGTATGAGGTGTTTGTTTTTCACTTGTGTGACTATTATAGAACTATTTGACCTCCTTGTTTTGCTTTCTATAGAAAAGAGGACTGCAAAGAAAAGGCTTTCTAATGATCACTCTAAAGATGAAAAAGATCAGCAGCCTGAGGTCAGTGTGGCAGGTGGTCCTTCAGAACAGGAACGCCCCACTCTTCCTCCAAAAGTGCCTCTCATCCAGCCAAAGCCTGAACCAGAGGAGCAGGAGAGTAAGTGGACAAATCCACACCACTCGTTGTTCACTTTTTCTCATTTTTCATGAGAAATGTCTAAGTATTTTGCCCCTGTAGTCTTTTCTGTGCAGGTGAAAGTGGAGGAAGTGGAGATGGAGACCCCCATTAATCCCCCAGACACCTCTCAGCAAGTCTCTCTTGGTGTAATCAAACAGGAGGAGGAGCAAAGTAAGTCCGGACTAAATCAGCCACCAGAGAAGAGCAGCTCACAAAACAAAGCGCAAGAAAAGTCAGAGCAGAGTCCCACTGCAGGACAAAGAAGCAAAGAGAGGGGATCAGCCGAAGGGAGTTTTGCTGATGGACGCAACATGGACCAGAGTGAACACAAAGAAAACAGTTTGGAGAGGAGTGAAATGATGGACCAAGGAAAGGGAGGCCATGGAGATGAGAGCGCTATGGATGTAATTTCAGAGAGCAATACCGAGAAGGACACAACAGGAGAGGCTGCGGGAACAGAGTTGAGTATTTCTGCCCACAAAATGTAAAGAACTGCTGAAAAGGTGGATGAACAGAGAGACTGAGGTTCATGTGTGATTGGGATAAATAAAGCCAATGTGGTGAAGAAGAAGAAGAACAGAAAGAAAACCACAGAAAAAAGACTACATGAGAGAAATGAAAACTTTTTGCCCCCAAAAAATTTGGGGCAAATAAAAAGGTACAACTTAAGTTGAGAGGGCCAGTGCAAGTTTTCATCTGGTTTATAGTTATGATCCTTAATATTTCAGTCCTGGTTGATTACTTGGTGTCAGCAAGCATGCAGGTCAAAGAATTTTGGGTAAAACGAATAAACAAATGTTCATACTGTAGCTTTCTTTTGGCTGTGGGTGGGACACAGCAATAAATTGATACTTGTGTCAGTGATAAAGCTGGATTGCATGCACACATTTCTTGTAAATATTCTGGGTTTAGATGTGCAATTTAAATCCAGACTCCACCACAATAAACTGGGTGTACTGTTAACAGTTAATAGAACCGACATACTGAAATAGGCATTGCAAAATAAACAATATACAAGATATTACAAATCAAGTTTTATTTTATGAAAATCTTGAGGGTCATGACTTGTAATACTTCATATACCTTGAAAACATGACCCCATGGTTAACTAGTGCTAGCTTTGCCAGTTTTAAACTACCTCACATTCTCCATGTTGTTAACTTTCGTTTCACAATATTTGTGCCAGACTGATTTCAGCAACTTCTGTTTCAGTTGAATTTAACACGACTTATCAGTTTAACGTCTGGCCTGTAAATGTTACTCTTGAATGTTTGATAATCTTTGGTAGACCTACAGACAAATGTTGTTGTAATGTTTTTTTTTTTTTTTTTAAAATAAACAACTTTCTGATTTGATTGATTCAACTGATTTGTCTTGTAGCATCTTTACCAATGGGGCTTGAAATTCATTGGGTTGAGTACATTGTGCAGTTATGTAGTGGTTAAGGATAACTAGCCTAAAGCTAAAGATTGGATTGTTAGCCATTTTTTCAAGCAACTAAAGCTATTAACATACACTTCAATTGCCTCCTTCAAGATGCTAAAATGTCCAACTGACAGCTGATTGACAAACTGGGAATGTGTTTCTAATACTGTGAATGTTAATCAGGGCAGCGCTGACAAAGAGCGTGTGTGCTCGGTGATACCCCCCTTGATGGTGGAAAAACATCTTTTCGACCTTTTCAACATTATTGATCACACAATAAAGAGGAAGTACTGCAAAAATTAAAAATGTCTAAGGGAATCTGGTTGGCAGGAGATGTAAAACAGCCTCAGATGCAACAGCTTCAGTCAGCAGATGTTAATTTTTGAGTCAGTTTAAATGGGACCAGTTTACTGGAAGCCGTGGTCTCAGAACATCAGTACGAGAGGCAGCAGGTTCAGGCTGTGCTGCGTGTCTTGGTGGTTCTCTTTGCTGCAGCCGGTTTTGTGATGGGACTTTTGCGTTGTTTGGATTTGGCTTTGAGCATTTTGACCTGCCGCAGGCTGTTGAGGTGCATTGGTTTGGGTTTGGTTGCCTTTGGTGCCTTTGCGGGCTTTAGGGTGACGGCAGGAGCGGGTGGGAGGCTCTCGCCCCCGGGACAAGCTCTAAAGATGTGGACATCCTTGACTTTGCGGCCCTTCAGCTCAGGGGGATTTGCACAGGTGGCTCGTACCTTCAGGTTGACTTTCTCAATCCACCTAAATTGAGAAGAAAGATCAAATTCTTTTCATAATAACCAGAAACCAGAAAGAAAACCATCTCAAATGAGAAATTAGCAACTCGGTAGCTAAAATACAACAGGGGCACGGCTTCAAACTGGAGTGTGGTCAAGTTTCCCGCTGTTACAGGTTATAAATGTATTTTATTGGGTGTAATATATGATTATTGGGCTTTAAAACCAGTAACATTTTGATAAGGAATCATCCAAGGTAACAAAAATACATTATTATTCATTAAGCAAGCTTTGTCCTGCTTTAAGAAACTAAATAAGTCCCTTAAAGCTCAATCATATCTGACTACTTTTATTTTGATGTAATGGTCTTACAAGCGTAGTGGCAGCAGGGGGCAGTCACACATCAGAGGGTTGTCAGCCAGGTTAATGACCTCCAGAGAAGTGAGAGGGCGGAGATCGGGCACCTCCTCCAGGTGGTTGCCCTCCAGGAAGAGACTCCTCAACCCTGGACCCAGACCTGCCAGAGAGTTCTGTGACATCTGCAGGATTGGACATTTCATGGGAAAATGATCAAATAACAAGAAATTATTTTTTACACATTCTAAAGTCACTAATGTGGCAGAAGGTTTAACCAAGTCCAGCTTTTTAGAGCTTAAATGAGTCTCTTTTGTATGAAATGAGCAGGTTAGAGATAAAAAAAAGAGCTGGCTGTTTTGACCAGTAGCTCACATTTGCTGCTAGGTTACCTTCTCCAGCCCCATGTTATCCAGATAAAGCTCCTTCAGCGACCTCTCCAATGGTTGAAAGGCATTCGGCCCAACCCAGCGAATCAAATTCCCAGACAGCCTCAGGTCTCTGAGATTTCCCGCCTTGCTCAACGCTTCACTGGGCACCTCCTTCAGCTTGTTTCCTCCCAGGTGGAGTGTATCCAGGTCACTGGCCTGGTCCAGAGCCCTGGGTGACACGTGATCTACGGTGTTGCCTGTGAGGTAGAGGGCTCTGAGGCCCTCAGCTCCAGCCAAGGTGTCCGGCTCCAGCCTGGTGATAGCGTTGTTCTCCAAGTGAAGCGCCAGCAGGCTGGGCACCAGTTTGAAGGTTCCTTTGGGGAAACTTGTGAAGCGGTTCTTCTCCAGGTGGAGGTAAGTCAGCTGAGGAAGGCCTGTGGATTCAGATTACACATATTCACTTGAGTATCTGGCATAAGTCAGTTTAGTGCTACAGAGCCTTTTCTGATACATGTTACATTAAAAAAGACCTTTAAAGGCATCAGGACTGAGGGAAGTGAGGTCGTTCTCTGACAGGTACAGGTAGATCAGTCCCTTCATTCCACTAAAAGCCCCGCCCTCTACCTCCACGATCTTGCAGCGCTGCAGATGTAGAGACACCACCTGGGCGACACCGGGGAAGCTGTTGCTAGGGATGTAGTGGAAGTGGTTGCCACGCAAGTCAAGGAGACGCGTGTTGGGAGAAAACCCTCGAGGAACTTTGGTGTGACCTCGGTTCTCACATGAGGAGTGGTGTGTCTCAGCCTGAGGACAGGGATGTAATGGATACAGGGGACAAAGACTCACAGTTGCAGCACAACTCAAATTCTTTTGTAAGTTGCTTTTGAATACATAAATAAATACACATTCAGTTCTCTCGTCAAAGTTTTAGCATATGCTTTTTTTAGTGACATAAAAACCTGTGGGTTTCTTGGCAGTAATTTCTCCTCACACAGTTTGCATTTACTATTTTTTTCTTCTCAGGTATCTTCAGTTTATTATAATTTAATTAATATCATAATTTGGGTTTTGAAATGGTCTTTTCGTAAATCCTCCATGTCATATGGTGACAGTTTTTAGTAATTTCATGACCACGTGAAGGGTCCCAACCCACCAAGTTTGCAACTATTTTTCCCATTAGAAAGTAAAGTTAAATCACTTAACATTTTGTTTGGGGAAACTTAAAAAAAAAAGGAACACACATAAATGCACATCTCTCTTATCAGATAGCCATTTCAAGGCATCGCAGTTGATGGAAAATCTGCCCAGGAACTTTTGGCATTTTCAGGAATAGGACTAAACTATTTCACATCATCTGTGATGGTGTTTGGTCCACAAAATGTTTCAGTTATTTAAAACTGACAATCAAAAAATTAATTTCACATTTTAAGCAATATGCTTATGGTACTCAGCCTCTTTCCCTGATGAGAGAATTGATGTAACTCCTGAGCCTACAGGCTGCATCATTTTCTTTTCTATTTAATCAAGGCAATCAGGTTATCATAAAGTCACATGGCTCATTAACAGTTAACTTCCATAGGTGTAAATAAACAAGTAATTTTGGCAGTGCGACATGTACTGTGGCATACTAGAGTTTACACTGGTTGTACGTAAACCTCACTGACTTAATCAAAAAACTAGTTAGAGCATGTAACTCTCCATAAAAACACATATTATCTCTTTGAAAATACTGTTTTTTTTAAAGTAGATAAACAAAATACGTAATAATAATTTTGAGTGTATTTAAGAGGTATTTGTAGGTTTTTACCTAACATAGGTTTTTCCCCACCTCTAACCTACACTAAGCAAGCTAAGCTAAGCTAAGCAAAGCAAATGTCTATTCCCTCCATGTACATATGCTGTGCAGCAACAAGACTGCCAGAGGTGACCCCTTTTGATCCGATTAGAGGTGAAAGTCATTCTGATAAACATTAAATTAGCCAACAGAGGTATACATAGAGGAGATGTTAACTTAAAAACAAAGCTTGTCTCTGGACCCAGACCTGATAAACCCAGCTCACCTCGCAGGCACAGTTGGCAGGACACTTGACCTTGTTCTCTGGCTCTTCAGTTGGTGGTGGCGTGATTCTTGTTGCCTCCTCAAACTCTGCCTTCAACATGGCCTCCTGACTCTGACAACGCAGCTCAGGAGGGTAAACGGCCTCCAGGTTCTCTCCTGACAGATGGGCCGGTCCTCCACACGTCCCCATCATCTTCACCTTATTCCGGATTGTCCACTCCCTGGAGGTACAAAAAAAAGAGGATGAATGCCTTTCTGTTGGTTGAATAAAAGCATGGTTGGCCACTTCAGCCATCAGTGCAACGCCCAGAGAGGCCTGCTATACCTGAGTGGACGCAGGTAGCAGTTACAGTAGATGGGGTTTCCAGCCAGATTGAAGCGTGCCAGCTTGGGAGAACCTTCAGAGAAGGGCTGTATGACACGTAGCTGGTTGAAGCTGATGTCCAGGTGGATGAGATTTGGGGATTTGGACACAGCTGTGTTGGCCATGTCCTGCAGAGACATGTGGTCCAGGAAGAGGTGGGTCAGTTTGGCCATGGACACCACCTCCTCCCCGAGGTAAGTCATTGGGTTGTAGCTCATATCCAGACGGGTCACCTCTGGCAGTCTGGATGTCAACAGGCAAAGTGTGGAAAATTAGGATGCAAATTTATGTGCTCATTGTTCAATTATTACTCTCTAATTGGATAGATCTTTTGTTCATAGGTGTTTTCCCTCTGAGACAGGAAGCAGCTGCTGGTCTAAGTCTTAATTCCTGTGCTTTTTTATAATCAAATACCTGCAAGAATAATTTAATTTCCTTCAGACTAAACTTGTTTGTTCAGTGTCAAAAGTCATTAAACATTAGTCATTTCTCATTAAAAATAGTTGCCTAAAGTATTTTTATAATCCACAAGAGTTCTGTGTAACTGCAGTAGAATACCAATGTGAAATAGGTAGTAAATTATGCCTTGTAGCCTACCTGGTCATGGTCTCGGTGGGGAAAAACTGCAGCTCATTGTGGTCCAGACTGAGACGGGTGAGTGTGAACAGACCAGCGAATGCTTCAGTGTCCAGGTAGTTGAGAGAGTTGTGACTCAGACGAAGCCATTTGATGTTCTGCAAGCCCTGGAGGGAGAAGAGGTGACATATCTGAACAAATGTTCCAGTAAAAGAAGACATTTTTTTAGTTTCAGTTTGTTACTCTGAGGAACTTTGTGTCAGTGGTTGTGTGTTTACCTGGAAGGCCATGTTTGGGATGTAGACCAGCCGGTTGTGTGTAAGTGAAAGCAGGTTGAGGAAGCCGAGCTGAGAGAAAGCTCCAGGTTGGATCTCTTCAACACGGTTACGGTCGATCATGAGCTGCTTCAGCGAGGACAGGCCGTCGAATGACTCCTGGACCCACATAACACAACGGAGGACACAATATTTTGATTTTGCTGAACTAAAAGATAATTCTAGTTTAAAACAAGCGATGATAGATAATAGTTGCGAGAACTGGATCTGTGTGGGTGTTGACCTGGTAGAGGATCTCAATGTTGTTGTTGGCCAGGTTGAGGAAGACCAAACGACCAAGGCCACGGAAAGCCCCCTCCTTCACCCGGTGGATGTTACAGCGCTGCATCGACAGGTGAGTCAGGTAGGGAGTGTGTTTGAATGCCCCGGTGGGAAGTTCCTGGATGTCGTTGCCTCGAAGATCTAATTTCACTGTGATCTGTAAATAGATAGAGACTACATATCAGATGGAACAAGATGGGAGCTAGAATAAATATGCTGTGGGAATGTTGGTATACATGTGTGTGAATTGGAGACCTCATCAACAGTACGAGGAACTTCAGTCAGGTTCTTGTTGGAGCAGGTCACAGTGAGCTGGATCTGGTCGCAGATGCACTGCTGTGGACATTTTGCTGTGTGCGCAGCAGGGATGTGGAGGAGTAGCAGGCTGAGCAGCAGGACCCAGAGGGTGTTGGGACAGAGCAGGGAGTACATCTGAGAGGACCATTGAAACATTTAGTCTATTTCTGCTAACTTATTCAGGGTTAATAGTCTTTATCATAGCTACTCTGAGCTAATGACACAATGAGTATAAAAGCCAGCAATGGGCTGCTATTTGAATTTATATGTGAAGTACCTGAATACAGGGGTATAATAAACATTTCCATGTCAAGACCCCCCAAAAATATTAGCCTACAACTGGTTTTCCCTTTTAAAAAATGTCTTAAAAAGCATTGATGATACAGCAAATGTTGAAGAACAAAATACAACTCAAACTCAAAATCATAATAAAATCTATACTGCATGTATGCTGCCTCATACTTTTCACTTGGCCAAGTTATTTTTTTAAGTTAGCCTTTATCAGCTGAACAGGCTAACACATGCTAACAAAGCCAGCGAGCATGCAAGCTAGCTATTTAAATTTCAGGGGCAGAGCAGCTTTATGGCAAAAACACTCTGTACCAGGTCGACACTGACAGCTGATGAATGATGTTTTGACTGTCAGGCAATTGGAAATATGGGCATGGCAAATACTGGTTTGACATATTGTTATTATACATTAAATTTTACAATAATAAACTTGATAATAATTTATTTATTTTTAACTTTTTTTTTTGTTTTTTTCCTCTCAACCTCACTCCAAATTGCTGAAGCCCCTCCGGCAGACCAGATCCACCACTTGTTCATTTGTCTTTTTAATCATTTGTCCTTTTCTTTGTGTCCTTACTGAAGGTTCATTCACTTTGTTTGGCCTTGGTAGTATCTTTAGAGGGGTGTCAATGTGTCCCACAGCCTGAAAATTGTTATAAAACTGTGTGGAGTTTGTAAAAAATGAACAGATTCAGCAATATGTGTGTAACCTACCTGTTGATTAGCTCTTATAGAAACACCTTGTTTGACCTTCAAAAGCTTCAGAGCTATTTATTATAAATCCAGTCTTTTTAAATAACTTGATTATAGTCATATTTATAGTGGGACAGGTGGTTGACATGTTTTAGGATCCCATACCCTCTGTGGCTCAGAGCTACTGTTTAGCATACAGTAGAGAGTAAAAACAGTATATTTTCTCAAGTACTCAAGTTGTACAATTACAATTTTGAGATACTTGGGTTTTTCCAGTCCATAATAATTTATTCTTTTACTTCACTACTTTTAGAAGGAATTATTATTTTTTTGCTTCACCCCATATATTTTTTTACAGTGTGTTATTTTACTTAAAGAGAGAACCTGACTATCGCAGCCTGATAATGATTGATTCAGTTCTGATCATTCTGTCACATTGTGTGACATTTCCTTACTAAAGCTCAGCTTGGCGAAAAAACATCTCCATCATTCGGTGCTTTCGGGGATTAGTGTCATTTTGTTCAGATTGGGCTGCCCTAGTCTTCACTGGAATGCCTTAAAACCACATTCCCATGTCGGATCAACAGTCTTGATCCGCAGGAATGGACAGGAAAAGCTTCACAGCTCCACACTCGGAAAATTTGGAGTCTCAAAATGTTGACACGGTGAGACGGTTCCCTGCCCAAACCTCTCTGTCAAAGCTGCTGCAGAAAAACCTGTCATGGATGGTCCTGACATGTACCAATGAGCGCTCACATCAAGCATAGAAAACACGGTTGCAGGCCTGTTTGACTTATTCATGTGTGTACTTTTAAGCCCATTAAAGGCGCATGAAAATCAGGACAACTGTGCAGCAGTTACATAGGAAAACCCTTGATCATTCAGCATCCCACCACGTTTTTTTTTTCTGAAGACCCCCTGAGCAGAGAAGGGCCAGGAAACTTGAGACGGAGGAATTTCCTCCGGCCGGTCTGTTTGTCCGCGTCCCTCCGGGGATCAACAGTCCCGACCGCAGAGGAGCTGCCGCGCCGGCCGCGCACAAAGACGCACAGTGTCTCCGACTGCCGCTATGGTGCCAAAATGTGTTTCCCCCTGAAAAGATGTGTGAGAAAACTACTCTCCGTCGCTTCTGAGTGCATTTTTTTGTTTATAACCAGAAATGACCCTACAAAAAAAATTTACATATTTTCAACATTATGTTTACGCTGACCTACATGCAGACATGGATGTTCTATGTATTCTATAAAGTTGGGAAATAAAAAGAAAACTGCAATATGACCTCATTTGGAAAAATACAAGCTATTTTACAAATCTGTTGAAAATGTCGATAATACACATATAGTCTTTGGAGTAATAATACATTTATTTACGCTAAAATTGTTAAATAAAGCAAAACATATCGACACTTTTTTTTGAAAATTGAGGAACTTCACTAAAATTTTAACTTAATTTTTTTTGTCTTTTCTCAAACGTCCATAAGCCATCATAACAGTCACTCGACTAAATAAATGAGTTTGAAATCCAAACATCTGGCTGGTGACAGAATCCGTTCCTCGGACAGACTCACCGTGCTTCGGTCGGCGCTCCGTCCGGCTGCTGGTCGCTTTAGTGTCCGCTGACTCTCTCACGGTCTCTGCTGCCTCTGCCGCTCCTCCCCTGGCTGTCCCCCATCCAAAACAAACTGCGTTTATCCCTTCATCCACTGACACTCCCCCTACCCCCGACACACACACCTCTGGAGTCTACACACTGTTACTTGGCCATTTAATCTCACTGCCATACCAGTTTAATGTCCACTGGAGCAGTTAGATTAATCTCAGCTTTCTTCTCCTGTAGATTAGAGCTAATTAGACTAATGCAGTGTCTGTTTATAAGGATTTATTAAAAAACACACACACACTGTGTCAGGCTTGTTCAATGTTATGTTTTTATCAGGAATTTCAGCACAAATACAGAGCTTATCAGGTAAACAAACATGAACCTGATATTAAGTATAGTCCTCTTGGTGTAATGTTACTCAAAAGATTATCTAAATGCCATTTAAGTGTATTTCATGTCCTGTTTCCCTTGCATGCTTTATCACATCACTAATGCATGAATGGTGCAAAAAGGTGAAACACAGCAGCTGAATTTATTCAACCATTATAATCATACAAGTGCAACTTTTCCATAAGACTAATTGTGGATCAAAAAAGTGATTGTGGTCCGCTGAGCTCTGCAGTGTTGTGCTTCTGCTCAGTGCAGGGCCATGCACGCACGCACACATGCTGTGTATTCACGGGTGGATGTATGCTGCTCCTGCATGCAGCCCATTCCTGCTCACAGTCTGTTGCACACAACGCTGTGACATGACTGGACTTCATGGACAGTGGTGTGATGACTGTAAATGGACAGACTGTCCTAGAAGCTTGTTTTCTTTCTTCTTTCCATTTTTTTTAAATAAATGTCAAAAAACAAAAACAACAAACTGGATGTAAGGACATCCTACCAGTAAAAAGGAAAAACACCGTTAGATTCTTTATTTTAAACAAATTGATTCTTGTTTATAGACTATATTTATTCCCTTTGTTCAGTGTGATTGAATAGTTGTCTTTACTTTCCTGTATGAGTCTCTGCATACAAGAAATTAGAAGTGTGCAAGATACAGGTCTAAAACTACAGCAAAAACTTGTCTGTATTTATCAGAAAAACATATTTAACAAACTTTATACTTTTTCAAAATGACTTTTGAGTAACCTTAAACTGTTGATCCAGATGTTAAGCTAACTCTGAGGCAGGTGCATCATGTTGCAGTTCAACTGTGCGTTTCCAAACTGCAGAGCAACATGTTGCAAGTGGTGAAAGAATGGCACTTAGCTCCACTCGAGGTTTCAGTAAGTTTCAGTTTTCATGAACCCAGAGGTTCAATGAAATTTCTATATTTTTTATCATTTGCATCTCTATTTTCTATAAAAAATATAAGTCACAAGCATAAGTAAAAAAATAAAAATTAAGAGATTCTAAACAGTCTAAATGGTGCCTGCATAAAATATACAAATTAGGAGGACAGATATGTTAAGTGGTTGTCTGAGTCCCTTATTCAAGTGTAAAGCGTCCCTGTTGGTTCTGTTGATGAGGAGTCTAATGCATCACAGTGTGTGTCTGTGTCCCAGTGTTTTTACTGGCAGTGGTTGATGAGTCTGATCAGCAGTGGTCATGGCACTTCTTCTCCAGCACGAAGCTCAGCCTCTCCCCGGCACTGCGGCAGGACTTGAGAGCTTCACTGTTCCTGCAGGTTCAGAAAGAAACAAAAACAACTGATGTGACATTTTCACAACAGATTACATACAGTTGCACACAATGTTTATGCTTTATTCACAGCTTTTGGATTGGCTCAATAGAAAGCAAAAAACTTGAGTGGATAAAAGATGATCATACTTTGAAGTGAAGGTGTGAAGCAGCGAGGCGTGGTGCTGGAGGAAATATTCCTGCTGGACTGCGTGTTCCAAACACAACAGCTGACCTGGGACCAGTGACACCTTTTTCACCTTCCCCTCTCCCTGAAACACAGAACAGACAAGTAGAAACCTAGATGAAGCGTATAGTTCTTTATATTAGCTGACAGCATTGCAGAAACATTAAAGTTATTGTTTAGAAAGGCCAATACTTTTTTAAAGCTAACCAAGCTAACTTCTGGAACAAATCTATCAAACACAAAAAGGACTAGTTCCATTTTGCTCCTTATTCTTGTCCTGTCCAGTGCTAAAAAAAAACAGAATCTGTGTTGTTTTGGACTGACCTTGTCTGCTTAGTTCATAACTCACTATTTTTGCATCTCCAATAGTTAATGTTAACAGGTAAACACACTCACTTCTAATTGATCAAGTGGTGACTGGGTGGGATTTCTTTTGTATTTGTCTGCTCATGTTTCTTTATTCAGGAACATCCTCAAGAGAAAGCCTTTATATTTTTTCTATCGAGAACTCTTATTTGATTCAAGTCCTTTCTATTAAGATGCTCCTGGTGCCATTAGATCTCTACAGAATGAGGGTTGTGGGGACACTGCAGCAGCATTGTACCTTGAGTAGTCCCATCATGACCAGCAGTGAGGAGAGGAAGCAGTATGACTGGAGGGCTGAGGCGGTGAGGAGCTTCTTTAACACAGCATCTAAGGTGAGACACAGTGATACACTGCATTAAAAAGCCCAGCAGAGGAAACCAATACAAATGAGATCACTCTGTAGATTAAGATTAGGATTAATTTGTAAAGAACAGTATTAAAACCATGAGAATAATAATTCAAACAGCATTTTATTCACCAGCAGTTTCAAGGACAGCTGTCTTGGTCTCTGGTTCCTCACTGTACAAAGATGCAATTTTCAGAAGGAAATCAGCAGCCTTTTGTGGGTCAGATAAATCCACCTGGTATGAAAAAAAAAGTTTATAACAGATAAATCAGACTTTACATTGAATCCAGCCACCTAACCACCAGAAAAGACAGTGAGACTGTAAGACATTTCTTATTCTCTACTGAAAGTTCCTACCTGTTGTGGCAGGTTTGTCCTCAACTCCCCCAACTGAAGGAGCTTCTCTGCAGTCGGGCAGCTGAGGAAAGACTTGATCTCTGCCTGAGGAAGGATACAAAGTCTCAAAAAGAAGCTTAAACACAATACAAAATCTAAAATGTATGTTATGTCATCTTACTGGGATCGGAGATTTTTCTGGACTGTCTTCATTTATTTTTTCAATTTCCTTCACATCTTTGGCATCCTCCTCATCGTCTTCATTGCAGTCATCACTGGCATCGTCATCAGCATCTTCATCATTTTCATGGTCATCTTCATCCTCATCCTCATCATCTGGTTCTCCTTCATCATCACTGTTGTTAAGTCAAAGGAACCTCATTAAAAGAGTAAATTTCATTCTTAGTGTCAAGTTAATATTTTAGCCCCATTTGCAGTAAAGTTCCTTGAAACTCTCATGACTTTATGTGAGTGAAGTTTAATGATGTGGTCGAATCTGCATTAAATCATTTGACCAATGATCAAAATAAAGTGCTCAATAGAAATGAAATGGTCTAATGGTTACGATCC
>JAQNCA010000017.1:17882265-17892607 GCA_029783725.1 Acanthurus tractus | reverse complement strand
ACATCTTTGGCATCCTCCTCATCGTCTTCATTGCAGTCATCACTGGCATCGTCATCAGCATCTTCATCATTTTCATGATCATCTTCATCCTCATCCTCATCATCTGGTTCTCCTTCGTCATCACTGTAGTTAAGTCAAAGGAACCTCATTAAAAGAGTAAATTTCATTCTTAGTGTCACGTTAACATTTTAGCCCCATTTGCAGTAAAGTTCCTTGAAACTCTCATGACTTTATGTGAGTGAAGTTTAATGATGTGGTCCAATCTGCATTAAATCATTTGACCAATGATCAAAATAAAGTGCTCAATAGAAATGAAATGGTCTAATGGTTACGATCCCTCGTTTTCATAAAGCAACTTTTACCAGCCAATCACAAATATGAGGTTTTGCACTGAAGGAACCTGACAAGAACTTCAGGTTTTAAATCATGTGCCATTACACAGGTACAAACACACATTACCTGAGTGTTGCAAGTATGTCTGCTTTGTCCATGTTCTCCATAACTTCTCTCAAAGCCTCACAGCCCTCCTCTCCCAGACAGTTACCTGTTCAAGTGACATACAGGGGAAAAGTTTACCTCATTTACAATTGCTATGATATTTTAGGCTATGCAGTCTTAATGCCCTAACAACTTCTGACGTCATCATATTTAAACTCAGAATATGTAACTATTGCATTATAATTGCTAAAAATTACTACCTTTGTTACATATTTTGTTGAGTTGTCAAGAAAGATTATTCAAAATATTTCTGACAGTGTTCAAATTTAGAAAAATCTACAGTTTTATTTAAGTTATTAAACTTTTTTTTTAACTGTTTTGACTGAAAGACCTCCAGTGGCAGAAATTACATATTGTGCATTCAACCATATTTCAGGCACATTTTCTTTTATTTAAAAATAAATTCAATAACTTTGTAGGATTTTCACAGCCACACAAACCCTTCATGTAATTGCTACATCTGCACAAATAGTGTACAGGATGCGCGTACCGTTCAGATCTACTTTCTCCATGTGAGGTTTGTCCTTGACAGCCTCAGCCACCACCAATGCTGCCGCCTCTGTGATCTCGCCAAATGAAACATTGAGCTCCTGTATAAAAGTAACATGAGAGAGCTCTGTAATCACGTTGTTAAAGGAAAAGGCACAGAAATGTAATGGGCCAAAGTTTGATGGTGAACTGACCTTGAGGACTGGCAGTCCCTCTCTGAGGACTGCAGCGAGGGCGACGGCCCCTTCGGAGCGGACCAGGCAGTCGCCAAAGTTAATCACCTGCACATTCCTCAGGTGCTTCAGAGCCTGTGAGGCCGACAGGAGATGATAGTGTCAACAGTGTTGCGATATTACTGCTCAAGTTAAAGGGAGTGCGTGAACAGCCCTCACCTGTGCCATAGCCAGCGATCCCCTTTTGGTGAAGGTGTTGTCGTTGAAGTTGAGGACACGGAGTTCTGGGTTGTGCCGCATGGCTGAAGCTAACACCATCACTCCCGCATAGTTGATACCGTTCTGGGGCATGTGCACTTCTTCCAGGCTGCCCATCAGCTTCCATGAGACAACAGAGAGGAGACTGGGGTTCACAAGGGGCTGGCATTTAAAGTTCAATTCTGCTTGATAACTGTAACAGTTACCTGGTTAGGCTGGTTATCAAATTGTTTTTTGTCAATCACCTATTGAAATTCAGCTTCAATTATTAGATGGTGTTTCATGCTTCTACTTTTTTAGTGATTCATGTTGGAACAGACAATGTACATGGAGAGTTTGAGATGATGAAAAAATATTTTTTGAATATAAAATGTTTTTTCATCATCCAATCAACTAATATTAATTGTACTTACGAAATGCAAATATACCTGTGTTTATAAATATAACTAGAGCTTTAACAGACTCAGAGGTCAAACAAACTTGACTTGGTCGTCCAGTGTTAGTCCAAATCTGTCCATCTGTTTGGAAGCAGGTGTGTTCTACCTGAAAGGCCTTGGCCAGAGCACAGGCTCCTTCATTTTCCAGTCGGTTCCTCCCTGCCACAAACACTTTCAGTTTGAGTGGAGCTCCATGGGCTGATGACTGTCTGTGGCACTCAATCAGAGCGTCGGCCAGAATCTACACAAACCATACAGCACTGTTACACTTTGCACTAACAGGTAGGCAAAGCTAACCAATGTGCAATATTTTTTCTATGATTTATTCCAAATCTGGACAAATTTCTCTTTTTTTAATAGGTTAGTTTGGGGACAGGAGAAAATTATCATTTGAATGTGTATAACATGGTAACAGAAGATAAAGACACATGATAGCATCCTGCATCGCCCTCTGCGAGCTCACCTTTCCTCCTCCGATCCCCATGCCACAGTTGTTAAGCTTTAGCACCCTCAAGGTGTGGCAGGAGGGGCTCTTCAGCAGCTGCTCGATTCCCTTCACACCGTCCGGCCCAAAGGCGTTATCACTCAGGTCCAACTCAGTCAGTCTGGCCCCTGCACTCATTAGTGCACTGCCCAGAGACCTCTGATGAAGAGCAGACACAGGACATGTGAACGGAAAACAATAAATCCGAGCACTAGGAATACACAAAAATCCCTGAAATACATGAGTAAAATCTGAGGGGAGTATTTAATAAAGAAGCATATAAAAATGCACATACCCACACACACACACAAACACAAGAAACAGGGTAAATGTCACAATCTGATGATATATTTAACAGTGTAGCAGTACTTCCTTAAACTGGGACCAGTAAACCATCAGTTCTCACCAGGGCTGTTGGGATCTCAGAGCGTAACCTTCCAGTGAACATATCACTCCAGTGGCATCTCTGCAGGACAGTAAGACATGTTCACAGATTTAAAACAGTGTGGTACTATGGGGACTGCTGTGTTTTTGTTGTAAAAACAAAACAGACAGCATCTAAAAGCATCTTTCTAGCAAGGTTTTTATTGTATCACAGCTAGTACTTTTGGAGTTCTGACAAAACTGTGTCCGTAGTCGAGTATCGAACTGCAAAGCAGAACTAAGACAGATTCTTACTTTTCATGAGACATTATTGTGTATTTAACTGTTTTAAACTTCCATATGTATTTTGTTCCAGGCAAAGTTTTTTGGTTAATTTTGTTATAACCTGACATTGATGCATTCGAAAGGTTGGTTGACTATTCCTGTACCTTTAATGGTATTAAGCCATAATTGGCAGGGTAAAGCTAATATGTGTGGTGTGGTCAATGTACAGTGTGAATGTAAACTATAAACTGAGGAGTACCTGGAGCAGATCTTTGCACTCCAAAGCCTTGGCGATGGCTTGAGCTGCATCCACTCCCAGAGTGTTTCCCTCCAAACACAAAGCTCTCAGACCCTGGCACTGCTTTATTTCACGGACCAGCTCCTCCACTGAAAGTACAAACAAGAGGGTGTCAGGTCTGAGGAGAACACATGAACACAAATAGGAACCTTCTTTGCTGCCCTGTTCAGCATCTCACCTGATGCTTCGCTGTCCAACTTCAGTCCAAGACCTTTGTAACTCAACTCATCTTCCCCAACATGGGTATTGGAAAGAGCTTCTGCCAGTTGAGCAATGTCATCTGAGGCCATGTTGACTCTATGGAAACAGCCAGAAGTCAAACAATAGAGAGAATAATCAAATTTCATCAAATTCATTAACATATAAATAAAAAGAATAACATTATGATTACTTACTACATCTGAACTACATCTAAATTGACGTTACATCTGAATTATGGGCTTGTTGTCAATAGTTAAAACATTGTACATTTACACGCCAATGGAATTTGAGTAACGTCGGAACTACCAACAACGGTCACGGTAGCCATTTAGCTTCACCGGTGTTAGCAAGTAACTTTAGAAGTACGTAACTTAATGAGAAACACCGACAGCACTAGCGAAATCAAAAGAAATGTGTCTGTAAACCCGTCTGTTAAAGAGCATATACGTGGCCCGGCCTAAAGCTCTCAATGAAGCAATAAAGCTTGACGTACCACAAAGAGTAATTTCCAGACGAATGATAGCAGTGTATGACACACGCCGCTCTTCCGCGCAGCGCGCCGGTTGCTATACCGTGTGACGTCATGGTGCTCCGACTCTTTTTCGTTGATACTGTCTCCTTGGTTAAAATCAATCTATGGTAAGTTTACCGCCACCTGCTGTTCCTAGGTTAGAACGCCAATTATCCCCGCTTGGATATTTTTCAAATTCAAAGACTGATGGATATTAAAATGAATGAAAAATGAGATGTGTTCTTTGACTTTCCTCATATCACTTCCGCCACACAGCTAATGTTGTTAGGAGTGGAATATATTTGGCGTCTGCAATATGATTTTTTCTCCAAAAAAAATAAGCACTTGGAGCAGGTTGTGAAGGACGCCAGATGTCCCTCACAACCTACTCCCCTTTGTTTCCAGGTATTTTCCTCTACTTCGATCGTGGCTGAAGTTCAGAAGGTCTGACAATTCCCCAGAGGAAGAGGCCCTCATACAGTGAACCGAACAGGTGTTGTAGTGTGTAACATCTAGCATTTTTAATTACCGTGTTATCTGTAGATGCACAATCCGATAGATGGAGAGGAAGCAGGACTTATTCATGTGTAGCAATGCCCCCAATGCTCTGGCAGGAGAACTTTCTCTCGCGAGTTTGGCACGTACCAAATATAAAAAATATTGTAGCTTGCTGTAATTTATCACATTAAAATACTGTTGAAGGCCTGTGTGCTGTTGCTTCGTGTTGAACAGCCCACGATACATTGCAAACTACAGTACAAAACCCGTTTACATTAATACAGTATATTACTGTTGGGAATTGGCCGTAAATTAACAACAATTGCTTACAGTGTACATAATGTGCCCGCTGAGTGAATTAGGTTGGTGTCGCATATTTATACAGTGTATAGTAAGTTGTGTTATTAAGTTGCGCATATACACGAGATGGGGAGTCGAATTGTGCCGGGGGTGGGGGGGCAGAAAATATTATAATACCGGCCTCGTGATCCACCATCTAAACCTTCACAGACAACCATTACCCAGAGGTCTATCTGTGAAGAGGGGGACAGTGATGAGCCGTATATGCGGCTAAGCAGAGAAGATGGCTTTAACTCTTCGACGGAGTCGTGTGAAACTGAGCCCAGGGGAAAGCCCTTTCTCAGTGAGGACCTGAGGTTCAAGAAGCCGAGAGATCAACACTGTCACCTTCAACCAGAGGGCCGAGAGGAAGGGAGAGGCGAGGGAACCTTCACCTGAGACAGAGGCAAGGCTGCTGTACCAAATGTGGAAAAGTGGGCAACTGCCCAGTATCCTTCGTATGTGCGGTCTGCAAAAA
Organism: Acanthurus tractus; assembly: GCA_029783725.1. Lineage (NCBI taxonomy): Eukaryota > Metazoa > Chordata > Actinopteri > Acanthuriformes > Acanthuridae > Acanthurus > Acanthurus tractus. Next base: position 17,887,295 of record JAQNCA010000017.1, on the reverse strand, counting down.
ATGTTAATAATGTTGCAACATATTGAATCTTGGCATCATATTTAATGAACAAGCACTGGCTTTGACCAGTATGGATAATATGATGAACTGTAAATAAAAATCTGTAACAGCTCACTGACAAGGCTGTGCTCCTCTTGTGTGGCAACGGAAATCAAGTTATTTTATTCCACCATTGTATATAATCACAATTCTAAGAAATGTGTCCTTTACTTCGCATAACATAATGTGCTATTTTCAGTACGTTTAACTTCACTAGATCTGGCCACTATGCAGATTCAGTTTTACCTACAAAACACAAGTTATCTTCTAGAATGTGTTCAATAACTGTAATGGAGTATTTTCTCCACTTTACTTATGTAAAGGATTAATTAGCTTTTCCACCTCTGGAGGGTGGCACATCAGGTGACATAGTTTTGCTGCCCTCTTCTGGTCATTCAGACCCTAGAAACTTGTTGCGATTCTGCGCTGGCCGAAAACAGCTAGCAGTTAGCTACAGCTAGCTAGCGTAAGCTAGTCAGTATCCAATAGCAGTCATAGCGGAGAAACTCGTGCTCCGTCCACATACCAATGACAGGGACAGTAAACTCACAAGTATGCGCCTGGATATCGACTGATATTTGGCTGGCTAATTTTTCTTATCTTTATCGCCAACACACTGTGAACCGATCTCTGATCTGATTAGCGCACCAACTTAACTGTCGGTGAGTTGCCGTGCTAAATGATGGCTTTGGCTATTAGCAGGGGCTCCATTTGTAAATTAAGTTAGCTAACTTACCTGAAAGCTAAATATCACTGCCTGCATGCGATGTAACCATGTACGAAAGCTTAACAGTCATTCTTCGTAAACGTAAAATGTACCGATACAATGTGTGTGACTTCGAAGGGAGTCAAACATTTTCTGAAATCATACTTGGCTTGTCTTATTTTTTTCAGCTAAGCTAAGTTAGTGAATAGCATTTAGGCTGAGTGTGCAAGGAGCATTAGCTGGCTAATCACAACTACCGGCGGTAGGTAAACTCAGGTAGCAAACGATTATGTCATTTACACAAATTCCATAAGAAGTTAACAGTATCCAGATTGTGTATTTTATATGCACCATTTTCGGAGTAACGTTAAGTTGGAGTTGACAAGCTGTAAGTTTGCAAATTAACGCCACACGCGAGCGTTAACGCTAGCTAACGTTATAATTTTTCTGACATTGTAATGGCTAACCATTTTAAACTGTATGCAACGTTCAGATGCCCCCTCGAGCAAATTCCTGCAATGAATGCCTCAAACATTTGTCGGCGTAATGTGGCCTCTTGGGTTTAACAAAATGTCAGCAAAACCTGGTTTACGTTTGCCAGTAACATTAATGTTATACAGCCTGACCATTATCAGCTGTCCCCGCATTTAGTTTACGCAAGTCAGATGGTTTAGCGTGTTTCAGTGACAGGCCCTGGCTTGTCCAGGACGAATAAATACATGAGCGGTTTTTTGTGTAATTGCAGAACGTGATCATATCCCCCTGGACACTGATCATATGTGTGCATATTGTGACCGAACCTTTAAAGGTTAATGCTGTTGTGTAAGAAGTGGAGATTTAAGCTTTTGCAAGTGAGCCTTGTCTCTCTTGTCAGGCAATGGATCCTGAACGGCAGAAACGAAGAGAGGAAATTCAGAAAGCTATGAGCTTTATCCAGTAAGTGAGAAACTATAATATTTATCATTGTGTGCTTCCCCTACAACAAATGAGTGATTTCACGATTACAGTTCACACCATTAATATCAACCTTTATGTCTGCTGTCCACAGGTCATCGTTGCCTTTCCCAGAGCCAGAGAGTTATGAGGTTTGCACTGATCCTTAAAATCACATTTTTTCCTTTACAACTCTTTATCAACAGTGTACTCTTCTAATATTTACATGAAAATTTCACCATGATCCATACATACATTTCTGCAGGACCTGGGCATTGATTTTAGCTCCGAAATTTATCTTGTCTGTGATCTTTTTTCCTGCTTGTCTTTTTTTCCTTTCTTTTTTGTTTTTGTGTCTTTGTGACCATCTTATATTACCCTTATGTGAGCTTTTTTTTTATATCCCCCCTCTCCCTTTATCATCCCTCCTGTTCAATCTCTCTTTGACCTCTTTCTACTCATCCCTTCAGGCATTTTTGACCCAGTTGGTGTGTAACTTGCTGGATGAGGGCAACGCTTGCTTTCGAGATGGGGACTGGCGACAGGCAACCCAGCAGTATGGGGAGGGGATCAGCGTTGCCCGCTATGCCCAGGCTGAGGCGCTCGTCATCCCCCACGAACTGCTGGAGAGCCTTTATGTTAACAGGGCTTCTGCCTTCTACCAGATGGTGAGGGAAAAGGGAAAGATGAGATGTTACATGCTCATGTGGAAAAATAGGAAATGCAAAGGGAATGTATATGAGCTTGTATCAGCTTTTTACATGCTGCCAGTGTTACACTTAGTGTGATTTTGTAGTCACTGGACTTCACTGATTTTGTCTGCTGCCACATTGGGTTTAGATTGAATCTGCTGTATTGGTCTGCTATTTAAAGGACTAGGCAATGGTAGTACATTTAGCATTACTACAGCCATTCGACTTAAACTCTTGTCAAAGTTACTTATAAAATGATATTTGACTTCCAAAGCAAGCCTTTCTTGCCCTGTTATATCTGCACATGTTTGTTTTTTCTGTCTCAGAGGGAGTATGAGCGTGGTGTTCAGGACTGTGATAGCGCACTGTGCGTGTCAGAAGGCAGTCGCAGGGCTTTGTACCGTAAAGCACTTTGTCTGAGGGAGTTGGGACGACTCAGAGAGGCCTACGAGTGTGGAACCAAATGTCTCCTCACAGCACCACACGTATGTCATAATCACTGAGAAAATTAATGCAACACATACTTTTTTAGATTAAGTTCAAATAATATATTTCCTCTCAGGATTTTTCACAGGAAACTAGTAGAGCGTGTAACCGCTTTAGCAGGAATCTGGAATATAATGGTATATTGTAGTGTTTGTATACTGTTAAGTGTGTGAAATGTGGATATAATGCAGTTGGTAACTTCATGTTAAATGTTCTGGTCCTCATTGTTGTTTACTTAAGAGTGAGAGAAACTTGTCTTAAGTGATGGGAACATCTGATTTTTGTGATTCATCTTTCAGGACAGGCAGGTGAGTGATCTGGCCCAGGATCTCGCTAATAAACTGGGCTTGAAGGGCCGTAAAGCTTACGTCAGCCCACAGACGGAGTCCACAGCCACAGAAGGCGAAAGTCATGGGGAGACTTCCCCACCAACAGGAGAGGTGGGTGCTGTTATTGCGATGTTAATTTGTATACTCGTTGACTGAAAAAGACTCTCATCTTGTCTGTTTTCTTTCCTTTTTTTCTTCAGATGTCCTCCAATGGGCTTGAGTCTCTGGGTGACATTGGACCAGGTATGACAAACGGGCAAACCTTGAACTTGCCTGCTCTTATTCAGACTGCCATCTGTTTTCCATGTTCATTTTATAATTGCTGTTGCTGTCTTTCACCTTCTCAGCGGACCTGTCTAGCGCACAGTGCATACCTGCTCCTTTGGCCACACCTATCCCAGTTAGCGATGACCCGGCGACCCCCGTGGTGACCCCGTGCACTGACTTGTCAGAAAGCCCCAGCAGCCAGGCCCTGCCCCCCATGCCATACTCTGTCCCGGTGTCAGAGCACATGGAGGAATGCAGCAGCAGTGTCATGAAGGACGAGCTGGACAGTCTGCTGGAGTGCATCCCTAAGAAAGTTAGTGAAGTGAGTGAAGAGAGATGAGCAAGAAATCAGCCACAACTATGAGTCCAGAACTGTTAATATTTATGTATTTATTTGAGCAAATAAGTGGTCTTTTGTGTCGGTAATGTTTGCTCAGTTGAATGTAGAAATCACCCTTTGTGGTACTTTTTTAAACAGATGGAGTTAGGAGGTCACTTGAGTGATTATAGTAGGAGCTCCATTCAATATTTAGACCCTCAACATGAAGTAATGTGTGTCCCTCTCCGTCCCTGGTCCAGAATCCAGTCCAGGGTGCTATCCCCACCAACCTCCCCAACACGGCAGTAGGTCTCCGGCCTCCATACTCCCCGAGCCTTCCGGCCCCATCACCAGCTTTCTTCAGCTCCCCCATCAGTGACATCCCCTCTCTGGAGCCATACTCGCCACTGGGCTCCACCCAGGCGCAGGACGCACTGGGAGGCTTTCCCACAGGGGCCTCGGATGGAGAAGGGAAGGCTGGAATCGCTGCTGGCGGCCTGGACTCTTTATCTGAGTACACTCTCCCTGGTGAGCAAAGGGTTAAAGTCATCATGTATTCTTGACAAATTAGTTAAGTTTAGACGAGTGATGTCCATTATATTGGACTTCACTAGTCTAAATCATCAGGAAATTTATTCAGAGAAAATTTTACATCAGTTGTTCATGTTAACTATAGTATGATCACACACCCAATTAATCAAAGTGACAATGGAGCATTAAGATATAATGCTTGTGAGACGACACCAGAATTTCATTAATGTAAAAATCCTAATATATTTAGTACTTGGTGAACATGTAATTGCTCTTTTGTTCCCAAGTGTGTGTGTGGACTCTACGATTTGCTCTACACCCAGCAGTGATACGGAGGAGAGGAGATGGAGGGATGAGATTACGACATTGTAACCGCACACTGATTTAAGAACCTACAAGATCATCACGAGTTTCCCTGTTGTATTATTTTGACTCAGGCCAATGTGTTAGCTTGCTGTTACACAGCTGCCAGAGTCCAGTGTCTAAGGAACAGACTTGAGCCTGAGATGCACGACAGCAGCAGACAGTGTGAGTCAGCACCATTACAATATAGTGTCTGACATCAGTGTCCTTGTGTCTTGGTCTTCAGGGGGACGGGTGTGTCACAGCTTCATCCCTGGAATGCGCAACCACAGTGCTGCACATGCAGTAAGTCTCACACACACACACACACACACACACACACACACACACACACACACACACACACACACACACACACACACACA
>JAQNCA010000017.1:17864715-17882165 GCA_029783725.1 Acanthurus tractus | reverse complement strand
ACACACACACACACACACACACACACACACACACACACACACACACACACACACACACACACACACACACACACTTAAGCTAAACGCTTCAGTGGTTTAATATTTAGCTGCATTTCTTGCAGCAATAACTGCATTTGCACTTTAACCTGAATAAGGGAAACATTTAGTAATAAGCAGCGATTTCTGTGAATGCCTCAAAGAAGCCTTTGTGTTTAACATCGCATGTTCTTTCCCAGAATGGTCCAGCAGGAACAAACCTGTCCCTGCTCTCCAGGAATCCTCTGGCAGCCACACATGAGTTTCGGCAGGCCTGTCATGCCTGTTACAGCCGAATAGGTTAGTTTAAATTGATGGCCTCCCAGTCACTTCCCTTTTACTAGCCTCCAACCAGCCACTGTTTTCCCTCCATGGTGAGATAATGCAGATTTGCTGTCTCCTTTACCACACAAACTGTGTTTGTCATTTGTAAAATAACCAAGCACTATTTGTTTATGTATATCATATAACAAAAGTCTTTAAAAAATGTTTAGGTAGCTGTTACTTGTTTTACAGGATAACTTAATCTTTTCTTTCCTCCTCTGCTCTCAGGTCCACGAGTGATGGACTACAAGTACCAGCCTGAGGCAGCACACCGCTGCAAGAGGGATGTGCTGCTGTGCCGCCTCAAAAACACAGATGACCCCACCTGGAAAAGGATCAGGCCACGGCCTGCTCGTAACAACTTCCTGGGAGCATTTGTTCTGTGCAAAGGTAAGTGTGTATTACAAATAAAATACTTGAATGTATGATGAAAGAGAAGTCGATCTGGGAAATAGTCGCAACATCCAAATAAAGTTGATATTTGGCAAAAAGTATTTATATGCTGCTAAAGATTTTCTCTCCATGTCTTGCAGAGGTGCAGGAGCGTCAGGAGTGCCAGTATGGGGAGAACTGTACATTTGCTTATTGCCAGGAGGAAATTGATGTGTGGACCCAGGAGAGGAAGGGCGCACTAAGCAGAGAGCTGCTGTTCGATCCGCTGGGCAGCACAGAGAGACGAGCGCTCAGCGTCACCAGACTGCTGCAGCTCCACATGGGCATGTTCATGTTCCTCTGTGAGGTGAGACCCCTGTATTTCTTTCATTCTTTTTTGTGCTCAAGACCTGCATTTTTAGTATTGTATTGGCATCTGTTTGCCCTCTTTTAACAGGAATGTTTTGACAGTAAGCCTCGCATCATCAGCAAACGCAGCAAAGAAAACTTAGCAGTCTGCTCAAACCTCACAGCTCGACACCCGTTCGACGACAACAAGTGAGTGTAACGGAGATTTGAATAAAAAATAGTTTTCAAATTCAGCTCAATTGGGTTTATAACACAGAGGGAATAAAAATGATTAGACCTGTTATTTCCCTTTGTCTTAATGATGACACCTCTATCTTCTGCAGGTGCCTGGTGCACGTGGTGAGGTCAGCCAATGTGCGCTACAGTAAGGTGCGTCCCCTGCACCCTCTCTGTCAGTTCGATGTGTGTCGCCACGAGGTTCGCTACGGTTGCCAGCGTGAGGACAGTTGCTCCTTCGCTCACTCTGTCATAGAGCTCAAATGCTGGGTCCTGCAACAGGATACCGGTAGGTAGAACACACATGTTGATAGTTGTTTTCAAGTGATGAATCGTTGACAGATTTTTTATGGAGCTGCTCTAATGTTTCCCTTCAGGCATCACACATGAAGAAATGGTGCAGGAGTCCAAGAGACACTGGCAAAGGCTGGAACAGAATGCACAGAAGCAGCAGAAGGTGAGACAGGAAAGAGCACTGAGACAACTGGATATCTCGGTTTATGATATCTTGGCATAAAAATGTAAAAAGAAAAATGTTAAAATGCCAATGCATTTCGACTGCTGTGTTTTATTAGTCAACTACCTTCAAAAAGTAGTCAATTTCTCAGTTTATTTTTTTAACCATTATCAGGGATTAGTTTTCATCCAAAAAAGTCTCAAATACAAGCAGTAAGGGGGTTAAGTAATATTAAATGGTCTGCATGTTCACAACAGAGCTGCAATCAGATTGTACTTAACCTCTGGCAAGCTTGTTGGCGCTGTAGATAATGTTTGCCTGCAGTAAGAGCATCACTGCCTTCTTGCAGGACAGTTGGAGTTCTGTTTTTTTTGTTGACATGGCATAATGATGAAAATTACTGTTCAAACAAATCTTTGTTCGCTGTGGCATTTCTTAACTGTTGATGGTAGTCATGCACCATGTTTCCTTCTGCCTCTTGCTCTTGCTGCATGTTTACAACACCCTGTTAAAATCCCTCCTGATAACTAAGACTAAGAAGTCAAAAACATCTACCCACAGCACAACCAGCTGCGTATCTACTGTAGATGCTTTGCTACTCCTTTATCACTGCACCATGGGAAAACCACAGATAAAAGATTAGCTTACAAATATGCACATGCATGTTTGGTTTGTTCATATGGTTATAAATGAAATGTGACTGCAAAATTGAAGTCACATTAACTCACAATGTGCAACTAGTTTTTAATTTTTGCAATGTGGATTTCTGAGATCTCCGTGCCTTTGTGTTTCAGCCTATCCATATCCCCCATCCGAGCAGCAGCATACCTGCAGCAGGAGTTGGGGGAATGGGGGGTGGGGTCGGAGGAGGTGGGGGAGATGGCATCTGTGGGGGTGGCGTGGGTCCAGTGGGTGTGGTGGGGGTGGGAGGGTTAGGAGCAGTGGCGGGCAGAGGACGGCCCCTCAACCTGAAAATGAAGTTTGTGTGTGGCCAGTGCTGGAGGGAAGGACAGGTCAACGAGCCCGATAAGAACCTCAAGTACTGCACCGCCAAAGCTCGGCACAGGTCAGGCCTGTTTTTCTCACATGCTCATGAAGTCTCAGCAATACAAAACACTGCAATCACTTTTCAAAGGCGATTCTTAAGCCTGACTGTATTTTTTTTAATTATTTGCTGCCATTATAACACCGGCTGTCATCATTGCAGCAGAGCTGTTTGTTGAATTGAATTTATCGAAGTACCACAGTAAAGAAAGGCTGCGCCAAGTTGCATTAAATTGCCTGTTTGTATTGTTTTTTCATAATTTTACATTTGGGTTACCAAAATCAATCTCGACCACCAATTTTGGGGCCAAATTTTAGCGTCTGTCCTTGTGTTTGTTCAATTTCAGCTGGACGAAGGAGCGTCGGGTCCTGCTGGTAAAATCATTTGAGAAGAAGAAATGGGTTGTTGTTCGGCCTCTGCCCTTCTCCCGCACCTATCCACAGCAATACGATGTGAGTCCCTCCTTTTTCCTTCCCTCTTCTCCGCCTCTTCACCTCCCTCACATGCAGAGTACAGCTGCCTCTGTAATTGCCTCAGGGGAAGAGATGTTGTTGTAAACGTCTTTACCCCTGTGTCTTATTAATCTGTAGCTGGGTGTCCGTGACAGTGTTATTAGGTAGGTATCACTATTTAACAGGGAACACATTACACTTCTGCATTAAAATGTCTAAAAATTGCAATATGTTTACCATGTATTTGTTGAGTTGTGTACTTAACTTATCCTGAGTGTTTCCAGCAATGTTAAAAGTCAGACAAGTTAACTGTGTGTTTCATTTTGTCCCCTGTTGCCAACTTCCTGGGTAACCCCAGACAGAGAGAGAGGAAGGAAGTGGGCAAATGTGACTAAATATGAAATGAATCATATTTTACTATGTTATCTTGTCTGTGAACATTCTGCCTGAGTCAGTCAGATTTTCATATGCAATGGTTGCTGTTTGACAATCAAATAAACAAATCTCTTGATACCATGCTGCTTCACAACATCATCAATCTGCATATTTTTGTTTTCATTGTTTTGATTGAGAGACCTCCAGCAGCAGAAATTACAGATTGTGCATTTAAATAACACAGTGTCTCAGTAATTGCAGACTTACCCCAGTTTTTATAGAGGAGAATTCATCTTAAGGAGTTTTGAGCAATTCTATTTTATTCAACTCTTTATGGCAACCAAAGGAATTTCAATACTAGTCATCTAACGCTCCCATGTACAGCCTATAATTATAACGTAACGTAAACAACAACAGCGAGACATTTTTACAATTCAGAGGAAAAACCTGTTGCCGTGGTGTTGGCATGGCTCTCTAATCCTTATCTCTTTAATGTGTCTCATTCAGATGTGTGTGCATGTGATGAAGCAGAAGAAGTGCCACTACATCGGGAATTGCTCATTTGCTCACAGCCTCGAGGAGAGGGACGTGTGGACGTACATGAAAAACAACAGCTGTAAGCACCCAGTTCCTTATAGAACCACTGCACTGTATTAAGAGCATATAGGTAAACCAATAACATACAAAAGAGTGATGGTGTACGATGAGAACTTTGCAAAGTCAGGTCTGAATTTAGCCATCACTTTGCACCTAAAGTTTTAATTAATTTGAAGGTTATTTCATTGTATCTCAATAAATAAAAAAATGTTGTGTTTGCTCTTTAACTGTTTTAGTTGTAAATCAATACCTCCCTCTGTTCATCACCTTGATAAATTGATTTTTTAGGTTCCTACCCTATGTCAAGGTAATAGAGGTTTTCCTTTTTTTTTTTCTTACCTCTGCAGTGCGAGACATGCAACAGATGTACGAACTGTGGCTGCAGCTCACAAATCAGAGTCGTCGCACAGATAGCTCTGCTGTGACTCCGCCACCAGATGAGAAGCAGGTCACCATATCAGCAGATTACACAGAAAGCATGGTGAGCAGTAATAACACAGCTCTCTTCTCAGTGATTGTGTATCCAGTAAGTAAGACACACTAATCATGTCAGTAAAATACGATATTGATACTCTAAGTATTTACTATGGTTAAGTATAGTATTCTGTGTTGTAACTTGAGTGATTTGTAGAGTTTAACGATAGATTCTTGCATTATAACAGTACAGAATTTCTCAAAGGAGCTAAAATAAATCATCTGGCTGCTATATGACGTTACTGGTTGTTTGATGAGCTGTGTCGGTGCAAATCGTTTTCAGGGAGGCCAGCGATTGTCAGACGGGGACGATCTCTGAGAGGCAGCTGATCATCACTGAGCTGCAGAGACAGAGACACAGGCCTGCCCATACCAGCTCCAACTAAACAGTCTGTCGCCATGCCAGTCTGACCTCCTCCAGCATCTAGCCAGCTATGTGAGAGCAGAACGGCACGCAACAGAATGGTCGATGCCACCCCCATATACACTAACACACACACACACACAAACACACACACACAGCACATGATACACAGATCACAGGCACTGATTAACACAAAGAGAAAGCTTTGTGAGTGAAAACACAGGACTTGGCTTTAGCATTGTGTTTTAATATCATGCTGCAGTTACACACAGCACCTTTAAATTTCCCTTCAGCAGATTATACCGCAGAAATTCCACAGACAACTAGTTTTGTTCTGACTAAAATAATCAGCTAGTTTTCCCTAGTATTCTTTAGACTGAGTGTTTCTTTTTTTCTTTCTTTCTTTTTTAAACAATCATCGCAGCACTGACAATTTTTTGGTGGGCGCGCTGGTCGCAGCTCTTAAATTTTGCTTGGTGGCGGTTCAGAGCTAAACAAAACTTGGCACTCGTACACTTAAAAGCATAAAATTTGAACTTTGGAGTGCAAAACAAACCAAGCCCTCAGTGCTGTTGATGGCTAACAAGACCGAAGAAACTATGACGCGTTGCATTAAGAGGTTCTTGGTGATGCCTAACAACCAAATCCTACTCTCCTTCCTTTGTGGGAATGTGGTGAGAGGGTTAAAAAGAACTCTCTGGGTATGAATGATTTTGAACGTTATAATTTTTTTTTTCCAAGGGGAGTTGTACTTCCTTGTTATATTGTCTGCCATATTGGTAGAACGCTATGAATGTAATGCCTGCATGGGCCTTTAAAACTAGGAAATTAGTCATGTAAAACATTGCTGTGGTCGTGGAATGTATGCAAGTGTATTGCCCAAAAACAAACTTGTGTAACATGACACCTTCCCCTTCCCTCCCTTTATTGACATAAAGAGGCCCCCTGGATAGCTGGTTATGTAAGCAAACCAAGGGATCCTGCATGAGATGAGCACAGACACGCACACACACTCATATTAAATTTGTTGTTGCTGTCAGGCGATGATTAGGTGAATCAAAGCATGCAAGAATGTCAGCTCCACTCAGGTTGAAACAAGCGGGGGACAAAATCTAAATGAATACTCTGTGACTGAAGTACAGAAAGCGACCCAGATGCTACTCAGCATCATGGACTTTAAACTGTGTCAGGAAACAGCTGACAGAAATGACGACAGCAAACATTCAGAGTCCTGGCTAGAGCTGCTCTCAGCAATAGATTCCTCAGACCACAGTTGCCCATTTGAAACGATGACCTTACTTGAACTGAAGAACACTTAAAATACTGACCGTGGAAAAGGCTTAAGTTGTTAAAAAAGAAAAAGAAGAAAGTTGATTATTTTGTATTAATTAAAGAACAAAAAGATGTGCAGATGATGGATAATTTAAAAAGTAAAAAGCTGGCAGAAAATTTGTAACTAAAGAATTGATTATTAAGAATGTATTTTTCTATAGTTTATTGTGAGAATATTTAAGATAATTTCAAAGTAAGGGCAAGTTGGCTCTTCTTCAGTTGAACTGGGGTCATTATTTCACTGCAAACCAGTCATTCCCCCGCAGCCTTCAAATGGAAAACCTGTGTTCCTCATATGCATCCAATTCCTGTTAGCTAACGGTAGCCCCTAAGGTAAAGTTTCATTATGGGAAACCTGCTAGCTTTAGACAGGAAATGATTCACATCCCATATTGTGCCTATATAAAAAAACATCGATATGTGACACGAACACACACATACACACACGCACACACAGATGGAGGCAGGATATCTGTTGCCATCTTATTCTAGCCTTTAATGTTGACACGATGGAAGTGTGTCTATATACAGATACATATATACACACATATTATACATATTTACAAATAATGGTATACTACTAATAATAATTGATAACTTAGCGGTTAAGCTTAATAAATATATAACCTGAAAACCTGTATTGATTACATAGAAGAAGTTCTTGTTATTGAGGTATTGCTATATGACATGTATCGCTGAACTAGATGACTATAGTGATTTTTTTTTTTTAAATGATCCTCTTATTTTGTCATTTTTCTTCTGTGTGGGTTGTTCCAGACAGGGTTTGGATGAAGGGCTTTTGGCAAAGTGACTTTTCAGGCTGAATGTGGGGATTAAAATGAGAGAAGAGAGGTAGAAATTGCATGAAATACCTAGCTTAAGATGTGTCAAACGTTCATTTTTCTTACATTTTTTTTGTAAGTGTTGCGGCTGAACTGGATGCAGAGAATATAGAAATGTTCCTCTTCTGCAAATGTGCAAATTAAAGCTCAGTTAGGCTGCACTTTAAATTTTAAGCATTTGTTCAAGATTCATGTCAAAAGTGACTTTGGTTTTTTGCATTAAATCATCAAAAGCCTTAAATTTAAAAAAAAAAATACTGAAATAACACTCAACCAGCACTGATGAACATTACGGTCAAAATGTTAAAAACATGTAAATGTTTTGTGATACTTGATTTTGTCTGCAGCCTCCACATTTAGGTCAGTGGATACATACAAAATGTGTCTTAATTATCCATCCACTAAGAACTGACTTTATAACTTATCATAATGTGGCAGATATGCACATCCTGGATTAAGCCTAGAATGCAGATCTCAGGTCAGTGTTGCTGGAGATTGTTGATAATGAGCCCTTGTCTGGATCAACCCAGGTATTAGCTTCTTCAAAGAATTGTATTACTACTACTCCTAGTATTATGAATATGATGACGATAATGATTGCTATCTATTGACCATTTCTATTTCCTCTCTATATGCTATTGATATATGTATGTTAATTGCAATGTATAACTCTCTTTATATATGTATCCATGTATGAATATAATAATTGACAGTAAATATGCGTCTGTGTATGCAGCAGTGCACAGCTCTGCCTGGGAGGCAGTGAGCAGAAAAGGTCCAGCTTCAGATATTTCATATAAGGCTTATAAGTTTTTAAGCCTACAGGCGGTAACATCAGTTATCAACTACAGCTGATAACTGGTCAAACATTTTACCAGCTGCGACTGGTAGGTTGTCTGTAGGTCAGGAATTCACACAGCACGGTACAGCTGCTTTATGATAATGGTGTCTGAGCTCTGTTTGTAGGCGTCTGTGTTGATTCAGCACTGGACAAAGGTAAAAAATAACAATTGATTATAAAGTTTACAGTTTATACCCTGTTATCTGTTTCTATCTGTTGATCCTACAAACAGAGCTCTCTGCTCACTGTCTATGCTGTGCAGTTCTTTTTTAAACTGATTTACCAGGCAAAGACAGATCTAGAAACAAAAGCATACATAGTAGCCTATATACTCCCGTATAGCGCCTTATTCGTTATACTACACCTATAAGATGATACATACCCCTATTGTATAATCCTGCTTACTATATACAGTATATGATACCTGATACCTATTATAATACTTAGACATGCTTATGAGGTAATTTAGATAAGAGATGGTGGAGCTCGTTTTTTCTGTGGCTGTGGAAGAGTTAGCTGTGGTCGGTAATGTGTTCCATCTTGTTTTTCAGGTTTCAGGTTCTTGTTTCTGTTGTAAGGAGGGTGCCACACACTCAATTGCTCTCTATTATTTAATAGTTGTCAGTACAGGATATTTGCAAAGTAGCTGGGATGGAGAATTAACATCAGCCACCAGCCAAAGCTTTGTGAAATTAATTTGGCTGAGGAAATCTGGTACACAACTGAAAGTTGGAATATAATTTTAAAATTTCTTTTTGCCTCATTAAATGTCTGGCATTTTTATTACATATTAGCCAGTATGACAAGTGGATAAAAAGAAATGTCAGTCTTCCTGCCTCTGAAAACATGCTGAAATATACTGTTATAGCAAAAAAAAAAGAAAAGAAATAAAAGCGGAGCATTTGAGGAGAGGCTCCTCTTCCATTGTGGCAGAAAGGCCAGCTTTAATGATATAACTGACACACACAGAAAACTATGGATAGCTGTGCTGCATGTTCAGTGTGTGTGTGTGTGTTGTGTACAGTGGATCATGACACAAACTAAAAAAGAGACAGGTTACTGCTAATATATCTGTACACATAACAAATCTCACAGAATTATGTGACTTATCTGAGATTTGATGTCTCAAAAAAAAACTTTGTGATAATTTATGGTGTAAGCCTTGTCAGCCTGCCATACCAAATGCTGCTGATTGCCATTTTTGTTTAAAAAAAAAAAAAAAGGAAAGAAACAGACCCATGTGTCCTTTAGTTTGCTGGGCAAAGGACCTTAACCCTGAAGCCGATGCTTGTCTCTTGATGATAAAACAATATAATTTGCACACTGATAATGGATGGATGTCAAACAGTTTGGCATTACATTGTGCCATTTTGTTTTATGTTATTTGTCCTTATTTTGTCCTGGAGAGCATGATCAGTGGATTTTATAATGGAACCAAGAAAACAAGTTAATTTCTCTTTAAAGGGCTCCATAGGTAATAAGCTGACTTTTAGACTTTAGACCGTTTCTTGCCATTGATTTTCACATGGTCGAATTACTTATGCCTAGCGCTTTTTCCCCCATCCTTTTCAACAAAAATGGCAGTCAATAGAACTTAGTAAGTACACCTGAATCTGACTGGAATATGCTTTGTATTACTCGTTCCTGTTATATTTAATGGTTTGTTTACAGGTTAGGAGAATCTTAGTGAACGGAAGTGTGAAGTGTCAGGCTTGCTGCAGTACCAGAAACCTCTAACATGTGCAGACTCTCTCACTACCTTTATGCCATCATTATAGTACAGTTATTTCTGTTGTGTGTGAGCACACAATTGTAGTGGTATTTTGGCAATCATGACTTATGTTTAACTATTCTCTGACAACAAATACTGCTCTCTTAAACTGATTATTAAAACCTGCTGCAGTTTAAAGATGACATGGTTCTCAACTGCTCAGCAAATAGTCATGACACAACCTGCCTCTCCCCATCCTGTTCCTCTATAAAGTTTGTGTCATTTCATCCCCAGCGCCAATGCACACCCACACAGTCCCACAGAAAACTTAATTTACCAGTTTTCGATCTGTTAAAAAATGATTGGTTGTTTTAATTTTTTTTTTTTTTTTTTTTGCAACGACTCGGATGAATTAACCAGGGTTGTAAGAAGTGGAAAAAACAAGGCCTCTTTTTGTACTGTATTTCTACATTTTGTTCTTTCATGCTTTGTTTTATCTTCTTGACTTTGTTTTCTCTTTTCTCCTCCCTGGTTGGAAGTTCATGATCACACAAGTGGACCAAATCTCTTGAAAGCATTTAATAAACAGACTGTTTTAGAAAAAGAAGTGTTTTTTTTTTGTCAAACCATTCACATTTTTGTCAGTTGACCCTGACATTATGGGTTGGTTATTTCAAAATAGTTACTGGCCTGAGTGCATCTCATGAATGTTTGCTGCCCTAAAAAGTTGTTTACTGTAGTTCAAGAAGGGATCTTTAATAGTCTATGTAAACAAAAATAATGGTAAAATAAAGCAATGTCCATGTAGGAATCTGACTAGTGTTTAAAGACTTAAATCCTTTAATTTACAAGGAACTTGGATAAAATGCTCAGCTATTGCTCGGATAAAAAAATATACTCAGTGTTATTTGCCTACACAAATTTACTGCACAGTGGAACTTTACAGAAATGCTGATTTTAAGAGAAAGCGGTCTGTTGTAATGCAATCATAGTGAACTGCGTCAAAGTCCAGTTTTGTGGTTCCTGAGCTTTTTGGTCACGTGTCTTATGAGTCTTACAAAAACAACCCTTCACGTGTGATTGAACTTAATGCTTTAGGCAGCCTTCTTCTTTGTCTGAGGCAACAAAAGTACTTTGTACTGGCCGTATGGCTTTCACGCATTTTGTTTAACATAGCATTTTTTAAAATGAATTAATTTGTTTTTTATCAGAACTTGTCAAACTTAAGTTTTATAATCCACGCAGGTGCGTTGGTGACACGGTCCTCGTGCCATCCTGCTGGTATGTCTGCCAGACACACCCAATGGGAAATTAACCGTCGTAATTTAATTAGGTTCACCTGCGCTGGCCTTGTTTAACCAGTCAAAGTATTTTCCTCCCACGAGAATTTTTTTTAAAAACGTTTGTTCTCTTGTCAATGTGTTTTATATGTACGTGTGCAAATAAAGTAAATTATTCATATTCCAAAAAATTACATCTCGACGTGAAACGTGTGTTAGCATAACGATTTTGTGATATTTGCAAACTATCTCTTTGAAACTCACCTAGTGTTTCTTACACTTCCCCTCCGTGATGAACAAGGATACAAGGAAGTTTATTGGTCCTTATACAGCTGGTTGTATAATGGAATTAAGTTGTTTGAATAAAGAGTGAAAATGGATACAGACGGTGGTTTACAAACTTATTGTGTTTGTTTTTATTGTCCTCTTTCTTACATAACGGTCCACTTTTAGGGTCCCCGCTTTCTGTTTTTTTACCTTAGGTAATCCAGGCTCGGTTTAAGATTGGCTGTTACCGTCGTGATGTACACACTTGCCGACCAATCGACATCGCTTTCTGCCGAACGCTGGATGAAAGCGGGCTCCTGATTGGCTGTGTGTGAGCCGAGGAGGCGGATTGTGTTAAGTAACTTGTTGAGAGTTCACGCCGTGTGACCCTGTTAAGTTTGAACGTTTCCAACATTTAATGGGAGCTGTCAGGCCTTTGCAAGTCTCAGTCGGCCGCCTGGATCTCGTTCTTATTTTATTTTATTATTTCTCATTTTGAGCTGCTTATCAGCTCTGAAATTTCTGTTAACCAAGTAGTAATTTAAAGGGAAAAAGTCATGACGACAGAGATCCCGGAGATTTTTAGGGCTCTACTTGAACATCCATTTACTCTCCCGAGCTTTGACGAAAATGGTAAGTGGCTGTCAAATCCTGCAGCGGGGCAACATGCAGCTCCCTGCTTTCGGTGTGTGTGTGTCCGTGCATCCTAGATCACTGTTCCCAAGCCTTTTCTGAAGTATCTGCAAACAACTGCCTGTTTGTTGTGTAATCCCTGTCAGCTGAGCTGGATGGGAAACTGTGCAACTGGTTGGACTGGAGGGATCTGTTCCCTGGTTTGAGTTAAAATCCAGAAATCCAGTGACAGATTAATTAAATCCATGTCCACCTCCGGCAGTGCAGTTGCAGAATCTGTGGTGTATTTGGTGTTTTACCAACACCTACCGCAAATGTCATTTTTTGGTCATTATGATATCGTCAGGTGCTTTTCGGCGGTCATAATATTGCAAAACGACCTCTTTTAAAATGTTGTCATTCTGGACCTTAACTGGTAGGTAACACACTTTTGTAAGTTAAAATTTTTGTCTGCTGAAGCTGAACGGCAGATGGTTCTTCTTGCATACTTTTTCGACCAAGACTGTGGTATAATAGATGCGACAGCCAGGCCCTTGTTATCTTTGCATAATTTCTGTGCAGTATGGGATAAATATAAGTCCACAGAGTAAATTTCATTCCACGTGCACAGTGAGAGTGATAAATTGCCTCAGCAGGGTCTCTCTGCCCCTTTGAATCTCCAGTAACTAAAGCGACATCTGTTCTTGAACGACGACTGGATCCCTGCAGCTTAACCAGAAGCACGTGTTTGGTGGGGGATATTTGAAACACCCTTCAGTTTTTCCCTAAACAAATCCTGTCTCTGCATGTGTGGATCTGATAAGAGAGCAACGCTCCCACTGTGGTTAATCAAAAAACATTGTGCTCCTTTTCATTGTCCTTCTGTCATAGTTGTTTTGGAAAAAACCAAATTGATTGTAAAGGTAATTCTGTGCTGATTAAAAACCCAGTCTGTGTGGATCAGTGTTAGTCACCTGGTTTCATTTGTCAGGGTTGAGTATTTGTGGGTGTGTGCGCGTGTGGGTGGGTGTTAGAGTTTCAGCCCTACCCAAAGGGGTTTGAATGTTCCTGATTAAATCACTAGATGGCTCTGTTTGCCCCCTTGATCGTGGTAGGTTCAATCAGATGATAATATCTTAACACTGGGAGATGCTGTTGCTGCTGGCCCCATTTTACAGGACTTCATCATTTCTCAGTATTGTAAGTTTTGTCATGAAAGCCCCAAGAAATGCCCAACCAGTTGTATAATTAGCAACATGTCCAACTCTCTTCCACTTTAGAATATATTAATGAAGCAATGATAATTGGAAAAAACAGATTCACAGTTAAGTAGATTTTTTTTACACAGGGTCCAATTGTGCTTCAAAAACTATTTGGAGTTATTTGATTATTTAAAGAGTTTTTTAGGTGTCCAAAGATGTTCACACTACTTTGACTAGTTTTAAAGGAGTGTGAGATTAAGTCATGACTGAAAGTGTCTTTGATGGTCATACAAACACCAGAGTACTCCTTAATTCAAATTAATACAATTCAAAGAACTCTTTCACAGTCTTTTGACCATGATTGTTTGTCACAGGGCTTTAATTTTTAATCTAGTCACAGCAGATGTCAAATCAGTTTTATGTATTAGTGCCAAAACATTAGTTGTCACTTTCAACAGAGCAGATTGAGAACTCACAATAATTTACAGACATCTAATGACTAGTAGTTGTTCATTTTAGTGTGCATAATTTATGACCATACATGTGTTTAACAGACTAATATAAATTGTTGCAGTGGTTGTTGAACTGCAGCACAACCATGAGCCACTGGAACCTGAAGGACAACAAACGTGTTGCATGTAATTCTGTGTGTTCATGTATGTGCGGATCTCTAACCAAAAGGTAGACTTTGCTATGTAGGCTTCAAAGTCATGACTTCTCTGTGGTGTAAACTGTGGAATGGAAAGCCTTTGGAGGTCACATTTCCTTCTGTATATGATCACACGCAAGACTCACAGACTCCAAGTCTGTGCCCCTCACAGTTGAGGTTGTTTGTACTGCATGTGAAAGTGAGCAATGACTTATCTGAGTCACACACCACAGAATCAAAAAAAAAAAAATTAAATTAGAAGCAAAAAAATGCTTAAAACATTTCTAGGTCTGTACATTTATGTGTGCTGATGCAATATGTGACCCTTGTCAAGTTGACATGTCGGTGAACTCCTGTTTTCAGCCTGTTCATTTCCTTCCAAGCTGCACAGTCATGCTGACTACAAGACTTGTTTTTTTGAGAAATCCATCCACTTTTTATTAACTTTGCTAGATAGGGGAATGAAATGGCACTTGTTGCATTGAGACAAAATGGACTATATCTAGCCACATCAACACCTGTCAGCTAAGTGTGTTTACACAAAAAAGGGTGAGAGGATGTGAATGTTTTACCACTCACAAAGAGCACATACATGTGATGTCAAGGTCAGAGTGCCAGCAAGCTTTAAATAAGTTTGTGTGCTTGTGAGATGCGTTCCAGACGCAGTGTTTCTTTAATTAATTTAACATACTGCACATTATAGTTCATGGTGATTGTCATTTAGTATTCCAAGATAAAAGGTACGAACAGAGAATTCTTCAGATCATCAAAAGGTCAATTCTTTATCCTTTACTTTCAAGGTTTTGAAAAACTAAATGTCATCAAAAAAGGGAACACTTAGGAAAACTTGACTCATGATTTATACTTCAAAAATATTTTAGAGTTTTGTGTAGAACTATTTTTCCAGTCTAATGTGAGAGGCTTTACATGAGGCATGGTGGTTCCTCTTGAGGTGATGTAGTCAATGTTTAGAGTGACACCAACACTGACTTTTCCGCTTACTATAGCTGACCTTGCAAAGGTTTCAACTCTCTTCATGATGTTGCGCCAAAAACAGATTGTGTGTGACACATGCAAGCAACATGGGAGGATAAAACCAGCTCACCACCACCACCACCACCAACCACAGCATTTGAAACTCTAGATCAGGCAGTGTAGGCCATACCATGCAGAGCGGCATTTTGTTCTTCTTGATTCTGTAGAAATTTATACTAAATAACTCTTTTAGTCAGGATGATAAACAGTTTGGACAGTTTCGCTGGGTGATTATGCACTCAATGTATGAATGTGTTTATCTGACGAATAAAACAGGATGCGCTTACATTAGAACCATGTTTGTTAAAAAGGGTACATACACCTACATCCTGTTTGGTTTGGAGGTACATCTTGTTCTCCCTTGATTAATGAAAACAAACCAAACTTTATTTAAGTGGGTTTTATCATGTGATGCCAATAATAAGCCTTACAAACAATTTAATAGTTTCATGGTAACGACTGACAATTTGACCATTTCACCTTCTACTGTCATGAGACTGATCCAGTGTTGAATGTTCTGTGCCATAGTGTCAGCTCTGCATCTACACCGTGGTGTTCTTTGCCCTTGGGATGTCTACTGGGCTGCAGCAATGCACTTATGACGGACTGTAATTTAAACCTCAGGTGCTTCTCCAGAATGGGCGACTGCTGTTTTGGATTGGCAGCTAGTCTTTCGAGTTTCTGTGTGCAAATAGGAAAACTGACGCTCCATCGCACGGGGCCTGAAAATAGGCATATGTAAGAGCGGTAACTGCACATGTTTTCGCACGTGAGCAGAGCGCTGTTGGTGAAGCAGCATCAGAACCCAAGTTGGCCATATGTTGTATGAAAGTCCTAGGCAGTTTTTTTCCCCAGATGTTATGAAAGAGGATCAAAGATCTAGAAAAAAGTCACATTAAAAATACAAATTATGTTATCTTTCTGACTGGCTCTGCAAAGAGTTGATTCAACCAGTCCATCGACGTTGCAAAGCCTAACAGCCTTTGTCTTTTCTCACAGTATATCATTTTTAACATAAAGATGGAAAGAAAAACCTCAAATCGACGACGCAAATCGCTGAAGTAAACAAACAGATGTAGGTCAGGTTAAGAAATTGTCGCTTTCCAATTTCTTTTTCTTTATAGGGCTTCTGACACGTTTTCAGCAGTGTAACATATATAACTCGGTCAACCAATGAGATGTAAGCCAGATGCGACATAATAACAACCATTGGCTCCTCGCTGTAGTCTCCGCCCATCATTCAATAAAATTAATCGATATTCATAACATATTGCACGACCCACCCAATCAACGTAGGCCTCATTAGGGATTCTAGACGAGGGGGCGTGTTTTGCTCTCAGGACCACAACGTCCCGGCGTTATTTTTTTTTTAAGGAAGTGTACCCGCAAAGCTTGTACCGTAGAAGAGTTGGTGACCGTCGTTTTTACATTTATTCGTACATTTTAGACTTAAAACTTTGGAGATAGCATAAAAAGGCGACAGGAAAGCTAGCTTTACATTGCAAACGAGACACCTGCTTAGTTTGCCCTTGTGTCAGCAACTGTAGCGTTACGCGGAGAACATTAACAACAAGGGGGAAAATGTCGGGAGAGCCGATTCTCGTCACGCTGGAAACGGCCACAGGGGCCCCCAGCTCGTTCCCGGTGGTTTTGAAGAAAATAATGGAAATGCCACCGCCGAATATACTCGACTGCGACGACGGTAAGTGCAGCAAATTGAGCGAGAGGAAGCTGCGGTCGATATAGGTACAAAACGGGCACAGCGGACAAAAAAAGCTGGGCACGTGAGCAAATGCATAACAATGCAGCTGACGGGATATTGAGGATCACATATCCATGGTGTTTTGTTAGTTTGCATGTGCAATCATAGAAACGTGTACACCGTGCAAGAGGACTTCTGTTTACATGGTTTTAAAACGATGGTTTCTGGAGCCCTAATTTAAACAAGCTGCTGTTGTAAATGTACCACTGTTAAGAAGCGACAAAATGGCGACATCTGTGGGCAAAATCCCGGTATTCCGTGTTGATTCCGAATTTATTTAAATTTGAATCGATGAAAGAAAAGTTTTGTTGTATTGATTATTTTGTTAGGCCAAAACACTTATTAGTGGAGTTGATGGCTCTAATTTTAAAATATTGGAGCAGAGGGAAAGGTCAAGACGTCAGTTGGAGTTTTGACCAGCTAGACTCACTTTACCAGACTTTCGTAGACACACCCCTTATTTAAATACAGTTTTGGTTAACAGAGAATGTCCTTTCTATTGCAACGATTCGGTACTTTGCTGACAAACTAACAAGTACGTGAAGGAAAGATCCACATGCCAAAACTTGTGCTGAGAAGCGGTCTCCTGCAAATGTTGCTGTATGCAAGCCATCGTTTAATTCTTTAATGTCTTAATTTTTTTCGTCATGAAATGTTTTTACTGTTTCATCAGGCTTAAGCCCTTTTTTCAGTTTGTGCTCAGGCTGCAGTCAAGAGAACATATTCGTATGGCTAAAAAAGTCACAATGGATCACACTGTGGTGATCTACTTTGCATAGGTCCAATCACAAGTTTTTTTTTCACATTTGCAATAACCAAAAGATGCAAATTGTCTT
>JAQNCA010000017.1:17831809-17864615 GCA_029783725.1 Acanthurus tractus | reverse complement strand
TTCATCAGGCTTAAGCCCTTTTTTCAGTTTGTGCTCAGACTGCTGTCAAGAGAACATATTAGTATGGCTAAAAAAGTCACAATGGATCACACTGTGGTGATCTACTTTGCATAGATCCAATCACAAGGTTTTTTTTTCACATTTGCAATAACCAAAAGATGCAGATTGTCTTCTAATGTAAAGATCAAGGTCACTCTCATATCCAGACAGACTGAAAAAAACTTAGTAAACCCTAGCTGGCTCTACAAAGCTATCTTCTGATTATCAGTGATGACAAATGCATTTATGCATTTCTGTCTGTCTAAATAAGTATCTCTTATTTATGTTTCAGATACTGACAAAGAAAAGCTGGGAGAGAATGTTGACCTGGGTGTAGGAGGTAGCGAAATGGGTCCTTCAGCCGCCCTGACCCCCGCTATCTGGGAGAAAACCATTCCCTATGATGGAGAAAACTTCCACCTGGAGTACATGGACCTTGAGGAGTTCCTTATGGAGAATGGCATCCCCACTTTGCCTGACGAGGACCCTGAAAAGGTCAACCCAGAGGGAAGTACCATGAAGACGGACAAACTAAAGGCCATACAGATTAAAGCTACAAAGACAACAAGCGTGTCCCCAGTGGCTCTGCTGCCCATTCAGGAATTGGACAAGAATGAAGAGGAATTGGTGATCATCACAAAGAACGAATCTGATATCCTCTGTGATGTAACTGCAGGTGGGTCGAGGTTTTAGGTAACTTACAGTCGAAAAGGAGCTAGAATGACATTTTATACAGATATTATTTACACATTCGCAGTCATACAGACCTACATTTGGGATCAGTTTCACATGACTGGAAGACTTAAATAACTTGGTGTCAGTGAACATGACCCTTTAACCATACAGTTTTAATTCCAATATTGTTGCTTATATCCGATTTAGTTCATATTTGCACAGAGTCACTTTTCCGAATGTCTGTAACAAAAAAAATCTTTGCATTTGAATTCCTTATTACACTTATGTGTATTTAAATATCTCTGTCATAGGTATCAGGCAAACCTGATATTCTGTGACATGTGAGTGATCTCAGAGTATCAGTCTTCAGATTATAAGCCATTGGTGGTAAAGGCTGATGAGAGGACAGAAATAGAGGCTGGTGCTTCTGCAGAGCAAAGATAGTAGAGTTAACTACAGAATTATCAGCAGTCAGTGCATATAGACATGTCAGAAAACCCACCCTGTACTCACTGTTGAGTCTAAAGAAAGGTAATATTAGATGTTGTTACAGAATACCTGTAAGTAAGCAAAACCTCTTGATTTATCAGTTGCATCGATGTGTAGAAGCAGGCTAATATTAACTGTGAAACAGTCACAAGTTATAGCATTAATAAGATCTCCAATAGTGGTTCCTACTTACCCCCCCCCCAAACCCCTACCCCACTGAATTAGAGAAGTAATTTCGACCTTTATGAATAAAAGACATTGTGTCTCGTGTTAATGTGGAAATGAAGCTAAAAATTCTATTTACAAAAAATGCTTTATGGTGCAGAGTGTGTGGCTGACTTCCAGTCCTTGTGTTCCTCTTCTGTCTGTTCAGAGGTGACCACTGAAAAGGACAGAGCGACACCAGAGCCCATCAGTCCGGATGATATTGAGATCGATGTCAACTACGAACCCGATCCCACCGACCTGGTCTTGTCCAGTGTTCCCGGAGGCGAGCTGTTCAACCCCCGCAAACACAAGTTCTCTGAGGAGGAGCTGAAGCCCCAACCCATGATAAAAAAGGCCAAGAAGGTGTTTGTGCCTGATGAACAGAAGGTATGCTGGGAGGGAGACAAGGGGAGTCTCAGCAGTTCAGCAGTTTGTTTCACTGTGTGTGTGCATAGTTTATATGTACAAAATCCCTTTAATAGACAGTCAAATGTAACATAAAGCTGGGCTTTAATATGTATATCAATCCCTGAACTTAGTGTGTGTGTGTGTGTGTATATATATTTTACAATAAGGTGTGACAATGTTGAACATATTTTACATGGCCCCATCTGGTGACATTAAGAGTATTTAAAGATAATTTCCCATCTGCCATTAACTCCTTCATTGACTTTGGTCGTGAGATGCAACAGCTGTATTGGCTGGTAATTTCATCAGCCACTTTCTCATGTAAGAGCGGGACAGACTTGCATGTTTGAGTTGCGGGGTAGAAATCAGGTCATGTCACAGTAAAACAGTTCTTGCGAGTCACAGTGACTCAGCAGGTTGATAATCTTCAAGTTTATGTTTTTCTTCCTTCCTTCCTTCCTTCCTTCCTTCCTTCACAGTCTGCCTAAAAGAACTGACTTTGTTTATAAGCACAAAGGAGCCTGGCTGTTAGCCATATAAGCACTTGGCTGTTTTTCAGATTCGGCGTGACTAATGCATTGTCCATTCAGAACATCCCTGTTCAAACCAAGACCACTGCTTGGCCTCTGGTTAGCTGTCTGGAGCTTTCTTATCATCCTCAACCTGCAGAGCTACAGAGCCCCAAATTTATAGCAGATTAAGACCCATACACACTTTTAGACATATTTATCCACCATAATTTTGTTCCCTGTTTTACACTTTATAAAAAATGCAGTAGTATTACATGAAGTCACCAGTTTTAAACAGCTTATAAAGATGCTCAGAAAGCGTAGCAGAGTCTGGTGTTGTGTTTCTTTGCCTCATCAAACCTTGTTGCTTCATTCTTCTCCACATCTCCAGGATGAAAAGTACTGGCAGAGAAGGAAGAAGAACAACCTGGCTGCCAAACGCTCACGTGACGCCCGCAGGTTAAAGGAGAACCAGATCACTGTCCGAGCAGCCTTCCTGGAACGCGAGAACACAGCGCTACGGTCGGAGGTGGCCGAGCTACGGAAGGAGTGTGGCCGCTACAAGAATGTCGTGGGATGCTATGAAGACAAATTTGGACCGCTGTAAGGGACCGTGAAAAGCCAACACGCAAAACTGTAAAACGGACATCTAGATAGCAGAATGCACAATATATGTCACTTTGTTTTCACATGTCAGGTTAGAGACACAGTAGGTCCGTCAAATACCAAATCTGCCGAGAGGAGAGGATGGTGCATTAATGTTGT
Source organism: Acanthurus tractus (assembly GCA_029783725.1). NCBI lineage: Eukaryota > Metazoa > Chordata > Actinopteri > Acanthuriformes > Acanthuridae > Acanthurus > Acanthurus tractus. The sequence continues at coordinate 17,861,523 of JAQNCA010000017.1, read as the reverse complement.
GATAGGGAGGGAGTCAGCTGTATGGGAAGTGGTGGGGTGGGGGATCATATAAGTTTGAGTCTCAAACAGCCACATGGGTTATGTTTTGAAAAAGTAGACCCCACCCTCTGATCAGAAACCTTAACCTTTACTTCATACTCTACAATATGAATATATTTCAATTCAGTCCCTTGTTCATTAATTAAGCTTCAGTGGGATCACACATTTTCGACAAGGCACAACAGCAACACCATGTAATCTTGTGTAGTTTTCCTGCTGTATAATGACCTCTCTCCCTCCTCCTCCCCTCCTCCATCCTTGTTCTCTTCTCTTTCAAGTGAGGTGCCAGAAGACCAATAGACAACTTGATTTATTCATTTATTTTTCTGATGAATAAATAAATCAAATCAGTGGGGATGGTATGAAATCACTAGAAAAATCGATCAGATGAAGAAGAGGAAAAGAACATGAGAGGGAAGGGCTGAGATTGCCAAGGAGATGCAATAGCTTGTAAAGACTCAATATCTGTTTTTTTTTATTTCCTCTTTTTCTCTTTATTTTTAATGGATTCTTATTACCATCCATGTGTATGAGATGAGTGTGAGAGGATTCTCAAGTGCTTCTTCAGTGCACCTCTTTTCTGACGTGTACTCATGTTTTGTATGCTTTTGGCCGGTTGAGATCATTTGTAATGTTTATTTTGGACAAATGGGTTTTATTTTATGTTTTAGATGGAGATAAGTGATAATTTAGTAGCATTTTCTGTAGTTTAGAGTGTTAGCTAAGATTATGTTATTGTGAAAATAATTAGTTTTGGAGGTTGCTTTAAGTTCTTTCCACATTTGAATAACTTCTGAACTCCACTTGTCTATTTTAATTTTTAAATTTATATCATAATGTGGCATACTATGTAAAGAGCTGGGCTTTTCTTTGCCCACAAAAACTTTTGACTGTGACATTTCCAATAATTTAAGCTTCTTCAGGGGATTGCAGTGACATGGTGACTAAAAAAATGCAGCCGTGATCACTTCTAGTCATGTTCAAGAACTCCTTACCAGCAGCACAGAGCCATATGTAGATGCTCTGACCTCCATGTTTCAGTGTATGTCTCATTGTTGCTCTTCTGCTGATTTTTGTCACTGAATGCGCCTCCTGCTTCTTCCTCTGCAGGTTGGTCGATGTTGACTCGTCCGTTCATGTCAGTTACGCTCCATAAATATTGTGTGTAGATGCATGTGTACTGTAAATAGCTGTAGCCTAAAATGATACTTTATATAGTTCAAACTCAGTGCAAGTCAGGTTTTGAACTGGTAGGTTTTTGGATGTATATCAAGCAATGACACTGTAAACTCCCAACATAGAAAATCTTACCATCTCTTTCTGAGGAGCTAATGTTGGCCTCCATAGTGCCCTAATGTTTTATGTCTCGAAACTGTTTCAAAGTTTCAGACAAGCTGTCTGATGCAAACAGGATGTTAGTGCCTTACCAAAGGCAGTTGTCATAGAAACTCACTTGCAGTGCTCGCATCAGCTGTGAGACCAACATGTATCATGTCGTCTGCTGATCAACATAACACAATATATTGTTTGAAAAGAAAAATCCCAGAACTAGATATTCAGAAACCCTTGACTGGAGGTGTATGTACAACTAGTCTGTATTAAATTTTAAGTTTTTATGATGTCTTGGTTGATGCTTCTATCAGACTTAATTACTCAAGTTTTCTTACTTGTTTGTGTGTGTTCCTCTGAGGTGTGTAAGGTGGCAGTGTATGTTGCCAATCGGTTGTTTGAAACCTTTTTTTTTTTTTTGACAAACCAGGAAGCCTCAATATGTGCAGACTGGGGCATCTCTTCCATCAAAAAGAAAATCCCCAGAACTCTTAAAGCCATTTCAATGCAGTGCGCGGTCTGCCTGTTTACTCGGGGGAATGTTGTGTAAGATAACATCCCAAAATAAAATTGTGACTTAAACCCAGGATCATCTTAGTGTCCAGTTCTGGCAAACAGGGGGGGATTGTTATTTTGTTCTTTTGCTGCTGTGCTTCCATCCATACACATAGTGGCTATTTACCAAAATAAATTCTATAGCATGAACTTTTTTAGGGTAAGGGTATTTCGTGTGTGCACAGTGTTATCCAGGAGAAAATACTAAGTTTGAACTTAAATAGTTTTTTATATTGTTACAAACTGCCGTTATTATAGCTCCATATGGTCTTACATTCACCAATTATGTTCACTTTAACAGATCTGTTTACTCTTTCTGGTGGAGTAAAACTTAAAGTTAGGATTGTTACAATTTAAGATCCCAGAAGTGTATTTTTTAGTATAATTTTTACATGAATTATACTGAGCTTCCTGACTGGTTTAATTTTTTTTTTATACTTTCTGCTACAGTGATATAAAAACAGATTGCTTTTGCCTTTTATCTGGAACAGGTCAATATGTTAACCGTTAAATTTATTAAATACAAGGGGTTGTTTTTAACCTTCCTGGTTCTGTCTTTGTATTTCTTTGTAAAAAAAAAATGTCTTTGCATTTTTTGAGTGACTACCTTTTGTGTCTTGTATATACAGTATGTATAAATAAAACCATGTTGAGAAAGTATTGAGTTTCTGTGTTATTTAGATGCGTCTTTCTATTCAGGCAAAGAAGAATCACCATTGCTGTTTAGTTTAGATACAAGGCAAGTGTGAAACATCACCATCTGGTGGAGGAAATGAGGCAGAGGGTGTGAGGAAAGAAGCTGTGTGATGCAGTTCATCACCTTAAACCAAACAAGCAATGCCATGAAAATATAAAAGAATGTACCAGTAAGTAATTTTAAGTAATAAGATTACAAGAATGTTTGACAATGAATTAAACCCAGTAAGGAAAATATATTAATATCTTTAAGTGTCCAGTCATATTTTTTGTAGGCATGCTATTGGACATTCAGGAAAATTTGATAGTGGTGACACTTGTTGAAAGGCTACCTATAAGAAATTTTGTATTTTACCAAGCAAAACAAAAAAACAAAGAAGACAGAAATATAAAAGAAAGTTTTATTGAAGGGTAAGAAAAAGATTCTTGATGTTTCCAAAAAACAAAATCTGCAAAAGCTGAAACCTAAAATGAGGACTGGTCTATAGAGTCTTCACCTCTTCTTGAAGCCATACTTCTTCCTTTCATAAAACAGATCTGTTTTAGAGCTTCCCAAATTCACAATCTTTGGGCAACCATCTCTCTGTAAAGGAGACAGAAAGAGAAAAAAAAAAAAAACAGATTAAAGAGGTTTTTTTCTTATATCAAAAGGATCTCCATAACAGCTTATAAGAGCTAACATGACTTGAAGATGTCATTTAAAATTAATGGTTACATCTGTAAACTTCAATAGAACATCTAGACTATAAAAGTTACATAGTGAATCTTTAAGGTTTATTAAGTCATATTAAGTAGTGCAAAAGTCTCTTTTCTATTTAGCTGCTCCAGTGCTCAGTGACAAATAAGAAGAAGAGAGGGAGGCTTACATCTTTCTCCTGGATGGTGCACTCTTTACAGTAGTAGGCATCAGACACTCCAGGTCCTCCACAGATGACACATCGTCCCTGATAAGAGCCATAGTTGCACTCATCGCAGATGCGCACCAGCGTGCACGGTCTCACATAGGAATCGCAGATTACACATTTACCATCACCTAAGATGCGGAGAGAGCATCGAAAATTTATTATTTCCACCGTAAAAGGTACCTTCACCCCCTTTGACTGGTGGAACAATGTATCATTGAAGTCTTTTACATCAACAACCTACATTATTTTGAAAAATGGAGATATTGTGGCCGATGGAAAATGTTCAAATTGTATTTTAAGAAAAAATTTCACTCTGTCAACGACGTCACGCTCCAAACCACTTTTCAATGTTTGTGTGAGTCACGAGCAACCACAAATGTTAACAATACTGATTGTATTGAAGTATTTGATGTAAACTTTGGTCTTAAAGACAAATAAAGATAGGAGGACGAGTCCTTTTTGAGGGTAACCTCAAGTCAAAAGGATATCTTGATCTGCTTTAATTTCCAATTGGACAATAAACAAAATGCAAGATGATACTCAACCTGAACAGTTAATATTTTTTACTTGAACATTACAGCAATCAACACTAAAAAATAAAATCACCTCAGTTCAGTTCAGATTATCACTTGTGAGAAAGTAACGTAAGAGATACAGATGCAAATCGAGGGGAAAAATTTGAAAAATGTACAATAGTAGGCTTTGCTAATTTCTCTACGCTCAGTATCTCATAAAGTTGTAAATAGAGGCACTTACATTTCTCGCAAAGCCTCCCGATAGCTGAGGAGAGAAAACAAAACAGTAACTTTAGTCAGTTCTTAAGCTAATTAGCAAGTTCATTTCGCTCTGCGAAATTAAAGTGAGGACACGTTTTCCCTTTCTCATAATTAAGGTATGAATATTAATACATTGTTTAACATGCCATATTTAAAATCTTGAAAGAGTAACGTGGGTTTTCCTGGCAACACAGATGTGTAACTTTAACATTTTTAGCTAACTCCGTGGCTAACGCAGTATCAATGAACCCATGCTGTAACCATTAGCATGGCTGCTAACGTTATTTCAAGGAAAACAAGAATACAGGATATCTAGCTACAGCAAAATACAGAGATGGATATCGTATGACAATAAATAGATTAAAACACACCAACGCCAGCCTGTTTTCTGCAAAAGATCAAATCCGGATGATGTTTAGCCATTGTCGACTAACATACGACGAGCGCAGTTGACTGTGTTCATTCAACTTTCACCTTTGACCGGTACATTTTGTATTAAGATATTTCAGTACCGCCACCTAGCGTCCTGATAAGGAAAGAAAGAAAAATCAAACGAATTATCGAGTGCGTCGTCTTGCCTCGTTCCCTCTTTTTCTTGTAAAATAAATTGTAATGGACACAATCATTAAAATGGTGGCTTTGCAGGGATTATATCTTTACAATTTGATAGTTTAAATTAAAAAGAAACGACCATCATCCTGTCAGTTGTATAAAAATTTCAATATGTTATGGTTTATCTCGCATAGGCAACATTGCATTGTATATTTTATCAGAATTAGAAGAGATATTAGACTGGAACTAGTAAATTTGAATTTACATTAAATGCATTAAATAGTGTAATTCCAAAAAAGTAACTACTGTAAATATTTTTGTCTTTAAGGACCTGCGAGACCGCGGCTTATAAAGCGGTGACGTCACTACCGACCGACACATCTTTGTCAGTGAACAAAATGGCAACTTACTGTCTAACTGTCGCCCGGCTCCAGGTAAGCCACGACTACTGGATTAATTGACTGTAATTACAAATACTCGAAGAGTGTCACTGGCTTTAAATCCAATGTAATTTTACGCTAGCATAATTAAAGCTGTGTGAGAGTTTTTAGAGAAGATGTAAGCTGTTAATCAGTCACCGGCAGCCCGGCCAGGTCATCGTGTCCTGACTACACTGAACGCATCCAATATGCAGCAACCGCGTTGTCATCGGTTAATTGCAGAAAGCTAATGTCTCTGTTAACAAGAACACACTGTCGATATTCTCAAACGTTTAATGGAAATAGCCAGCTTAGCTTTAGAAATGGAGCTTGGTGTCTAATAGCAAGGTTAAACACAAGGTTAGAGCTCCTAGCATGCTCACAGGCGAGCAGCGTGTAAAGACAAAACATGATTGCTAAATCTTACAAAATAATACAGCAAAAAGGTCTCCAAGCCTGTATTCATTAAATGTTTAAAGAGAGAGAATTTAATTCAGTCTATTCTAAAGTAAATAGGTTGTATGTTACATGTAAAATACCAGCTGTTTTGATGTTTAGAGTTGACCTGATGATATGGGGCCACTATATGTATGTGTGTTAACTCTTCTCTGACCCCAAAGTGAGCTCTCACTGTCGGTTCGAGGTCACTTTGACCCTCACATCGAGCTGACTGATACAGGGGGGAAAGAGCAGATAATCAGAACATCCTCTATCATGTCGAAATTGATAAACAACATCTTTGATCATATCATGTTGACTTTTTCATGATAATGTACTAAATAATAGCACGCATCGCATTGTAGGCATTTTCATCTGGCATTGTTAAGTGTTTGAGAAAATCTCGAGCCAGAAACTTGAGTCAGTAAAACAATTTTAGAGAATCATGCATTAAATATATGTCTTAGAAAGTGATAATTAAGAATAAATAGATTGTACAGCCTCAATTTGAAACCTTTGTAGGCCCTGTAATTAATGTCTAAGCAGTCCATTACCACTTGAATTAGCTCTCTAATTGATTGAAAGCAACTCTTTGCTTTACTGACAGCAAAAGTCAGCTGCTTAATAGTCGATCAAGGATCACCTGTTCACTGTCAGTCTTTCAGACTGATCTTTAGCACACATTGTCTGGTCATTGAAGAGCTTCAGTTGTCTCAAACTGCTCACTAGTAGTTACTCATTAGTTCACTAGAGTGAATATTCAGGGCAGTAGTTTGGTCCAGGGGGGTGATTTTTTGTTCCTCATTGAAAGCAAACTCTACAAAATATTAATCATTATATGGAAAAATGTAGCTTCTCTAACATGAGTGACCATTTCTAAATTTGGCATCATAGATGTTAAAATGTGCGAGAGGGCTGGAGCCACTGTTAAGATTGTATTAGTGGTCAGCCATCATGTTACCTGATATGACTCTGATATTTGACGCCTAAGAGTAGACTGCATTCACAAGCTGACCTCCAGTCATTATTTTATATCAGTACTATTTTAGGCACAAAATTTTCTCTGTCTGCTTTCAACTTTATAAACAAGAACAAGAAAGTGATATGAAATTGTACAGAACCCTTTTATGAAGAGGGCTAATCTTGTGTCTTAAAGCTGCCCATGTTTTTGTTGTTGTCGTCTCCAGCTGGTTCTGGGCCATGGTGCACGGCGCCTGCATGTATCTGCAGCGTACAGAGCCAAGGCCAATGTGTCTATGAGCCGCTTTGAGCCATCTTCCTTCGTCAACTATGAGAGGCTCCAATCCAACGTGGACATTGTGCGAAAAAGGTCAGTGTTCTCCTACTTAATATTTACTCTGGCTCAAATCAACTGTTTCCGCAAATACTCCCTTATCTGTGTGTATGTTCGATTTCTAGTGTTTATTTAGCCTTTACCACAATTTTTTGATCTTAGCTTTTACCCATTCTTGTTAGTTTGACTCACAGTGCTTGGATTACTTTAAAATTATTGTTCTGTGGAGGGTTTGTTTGGGTATGGGGAGACATGGTTATGTGGTATAAGTGCAGATCAGTGGCCTCTGTTTTTTCAGCCCTGTAATTACTGCTGAGCTTTAGACTGGCATACACTGCTAATTATAAGTTGACACAATGAACAGATGAGGGTTGACGCAGCAAATTCACTTTACTCTGAGTCCAAAAAAGCTTTTTTAGGACCATATGAAAACAGTGGTATTTTTCTCTCCAGAGTCTGGTTGATTTTTTTGCCCAAACTCTGTTTTCCATTTCAGGTTTTTGAATTCTAAGGTTTACAGTTTAAGCAGGAGTGTCTCCTCAATCTATGAATGAATTAAATTTAAAAAATCAGATTTACGATATTCAGAATTTAATACATTTTTACAATTTTTTTTAAACATTACCCCCTTTATCTGCTGTGTTTATCTGCTTTTTGGAACTTTGCCAAAGTGATGAGCTCCTGCTAGCATGCTGCCTCTCTCTGTATTGTCATGTTCGACATGACTGCTTGTTTGTGTGTTACACACCAAAACATCGCAGCACATTTTTTCTACATTTGGCCTATAGGCTGTGAAAAAATGCTGACAAAGGTAGAGAAACCCTGGTCTATATGAATCCACATCCGTATTTTGACATTTTTTACCACAGCCTGTGTTTTACAATGAATTCCTTTTTATCTTCAACTCTGCAATTAAAGTAGGTTTTCTCAATTATGGAGAAAATTTTATTATCCATTTTATTTATAAAGTAAATATACTTAACCCAGAAGAGGAAAACCAGAGTATTTGTTTTGGATTAAATTACATTATGATACTATAATCTGCTTAATTCCACAGTGTTTAAATTCAAATCACATCAGCTGTTTGTACTTAAAATTGTTTTATGTACTGTATATCAGCTGTTTTTCAACTGTTTTTTTCTTCGATTATCCGATTACTTCTTATCATTTCTTCTATCTTCCTGATGAAACTTCCCCTCACATGGCAATTGAAAAAAACTATATGAAAAAAACCCAGTTGTTTTATATGATCTCTGCAGGCTGAACCGGCCCCTCACCCTGTCGGAGAAGATCGTGTACGGCCACCTCGATGACCCCCACAATCAGGAGATCGACCGAGGTCGCACTTACCTGCGGCTGCATCCTGACCGCGTGGCCATGCAGGACGCCACAGCCCAGATGGCGATGCTCCAGTTTATCAGCAGCGGCCTGCCAAGGGTGGCTGTTCCCTCCACCATCCACTGTGATCACCTGATCGAGGCCCAGGTTGGAGGAGTAAAGGATCTGGCCAGAGCAAAGGTCAGAGATTATAATCATTTATGATAAGCACACTAATTAATCTCTGCAGTGATGTTGTAGTGACTCGTCAACATGCCTTGTCGTCATGGCTACCTTTTTAGGAAGTCAACCAAGAGGTCTACAACTTCCTGTCCAGCGCTGCAGCAAAATATGGAGTTGGCTTCTGGAAACCTGGCTCTGGAATCATCCACCAGGTATTCTTATTTAAGTTTAAGGGGTCACACAACAGTCATTAAAGCCAGTTTAATTTCCACATGCTGACATTCAGATTACACGTACAAACAGATCATCCTGGAGAACTACGCCTACCCAGGAGTGATGCTGATTGGCACAGACTCCCACACCCCAAACGGTGGTGGGCTCGGTGCCATCTGCATCGGGGTTGGAGGGGCAGACGCTGTGGATGTCATGGCAGGGATCCCCTGGGAGCTCAAGTGCCCAAAGGTGAGCAGAAAACAATATTTTGCACACATTCTATTGGTTGTTTTTTGGACCTTTGTTTCCTGTCACAAGTGTCCTAAATTTTCACACAATATCTTTCTCTAGTTAAAGTGGTTATTTTTTTCCCACATTTAAACTGATTTATTACAATTAACATCCTAATCTCATCCTCAAAGGTGATTGGTGTGAAGCTGACAGGCACCCTCTCTGGCTGGACGTCTCCTAAGGATGTCATCTTGAAGGTGGCCGGCATCCTGACTGTGAAGGGAGGCACCGGAGCCATTGTGGAATACCACGGACCAGGAGTTGACTCCATTTCCTGCACTGGTCAGTAAAGACAAGTACTTTTTTAACCTGACTTCAGAAAACTTTGATATCTTTTTTTTAATCACCTCTCAGCTGTAATATGAACCTGTTTTGTCATGTGATGTGTGCAGGTATGGCTACTATTTGCAACATGGGAGCTGAGATTGGAGCCACAACCTCCGTGTTCCCCTACAACCACCGCATGAGGACCTACTTGGAGAAGACTGGACGAGGACGTATGTTCATGACTTTGGTCTCTCACAACATCCCATAGTTTAAACAGTTTTGTTTTTATCTCTTTGCAAGGTGAAGGGGACAGGAAAATCCAAAATAAATAAATATGTGTAATTTTAGATAGGAATACTGTAGGTTTGGTGCCTTAATGTGAATCTCAGCAGCATCAGTGTCACTTGTTATCCCTCTCCTTCATTCTCTGTCTGTTCTGTCTATTCTGTCAACTGACTGGAAAGGCAGATAATATATCCAAAAAAAATCTAACCCCGGAAAATAATCAGGATATAGCTTTTTGCTTTAATTTGAGATTTATAAACCATTTAACCTCCTGAAAGAAGGATGTAAGTGATGAAGATTACAAGCAAATATAGCTATAGCAATATTTTGTGTCATCTTAACACTCAAAGTCTTGTTTCTTGCCAGAAATCGCCACCCTGGCTGATGAATACTCAGACTTGTTGGTACCAGATGAAGGCTGCAAGTATGACCAGATCATCGAGCTCAACCTGGACGAGGTCTGTCTACTTTTACTCTCTTTCAGTGTGTCAGCTTTTTGTTTCTTAGCTTGAAGTTGAAAGCAACAGAAAATATAGTGACATTAAAAAACAGGTCTCTTGTGAGGATCACATCTTTACATCAACATGGGAAAGTTCTGTTTATCAAGGAGAAACATAGTTGCTTCATAGGTGGTGTGTTTCTTTCTCTAGCTGAAGCCCCACATCAACGGACCCTTCACCCCTGACCTGGCTCACCCAGTGTCTGACGTAGGTGCTACTGCTGAGAAGAATGGCTGGCCGCTTGAGGTCAAAGTTGGTAAGAGCCAACCAGAGAGAGCCAGGCTGCACAGCTTTTAATCACGCTACTGCTGTTTACCCTGCTGCATTTCAGAAAGTGCATTAAAAAATTACCAGCAGCTGGTTTCAGTGGGACACTTCCTGAGACTTGTCTGTTTCCCCCTTCAGGTCTGATCGGCAGCTGCACCAACTCCAGCTACGAGGACATGGGCCGCGCCGCCTCTGTGGCCAAGCAGGCTTTGGACAAAGGCCTGAAGTGCAAAGCTCAGTTCACAGTCACCCCCGGCTCCGAACAGATCCGCGCCACAATTGAAAGGGATGGATACGTAAGTGTTGGCGCACAGAGGAAGCAGGTAGTTGCATCTCAGTCTGATGTGACAAAAGCTCAGATGTGGTTGTGTTTTCCTTTAGTCAAAGATCCTTGGTGATGTTGGAGGTGTGGTCATGGCCAATGCTTGTGGACCTTGCATTGGACAGTGGGACAGGTAGGTGAAGCTGTAGCTTTGAAAGTGCAATGACCTACAGCGTCAAAATGGTTCAAATTGAAATGTTTTGCTCAAGTCAAAATACTTTGTGTGTTTGCATTCAGACGTGATGTGAAAAAGGGAGAGAAGAACACGATCGTCACCTCCTTCAATAGAAATTTCACTGCCAGGAATGATGCTAACCCTGCAACACACGCCTTCGTTACCTCCCCTGAGGTAAACTCACTCTAAACAGTGCTCCAGTGTTCAACCTCAGACCTACAGTTTGAAGCTAAACCGTCTCCTCTTCTTCCTCAGATCGTCACTGCTCTCGCAATCGCCGGCACATTGAGCTTCAACCCAGAGACAGATTACCTTACTGCCCCTAACGGTGAGAAGTTCAAGCTGGACCCCCCCAACGGAGATGAGCTGCCTTCCAAAGACTTTGACCCAGGCCAGGACACCTACCAGCACCCACCCGCCGACGGCCAGACCCTTAGTGTAAATGTCAGCCCTGAGAGCAACCGACTTCAGCTGCTGGAGCCTTTTGACAGATGGAGCGGGGGTGATTTGGAGAACCTGAAAGTCCTCATCAAGGTCAGGTCCTTCAATCGGTATCTTCCAGTAAAGCGTAGTTGAAATGCTGCTAACATCGGTAAGTTTTTAACTTTTCCATTCTCTGTCTCTGCAGGTGAAGGGCAAATGCACCACAGACCACATCAGCGCTGCTGGACCTTGGCTGAAGTTCCGCGGCCACCTGGATAACATCTCCAACAACATGCTGATCGGCGCAGTCAACAGTGAGAATGAAGCCGTCAACAAGATCAAGAATCACCTGACAGGGGAATACGGAGGAGTCCCGGACGTGGCCCGTCACTACAAGGTGAGGACTGCAGAGTCACAGTACAGGCTCTGGATTACAGAGCCAAAGCTGTTCTTGGCAGCACACCACCACTGATCTGAGTCAGCCTGTTCTTTAGCATCGATGTGAGTTTAAACTGGATTCACAGGATTTTTCCTTCTTACTTTGCTTTTGTTTTTTCTTAAGCTTAAAGGTTGTGGACTACTTATTTATTGCTTCTTCTAAAACTAAATTCATATTTTTGTGTTAAGGGGTTAGTTTAAAGCAGCAACAATAAATAAAATAATCAGTTAGTGAACTTGCAAAAAAAAAATCAGCAACAATTCTGCAATTCAGATCTCTGATTTATTTATTTTTTGGGGTTTTTTTTAGCAAAAACTCATCACTCGCTGGTGACACACTGTCAGGATTTGCTGCTTTACTGTTTGACCATTATCATTGTCATTATATGTTAAGTTTGAAATTAAAAAAATCATTATTTGAAATAGAGATGTACACAAACGTCTGGGATTTTGCAGCTTGGGTTTTCCCGTATACGTTTCCGTGACTGGTTGAGGTTGTTGATTGTCAGGACAACATAAAGCAATTGGAAGAAAGATCCTACAAACCCTTTGCCCATCATGGCCACTGCTCTGTGTCACAGTCAGTCAATAAATTTAACTAAATAATAATAATGACACTCCCTCCATCGTGTTGTGTGCAGGCCAACGGTGTGTCCTGGGTGGTGATCGGAGACGACAACTACGGTGAGGGCTCGAGCAGAGAGCACGCTGCCCTGGAGCCCAGGCATCTGGGAGGAAGAGCCATCATCGTCAAGAGCTTCGCCAGAATTCACGGTACTGCACAGAAACTGAACAGCTGACGATCGGAACACTGTCACAAGATTTAATGAAAAGAAGTCTTAGAAGCCTCATTTCGACAGTGTCCAGTGGTTTTTAGTAGCCTGTCAGTTGTGGTTTTGCTCTAAAGTAAAGTCTGTGTGAAATCTCCTTTTGGTACCATTCATTCTTTCAATAAACAAACATATCTACCTCCTGTCTTCAGAAACCAACCTGAAGAAGCAGGGTCTGCTGCCTCTGACCTTCAGCAACCCATCAGACTACGACAAAATCCACCCTGATGACAAGATCTCCATCAAAGGACTCAAAACCTTCACTCCAGGAAAGGTAACAAGGCGCCATAGCATAACCAAAGAGTCTTTCTACAGCTCTCCATGAAAAATAATAGTGTAATGAGAACCTCTCCTCTTTTTCAGTCTCTTACTGCAGTCGTGAAGCACAGCGACGGCAGCGAAGACACCCTGGAACTAATCCACAGCTTCAACGAGACACAGATTGAATGGTTCAAGGCCGGCTCCGCCCTCAACAGGATGAAAGAGCTGCAGCATTGAGGAAGAGGAATGAGGAGAGAAAATGTAGAGATGAAGGATTTTCGGGGGGGAGGGCAGGGTGAAGAAGATCTGGGGGAAGAGGAGGGATTAAGAGCGTAGATTCCATAAATGATTGTTCCATCATCTGCATTTGCACACAGTTTGGACTGCAGTCACTTGTCGGCATACCTCAAAGAGTTGTCAGCTTGTTGTCAGTAGATTTAGTGCCAAGCTAATGTTGATGAAGGAACAATGGCAACTGGTCTGTGGTCAGATATTTCTTAAAACCTCATTTGTCAGTGCAAAGGTACTTCATGCTGCTATGTTTCCAAGTCAAACAGCGATAATCGGTGATAAATCAGAGTATGTGATAAAACAACATTGTGCAAACACACATAAAACTCAGCTTTGACCCAAGAAGTGACATGATACCCTGCCAGCTGATGTGCTGCCAGTGTTTTTGCAGCTGTTCAAACAGATTGAGTTACAACCTGGAAACCCCTTGGCACGTTAAATCACTCTGTTGCTTCAGTATTGTGTTGTTCACTGCATGGCAATAATGATAAGCTTCAGTCAGCCATCGTCATTGACCCCGAGAAGGTAAACACTGCTGTTGGTTGTAACTCTGGGACAATTTTCTGTGTTCAGTGTTTTACTTTCAGTGATCGCATATATCCTGAAGGAGCTTGTGGGCACACAAGTTCATTCATACTCAGTGTAGATGTCTGCCCCCTAGTGGCCTTGATGAAGTGATCCGGTGTGTACAAGGCACATGCTCACTAATTTTGTCTAAATGCCCACTTTCATAGCAGGGTCTAGTTAGTACAGCTGTTTGCTAGGGATTTTCCTGAAGGGCATTCTGGGAAATGTATGAAATAAACTAAGTGCGTGCGGCAGTTTGGGAGCAAGTGGAGTGAACATAAAACTAAATTAAGTTAAAAGTGTAAGTAGTTGGCTGATTGATTGTTGTATATCTAGTAGTGAGAGCATTCAGGAGTCAGTTTTTTATCATCAAGTTTTAGCCAAATATGGTTTTATTCATCACAGTACATTCTGTCAGTGTTAAAAGTGGTGTTTGAGGACTATTGCAGACTCTTCCTATTTTACAGGACTTGTATGCTTTATAACTGTAAGAACAGAATAACAAACCCTCTTCGCCCCAACAGAATATCTGCCACCATCCTAACTGTCCTCCTGATTAATCCTACCTTCTCCAGATGCATAATGTGGTTTTTTCCAATTGCTAATTTATTCATATTTTTCTTCACATGATTCAGATCTTGTGTGTATTATGTATTCAGAATCGGTTTTCTTCTTGAACAGGGTAGATTTTGACTGGTTTCCATTTCCATCTCATATTTCCAGTGCCCTTTTTGCAGGGTTACAAGTGAGTTTTACCCCAACGGAATGAATATAGATTTAACAAAAGGAAAGAAACAACGCATTCTATTAAACAAGTAACAGTGGAGAAGAATTGAAAACTGGTGTTTTACTGTAAATGACCACTTGCTGTAATTGATCTCTCTTTTTTTTGTTCCTCTGTGGATATAATTAACTGAACTCAAGGCCAGACCTCAACATAATTACATCACTACAGCAGATCAGAAACTAGATATGTTTTTGTCCTCAACTTTTACTTCCATGCCCATGCAAACAAAATGCAGTTATGAACAGAATTAAATAATCACAGGATGTGAAGTTAAACCACTTTCATCTCTAACCAGCTGTTTGTAAAGTGTCTGGTTCTATGTACATTTAAGTGTTTGTGGTTTTTTTTGCTCCCAAATGTTACTTCTCTGTGTTACAGAAATGCCAGTTGGTTGTAAAAATAAAAATTCACAGATATAATTTATTTATATTGGCTCCAGTGATGTGACTAAAACCAAAGGTCAAGTTACTGCTATTTGTAGAGCTGTACATTCTCACACTGATTCATCCACTTTGCTAAGATTCTTTGAATATATACAGTATGTGCAAGATAAACCTTAACAAAGAAATACAACAACTGTTTTAGATTGTCATGTCACTCTAATTAAGCAGATTTGTTGCAAGACTTAGAGGGAGTAGTGTAGTTTATGAAACAAGTGTTTATCATCCCTGTAAATGAATAAATGTGAATCCTTGTATCCTGTCTTGAGGCAGGTTCTTTACAGTTCACACATCTGGAAAAAAATATGCGCTGCTTTACAGTCATACCAGAGAAAACTGTCATTTAACATTTTTTTCTCTTTCATAGTTTTCTATAGAATTCTTTAAGATAATTTAAAAAGGAGTCCATTTTGTTTAATAGTAGTTTGACTGGCCAATAGTTGCCTTATGTTGCTCTCAAGCTGAAACAAAAAAAAGTTGTAGATGTGTGCAGAAATACTGTAGCTTTGCCTCTGATTGATACTGGCACGACTAACATTGATCAAGTGAGATGAAGGACAAACTGAGTAGGAAACAAGTCCAAACAACATTTAAGCTGCATATTTCGGCACATGCCTAAGCTCCATTCGTGATTGTGGCCGAGTGGCATTTAAAGGATGTTATCATCTCCTCATAATAAGCCAACTGTCTCCTCTTATCCAATTTGGAGAAAAAAAATTGTCTGGATCTCTTTGAGAAAAAAAGTGGTAATACTGATATTTCATAGAAACAAGACACAGCAATAAAGGGCCGGAAATTAATTATATGGAGGAATTTCCTGGTTCCATTTGTGGGGAAAGATGAAAAAAGATCAGTGCTGCACAGCAGCAATAAAATAATTAAATAAGCCATAACATAGCAAATATGAAATACCATGGCAACAAACACTAGCCTGTATATCTTGTATGTTGAAAGAACACATCCATAAATGTTTAGAAAATATCAAAATAATAATTAAGACAAAGAAATGATCTCAAATTAAATTGGCCAGTTAAGTACTTTGAAAGTAACCTGCACCCATTAAAAATTGTTACATCTGTAACGTGTTAAGTTCAAAAGTTTTAAGTGGTGGTTGTAAGATTTTGTCTACTTTATTAAAAATCCATTCTCAGTATATGTGCACTGCAGGCTTCAAGTGTCAAAGTCAAAGTTACACATTTGTAAATTGCATACTGGACCAGGAATTACCTTAAAAAACAGCTGTCATGTCACTAAATCATCATGAAGGTAGACATGTTTAACTCAGGTGAGCTGTAGGAGCTTTCAGTAGACTTTGGTGTCAAATTGCACAGGTGAAGCTCAAACTTCCAGGTGAAGTAACAATAATCAAAACACATTTTACAATGGAGCTGGTGAATAAAATAAAAAAACAAAATTCAAATGGGCATGCACGAATATAATTAAATCCCATGCATTATGTGTTATGTAATCCAGTGCATTTTGAGCTGCAACAGGGGTCTCATGCTGCTGGATTATATGATGCAAATTAGGAGGAATATCATTTTAGATTGTGTTTTCAATATGCCAGATGTAAAAAAGAAAGAATTATACTGTACATAGTAGCAAATGAATGAGATGATGTCATCAGAGACGTCAAGGTTGGAAGTGGTCGACTGGATTGAAATGCACGAGTTAATGGATAGGATGACAGCAATTTGTCATTTACAGCCTGTTGTTTGAGTGAGAAAACAGTTTGTATCACAAAATATGACAGGATACATTAACTATTAACATTAGAAATGCAAAATAGGAAAATGGTCTACTGTTTGTAGCTTATGAAGTTTAGTTTAATTTTTAAAATTTTGTATACACACACAAAAAAGAGATATTCCATCATTTACAAACAGTTTCGACCTTAAAAATGTTATTTTAAAGAACATTTAGCATTCATGGCTATGGCTTAAGGCACAATACCTGCATATGTATTAGCTTCTCTAAATCAAATAAAACAGATAGTATCTCCCGGTCCATTCAGCATCCAATTAAACCCCACCAGTAGATTTAAATCCATCAAGAAACGTTTCCATCCAGAAAAGGAACAAAGAGTTGACTGTAATGTGGTGAAGCCCGCTGTTGTTGTTTTTTTTTTTTTTTTTTTTTTTTAGCACAGTAACCCCCTGCACCCCCCGCCCCATCTCTGCTGCCTCCTTTTCATTTGCTGCCTTTTCATCCCGCCTGTGTGCGCCGCATCCATACCAAGATCCCCTGACTTATTCACCGCATGTCCCCGCAGCTTTCACCGGCTTTAATTACATAATTGCCCCGTCTCACCTCTAAACACTGGGGTCCACGTCGCCGATCGTCTGACCGACAGCTGATCGGCGCTATTGACGGTAAGTAATCGAGCGATCGATCGGGCTCGCGTGGGGATTTTATAGCGTGGCTTCTTCACACATCCGAGCCTTTTATTCTCAGTGTCGGGCAAGACGGCGTCGCTTCACGGCTGCACTGTAATGAAATGTGTTTAACTCGGAGCGCAGATTTACTGTCTCTGCCGTCATCTTCTTCTTCTGTGCGGTGTTTTTTTTTTTTTTTTAATAGCAGGATAGCATTTTGGTTTCACATTTTTTTGGCCGCAAGTTAAGCATCCTATCGCCTGCTGCCACAGTGTGAGAATGTTCTGGAAACAGCCCGCCTGCAGGGCTTTTATCATGGGGTGAATTATTTAGGCTCTGCCGGCCGCACATTCAATCAGATTTGACTATAAAACAGCCTACTTGTTTCTCTTGGAGATGAATTTAAAGTTTAAAGACTGGCTCCGTGTGTGTGTGTGTGTGTGTGTGTGTGTGCAGAGCAGGTGACGTGTCTGCCATGCTGATGCAGAGGAGCACAGACAGCCACAGTGCCCTGGTTTCACAGGGAGGTGCTTTTGGCCTTCTGTCTGTCTTTTTCCAGAGCCGCTTAAGGTCTCTCTTCCTTCCTTGGGTCCAGACTGCGATCTGCTGTTCTCTTTGTTCACATGCAGAATCCTGATTTAATTTTGCATCAACTAATGTGGGACAAAAGCACCACAGACTCACTGAAGGGCTCCACTTGCTGGCCCCTTCTTGGCCACTGAAAGAGGAGCTCAACCAGTCTTGTTGCTGAATTATTTAGGCTCATATTTGTGCCTTGTCATCCATCACCCTTGGTATCAGTCCCCTCCCCTGTGCCACTAAGATGACAGATGTGTGTGTTCATCATCACTGCATCACCACTATCCAGCGTGATGCCAGGGGGATAAAAGCTTCACTTATCAGCCATTTTTGGGATCTTTTGGCCAGATAAGCGTATAAACTGGAGAGATTAAAGCCACTCCTGTGTTGATACTAGGCCCCTTTGAACCCTTGTACTTTTTGGACGTGTGGTTTTGACTGACAGCCGCCAACCTAAACCTCACTAGTTCTCTCATTTTCCTCTGAAGTACAGTTAAACCTATGCTAACACTATTTTTAAATTATTTTGACGTAGTATATATGTTTTTGAATGAATGATAATGTAGCCATTGTGAGAAATGTTTCATCAATAGTCATACAATCGCTGTCTATTGATACATAGATCGGAGGAATATGGGAATGCCAGCTTCATATTTGCTGATACTTTTCTTGCTCAAAAAGTGTTTCTCACCAATATATTACTCATCAGTGCAGTGGACTATGTAGCAGAGATGCATGAGTGGCAGGTGACTAAAGCAACATAATTTTACTAACAAGACAATAAAATAATTATGTCAAGTTTCGAAAGCAACCAAGTACATTTACTCAAGTACGACACTTCTGAATCTTAAAGGTTCTTTCATATTGTATTTTCTGTTATTTTATCTTTCTAACCCAGCAAAAAGGGGTAAATATTGAACTTTACACTCCACTCTGTTACAGGGCTGTTAGCATGGCTGCTAATGCTTGTTTGGCTAGCAAGCTAAAGGAATACGTTTTCATAATAAACCTCGGGTAAAAAATTAAAATAATATAATATATTTTTTAGTTCTAAATCCCTTGTTTTGAGTTTTCCTTTGCAAGAATTTGAAACAGTATCTACTTTAAAGCCATTAAGGGTGAAACATGTAATGTTTTAGCAGCAGTAGTTGAAGAACAATCCCTTTAAAACTTGCAAGACTCTCTTTGAATGTAGCTAAAAAAAACTGGTCAAATCTGCCTCAAACCAAATTTAAAATTAAACTTGAATTTAAGCTAATCTCAATTGATGGGTCACAACATAAAGTAATGTACATATGGTCGAGGGGTTTAGGATTCATGGTTTTCACCCATGTGGCTCAATTTTAACGTAAAGTATTGACACAGTTTTATGTCTCTCAGTCAACATTTGTGACTGAATAAATGTGCTGCCACTCTTTTACTTACATTGAATGGTTTAAATTAGACATCAACCTGGTATATAGAGTAAACAGTACTAATTTTACTACTAAAAAGGATCAGTCTATTAATTGGTACCAAGACACTATATTTAGGACCTTTAAAACCTCCTTTAAAAAAAATCTTCCAAGACATAGTGAATATTAATAAAATGAAATAAAACAATTATTAACCCTCAACCTATTTCATTATTCATATTTATGTAAATTCAATGGATCCATGTGTTTGTTTTCTGTACTTTATCTCCATCATTTCTGCCTACAGTTGTACTCCACATGCTGTAGATAAGGAGATGAGAATTGAGAGATATGAGTAATCAACTGACAGTTACAATCAAAAAGCAGCTGAAGGCTGTGAAAGGGAGGAGCAGTGAATTCATCAGTCTCTGTCAAACATCTGTCCCACAGACGTTAAATATATCCCAAGATTCAGCAGGAGGTGGCTGCTAATAACCCCTTTACACACTTCCCAAAGGGTTTTAGCGGTAACTTGTGTTGATCAGTGCCCTGCAGCCCTTTGTGTTTGCAGAGAGTGTCAGAATGATGAGCTAGATGATGATTCACACATCATATCCCAGTTACAGAATGATAATTGGGTTTGTGTCATGGCATAGTGACCAGGCTTGTTTATCCTAAAATGACTCGCTGAAATGGTTCACAGAGCAGCTAGTTGTTTGAATACACACTGGAAGGAGCAATCCCTGTAATGGATGTCAGTCTTACGTGTGTGGGGATTTTAATATAATAGAGTGTGATGAGCCGAGCCGATGCCCTGGGGGACAGGATTGTTATTCACATCATCATGGGACCTTTTCAAAGCCAGCAAGATCACAGGCTGGCCCTCACAAATCTAATTGCTTTGTTATTTTCATTTTGCTCACAGATGCTTCAAGCTGTTGTACATCAGATTTTACATCTTCAAGAAAGGAAAAAAAAATCCACTTTAAACATCAACATTGACACAAAATCAGCTGCTGTTAACTTCAGAGTCAGTGTTTGGGTCTGTTATGCTTTTTTGTGATTCATTTGCTCTTATTACACCAATTAACCAGATGCAACATATGATTTGTAACACGGAACCATCTGTGAAATCATCAGTGAAAACTGTTTTTATAAGAGCAGGCATGTTGTAAAGATACTTGGCAGCTGATTGGACACATCATCTGTCTATCCTCGTCCACCATGGATCAACTTCACCCAATCAGATCACAAAAGCACATAACTCAGTAGGAGAGCTTTACCAGCAGAGCCAGTTTTAGAAATTAAACCATCAAAGTCAGTCGGAAGAAAAGGGAAACGTCATTTTGACTGGCAGAAGCCTTTGGAGCTGTTTGTTACTGATTTAACAGATACCACAGTGGCATCTATGCTAACCTCTTAAGGAGCCATCATTGTCGTTTCTGAATTAACTCTTGTTAGTCGTCACACAACACTGACTTGACAACTTAAACAGTATGAGATTTTCCCCCACAGAGCTATGATGGAGTTGAATATGAAACCATTTAAAACAGCCTTTCAAAATCAAAGTGCTCTTCAGCCTGAACATTCAACATTATTACAGAGAAAAAAACTCAGAATAAAAGGCACTGAGAACATTTTCTATTCTGGCAAGACCCTTAAAGGACCAAATTGTAAAACAGTGAGAGGACTTGTTATATATTGAGAGAAATTCATGTGATGCTCCATTCTCTTAGCGGTCTGCAGTATATAACATGAACCTTATCATACTGGGCAATAATTTCTTAAAAATGTGTAATCTTTATCCAACAATATCATAAATACGTCTTATTTGTACCATAGACTTGATATGTTGATGATACATCGCATGTAAATATGTATGATGAAATGTGCTTTCTGTGCGCTGTGACTGAGCATCTTTTTGGCACTAAAAAGGGTTTTTAATGTTTTATTTATTCTAAGAATTAAGAGTTTTTTGTGAACTCAAAAAGAGCATTTGATCCTCGTGTTTATCCTTAAATATTCCAAGTCACCATATTTGGACATTTCAGTGAACAGCCACTGTAAATGTGTTTCTCTATGTTTGGAAAAAGCTTATATCTAATTGTCTTCCTCTGTGCGTTCTTTCCTTACCTCCCTTGCTCCTTTATTGCAGGGTGCTGTTGCTTCACTCCTCCACCTTCTTTGAACGTCTCCCCACCCTCTCACACACTGTTGCCATGCAGGAGGTGTAACCCTCCTTCCGTTTCTTCCCTGTGCACCATTGGAGGAGACCTAAAACAGACAAAAAAGAAAACGAAAAAAAAACAACAGGTCGTAACCAGTGAAGATGTCAGACCCAGATGCCTCCTCGCCTGCAGATCCCCCGCTGCCACTCACCTCCCCACGGACCCCCATTCAGCTCTCCTTCCCCTTCCTGAGGGAGGGCAGTCGGGTGTGGGAGAGGGAGAGGAAACCGCCTCAGCCTGGAGAGCTGCCCAGCCCACTGCCCACCAAACGCACCCGCACATACTCAGCGTGAGTAAAAGAACCAGAATACAGACATTTTCTGTGACATGTCTCACTCGATATTGAATTGTTCTACACTGAATTATTAAACGTGTCACTGATCCATTAAGAAAACACAAACATTTAAAATAATTGTGGAAATCTGTTTGTGTGACTCTGCAGGACAGCACGAGCCAAATCAGGTCCAGTATTTAAAGGGGTGTGTAAAAACTTCTCCAGGTCTCAGGGTCATGGATTCATACGCCCCTCTCATGGAGGAGAGGACATCTTTGTCCACATCTCTGAGTGAGTGATTTAGATAAACTTGACGAATAAAGTCAAACCTTTATTTAAGAAATGTGATTTTCCTGCTACTTTTAAATATGATCAGAAGTGACTATGTTAAAACTGTTTACATATTAATGAAGGCTGACCACTCTTGGTAGGGCTGGACAGAAAAAGTATCACTCTGTGTTTTTTTTTAAATTTGTATTAAAGAGGAAAACAGCTGTCTTTAGTCCTCTTCAGCTCTCAGTGTCTGCACTTGCACATATATTCAAAGAGGAACAAGGCTTATAGCTGAGGGGCAACATATTACTTGCAAGTTTCAACACAGCTGATGCAGATCAGGGTTACATCATACTCACACCCACCTGATCCACTAGAAGACCCAATTTGCTCCGCCCAACTTGCAAAGATATGCGACCAGACCTGCAAACCACCATTTTCTGGCATTATAGTCGTTTAATTGCTGTCTGTTTATCAATAAACAGGGACTTGCTTGTGTCTAAGCAGCACAACTGCTGATCGACTATTTAAAACTAGCGCCATTGGTTTTATCAACATGTATGATTTGAAAATTATTGAGTTTAAATACTGAGTTTTACCAGGCAAGGAGTGTCTAAATGAAGTCAAGCTGCATTGTCAAAACTTTAGGAACCAGTGTTTTCTGGAGTTTTACCAGCATTATGAACTAAGGGATAAACTCAAAACTCAGATACTCAGGATAAATTTGCTGCACCGATCCTTACCATTGCACTATTAAATTGCTCAAGTACCTGTGTGGAAGCAAGGATGCATTGAGTGATGTGGCGATGGAAATAAGTAATAGAGTGATAGTAACAAATTGCACTACCTAATGTTTTCACTCATATAATTGCCATTAAATGAGTTTTTATACTCAGAAGGTTTCACCTCATTTCAGTTTCATCAGACCACAGTTTCTCCAGGACCCTGGAGAAGAAAAATATGTTAAAGGTTATTCAAGGTTGACACTGGCAGTCACTGATGATAATTTGTTGAGTTTTTAATATTGTTTTGTGTTTCGTGGCAGCATTGAGGGAGAGTACGTGCCTATGGAGGGGGACGAGGTCACGTACAAGGTGTGCCCCATCCCTCCCAAGAACCAGAAGATCCAGGCTGTCGACGTGGTGATCACCCACTTAAATCCAGGCACCAAGCACGAGACCTGGTCAGGTCAGATCATCAGCTCCTAGACCAGCACTACCGGCTGCAAGACTGCAAAGGCAAAGAGGGAATTTGGATTTAATTTTAGGTTTTATATTTTTAGGGGTGTGAGGTTTGGGACCAGGGAAGAAGGATCAGAACTTGGCGTGCCACAAAGTCCGGCCTGAGATGATTTGGTTATGGAAGGGTAATAACATTTGGGTGTCAGTTTAGCATTGGAAAGTAAGCTTTGAATGTATATGTTTGAATGTTTTTCTTTTAAAGTTTCATCTTTTGAGTTTGAATGTTTTAATTTTAGGATTTGGAAGTTTGGGTTGAGATTATGGTTCAGGCTTTTTTCTGGCGGTTTTACTTTGGCATAGACAATGTATTTTAGTTGGGAAACCAGTGGCTGTTTGGAAAATGATGTCTTTTACAAGTTTGGATGCTGAAAAGGCCAAATTACGTTTAAAAAAAAATTTACTTAGCTCAGCTATAATGCTAGTCCATAGGCACATCCTGGCAGGAAAGTTAAGTTTCAAAAGACCAGCTCATTTCAGTCTCACTTTTAAGGTTTACAACCATAAAACTGACTGATGTAAAGTATGTGCCACCACTGCCAAAAGTCATTTGAACATCAGATTAAAAAAAAAAGAACAATTTAGCCATATTGTGTCTGTGTTTACGATGATGGATGGAGGTTTCCTCAAAGCAAAACCTTTAATTAAAAGGAAATACAAGAAAACTACATTTGCTTCTCTCCTTTATGATCAGACTTAACCTGAAAAGGACAGATGCTCAGATTTGCCTTCATCTCACTGCCTTTAAAAAAAAGGGAAACTTTTTCAAGGTGGTTTGACACACCACAAAGCCCTTGCTAGTGTGTGGCTGTCAAATGAAAACAATGAATGCTTTTAACTGCGGAAAGTTTGATCTACATTGCTCTTAACGTGTTACAGCCTCAGGAGCTGTGATAAGTTCTATATACTGTATAAGAAATTAGTTTCCTTAATATTGTAGCACTTACCTGTACTTTATCTACTTGACAAACTTAGAATCCAGTGTTATTGTAGCCAGCTCCTATGACGGTCTCAAGTTTTGGTGGTAGAGTCAGTAGCTGGATGTTGTGTGGGCCTGCTACTGGGAAAAACCAGGCCAGAGGGTTTGGGGTTAGTGAAGCAAACAGAGGAAACAAGGGAGGAAGGTTAGGGAACAGGCAGAGGATGGAGTGATAACCGGTGGGTGCGCAGAAACAGGTTGATTTAAAAATGTTACAAAGCATGTGCAAGAAAGAAGACCATGAATAAAATCAGCAGTTCTCAATCTGTCATCTTTAAGAAATTTCTTAGTACTTAGTAGGGAAATAAGCTCATTTGCTTTCTTTAAGGGGGTTCGATTGATACCTGCTTGCTAAATGCCAAGCTACCAGCAGCAGCCAGTTAGCTTAACTTGGCTCAAAGAGTGGAAACAGTGAAACTGCTAGCATGGCTGTGTGGGGAAGTAACAAAATCTGTCTACAGACCCCTCTAAAACTCACTACAGCGTATTTGCTTAATACATTAAAGAGTAAAAATGTGAAAGTGACACTGTTTTTAATCTAAGCTAGGCTAAGCTGCTAAGCTAAGCTAAGCTGCTAAGCAAGGCAGCTGTAGCCTCATGTTTGTAGCGAAGGTTACAGACAGAAACTCTCAACTAGAAAGTGAATGGGTGAATTCTCCAAAAAGCTGAATTATTTATCGAAATCATCGTTAAACTTTATTGTAGTTAACGCTTTGCCAAGTTTTCTTATTCTTATTTTCTTATTTTCTTATTAATCATTGCCATAAATGACTCCCTCTAAAGAAACACTATTTTTTCCGTATAGGCCTATTTCATTCAAGAAAATTTAACTAATACAGGAACAAAAAAAACATCACATCCAGCTTTAAAAGGGAATAACAAGCTGAAGAGAATGAACTGCTGATTTTTATGATGAAGGTTAAACTTTGGAAAATCAAGTAAGTTTCATATGAAATGGCAAATGACTGTGAAAATATAAGAAAAAAAGAAAAACAGAGCAGCATAAGCTTCCTGATGTAATTTTAAAAAGACTATTTATTTATTGACTTATTTATTTTCATTTGTAACTATGAAACCATCAGGTGTTTGGTAATTAAAAGCTGCATTTATAAGTATTTGTGCAAATTTAAGCCTATTTGAATACGCTGCAAGGCTCACTCTGATGATACTACCCTGTTAATATCCCTTTGCTACTGTCATGTCATCAATGACAAGAAATAAAAACCCTTCAAACCTTTCAGAACACAAGTTTCTAATTTCTACATTATCCTTGTCTAATTTTTACTAACTATTTGATGTTCAAAGTAACAAGCGGTCTTCTCGTTCTGGAAATGGGCATGTTCTGTACTGTTTGTCGTAATTTTTTGCGTAGAATGTGTTGATTCTGTTTCATCATGCAGTAACACAGTTGGAGCCTTCAGAGGGGCATCGTCAGGTCTCCAATGCATCTTTGATTTGTTGCCATGAGTGTGACTTAACATCATTGTAACACACTGTACCTGTTTGGTTTCTTTACTGTGAGAGAAGCAAGTTTGATTGAGTTCGCAAGCACTTTTATTTTTGTCCAATCACTGTGACACTGTCTCTTGTCATTAAGATATAGTTTGAATAAAACTTACTACTGTATTCACAGACCTGTGTGGAAATATTTTTATTATTTGGATTATATGGGGCAAAGACTATTCTGTGCTCTTTTTCCTTCAGTCTGTCTGCTCCTCACATCGTGTCGGTACAGAGTGGAATAACTAGGGCGGTTATTTTAAGAGCCCTCTTGAACAAAGTTTTTGCTGCGAACTTTGCTTCAGTGTCTCAGACAGCTGTTAGGGATTTGAAAATGTTTGTCTGGGTTTATTTTGGCAAAGACTTTATTGTATCCACGTCTTATTTTGTCTCACTGGAATCTACTGGAGGACACCCCAGCACAAATCACCTGCCAATTTATTACATAACTCTCTGCAGTGGGCTAAAAACACATGGCTCAATAAAGAAGGTAAAACTAGCACATACAGAAGTACATACAATACAGTTGCCTTTGTACCTTTTGTTTTAAGCAGGCCAAATGAAAAAAAATTGTGAAATAAAATAAGACCATTTAATAACCCTCTCTTTAACCCATCTCGCCATATAAAGTGTTGACACCATATTTCAAAGCATATTTTCAAAAAAAAAAAAAAAAACTAACAAAACTTGGGGTTAATGTTGAGTATAACATCTTTTTTATTAAGTTCATCTCTCTGACCACTAGGTGTCAGCAATCACCTCTGAGAGGGAACCAGTTGTGTCTTGCTGGTGGAATTATCTGAATGTGTCCCAGATGATTTTTATCTTTAGTGGAGGATAGTTTTTATTGAAGTGTGTGACCAGATTATATAAAATACATGACCTGTCTACAACCTAAAACTGTGCATACAAACACATTTTAACAACAAATCTCAATAACAAGTGGTTCAATTTGAAATGTTCAAAAATGTCTCTTCAGAACAGGACACTTTAAAAATTATATTTGGTTAGAAAATACACCTCCAGTGAGAGAAATGAGCAAACAAATGCCAAGCAAATAATACCTGACCTTATTCAGACACAGATAGACATTTCTAGGCTGACTAGGTGTTTTTCTTGGCTCATGGGGTATTTATTTTGCCTCGGTCAACTAATGTCTTTTTGGCAAGCCACACTGGCTTTTCCTTGGTAATGACAGGATGTTTACACTGCAGCTTTGACAAAGGCAGATAACATAGATGATAACACACTGCTCGACTCATGTAAGGAACAGTAAGAGAGATGTGGATGAATAAAAATAAAAGATAACAAAACATTGTAACAAGTCTCTTTTTGACTGAAATTAATAGTAAATTTTGAATTTGGTAATGCTAGATTTGATAGAATTGAAGGAATTTAATGAATTGTCTAAGATTATAATGCTTCAACAGGGATATTTAATGCTTTAACATAACAACTCAGGTAATCCAATGGACAAAATAGATAGATTTAACATACTTGAAAACTTCATAAGGAAAATGAATTCACCAGACATTCTCTAAAGGCAAGCATGTTTCAAGGAAAATCGATAGGACAGACAATGATGATAAAAAATGAGAAAAAAGCAAACACAAAGATAACTATAATGAGGCAGGACTTTGGTCAGATTCATACCCACTGTTTGTCTGGTTTTGGGGCATGACGTGATTTAACAGTATATCTGTGTAATCCATCTCATTAACATCAACCAGAAAGGAGAAACTAATTGAAGAAAATGCATTTCTGCAGACTCTGTTTCTGTCTGACTGTTACTTTAACATGCGGGTTACCTAACCTCACCCACAGTACACTGAGTTCTGACCAGATGGTATCACACTGGAATAATCACACTCAATGCAAACCATAAGACAAAATTCATAAATACATTACACAGTTCCCAACATTGAAAATCAACACCAGGGTCTAGGCTCAGCACATCCGATTGATTATTGGCTTGACTTCTGTCTCGATGAAACAATAAAACAAAAAATGAACATGTACAAACTGAGACATAAAAGACATGTTGACAAGTCTCCACTTGTTTATTCAGGCATCCCTTGGCCACTTATTAACAAGAGTCACACATAATCAGGTGTCATGGCAGTGTCATTGGGATGCAGTGGCGTGAGAAGTCATGTCTGATAAACTTTCTGACAAACATGCAGCTCCGTTCATGCAGAGAAAATTAACATTCTCAGAAGAAACATTATGGTATTCTGTAGCTTAAAATAGCAATGTGATTTTTTTTTCTCTATTAAGCATTACAAAGTAAATCATATGAAAGCAAATCTAAAAGTCATGTTAGCTCTTGCAAACCTCTAATCAGGAGTTCTGCCTCATTGTTTGAAAGAACTCTGAGAAAGGGACAATACCGGAGAAAATACTGATAAAATGTAAAAATTATGAAAGGCAACATTTATGTAACACATATATTTAAAAAGCTTTAAGGTTTTGGCACATATTGACGAACACACACATGTACAAACCAATGACAGTGACCTACCAGAGTGTATGTATGGTGACTACTGGTGACTCTGTTTCTGATTTGTTTTTATTTATTTATTTTTTTTAAAATTTTCATTCCAAACCGTTAATTACAGTGCACACACACACACACACACACAAGCACGCACACCCATCCACAAACTAACACACACACGCATACAGGAGTCATGTGAAGATATCCTGTAAAATGACTGCTGTAAATGGTGAAGTGACAAGTGATGAAGTGATCCTGCCATTAAATTGTGTGTGTGTTCGTGTGTGTGTGTGTGTGTGACCTACATGTAGATGTTAGTGGTCACACCACCAGAGTAAATAACCATTTTTAACTTATGTATTCAAGGTGAATAGATTGTAATAATTTATTGCAGGCATTCTTGGTTAAATATAATTGGCTGCTGCTCATTTGATTACAGGGTGTGGATGTGGGTTACTTGCAGGTCCAATAGACAGAGCAACAATCCTTGGAATTGAAAGACAGAAGTGTGTGTGGTGTTAAAGCATGTTATCTGTGATGAAGTTTTATGATCTTACCAACCTTTGCTCTTCTCTTCTCTCTCCTTGTTCTTCCTTTCCTTGTCCTTTTACAAGGACAACTTGTATGTCTGTGTTTGCTGTCTGCCTGTATCATTGTGTGACAGTGACACATACAGTGACAAAATACAAACAAACACAAACACAGTCTACTGATGTCTATCATTTGTGGGATGTCATATTTTCCAGCATTTGTCATAAAACACATTTTTTACTGATGTTTTTTGTTTCCAAGTCTTGTGAATCACAACAACAGTTTCTAATAACGCTAGTTTTTGTCATAAATTCTTTTACGATTGGCTGTTGGAATGTAAGTCAATACAAGTTATTTTCTCTGCGTTTACCTAGAAGCAGTACAGTCACAGGCTACTGATTAATCTTGATTAGCTAAAGGAAGTGAAGGTGACCCTTCAAAAACAGATTAGTTGTACTTTCCCATGCCTGTCCCATGTCTAAGATGATTCTGTTTAACTGTTCAAAAAAGAAAAAAGCAATATTATCAGCAGATTGTGAAATTCTAGCTGTGCGGCAGAGATACATACTGAAGTTAACATGTTTCCTGTCTTGACCTTAACAGCCTTGTTAACTCACTGCAAAACACCGAAAACATCCAGAAGAACTCATTAAAATTCATTTTGGTTTGCCTTTCCACTGGTCCGACAATCATTAACTCAGTTTCTGTTCAATTAAACTGAAGACAGGAGATCTGAAAACCCTTGTTGATGACATTCAAACATCCTCCTGCTCCTCTTCCTCTTCATGCTCTTTAGTCAGAGTCCAGGTTTGCACCTCAGCACAAGTCCTGTCTTCAATCTGGCCTCAGATGGTCTCAGAGGATGTTTTCGGTCCCAGACTGTGTTTGCTGGGAGACTGCAGAGCCTGGTTTCATTGCTGCAGTGTAAACACCATCACTCCACCGCTGCTCTGAGCTCCCAGTCTGTAGAAACTGGCCAGTGAACA
>JAQNCA010000017.1:17795795-17809651 GCA_029783725.1 Acanthurus tractus | reverse complement strand
CCACACCCACACCCACACCCACACCCACACCCACACCCACACCCACACACACACACACACACACACACACACACACATATATATACACACTATAATCTACCAGGTCTACCCACTAGAACACTATCACATAGTTCCTCACCCATTTCCACCTCTCTTGGGAACAAAGAAACATGATTCCCTCATTCTCTAAGCCACTCATTTGGTGTGGTATCTCTCCCTCCCTCCTCCTCCTCCTCATCCTTCGCGGCCTCCTCTTCCTGCAACTCCGCCGGCTTCACTCAGCATGAAGGACGGAGGGGAGAACACAAAAGAAAAGGAAAAAACAAGACAGAAAACGACAAAAAAAATGAACACGCTGATGAGTGTCAGTGAGTGGACAGTGAGAAGCTGAGAGGTAAATACAGAGATGGGCAGATATACAGTTTATCTATATATCCATATGAAAGAGAGGGTATATATGCTGGTACAGTATAGACAGGAGGACGAAGTGAGAGATTGATAATCGTTAGAAAGAGGGGGAGAGCTGTGTGAGTGATGGAGTGAATGGTTTTGTGAATGACATTTTGAGGCGAGTGACATTTGGAGCTTTTCAGTGCAGAACTCAGGATCAAAGCACACTCCCTTTTAATGAGAGGAGATGCCCCCCTCCTCTTTCACACACGCCGCAACAAAACAGATATACACACATACAAAACATGGACAGCATCACATATGGACACACAGCCTGGAAGCTTGATCCTACAGTAAGTCTTTAAACATTTAAAAGTAAAAGATTCACCTTGGTTTTGTGGCTCTGCTCTGTACCCAATCCAGATCCAGGAGTGTGAAGCTCCTTGGATACAACACACAGAAACTCAGCCTGGTCCTCTGTTCCATAACTGTATGACGAGCCGATGTTGACCATCTAGAAAGGGAAAGGAAAACAGACACAAAGAGATGCACAGAGAAGACAGGGACAGAGACAGAGGGACAGAGTGAGTGTCAGGAAGAATTAGAGATTACAGCAGAGAAAACAAAAAGCAGGAGAGAGGAAGCAACAGAGAGCCGAGATGCTGTAATACAGCGAGGAGAGTCTTCTCATGCGTGGCGGGTGGGGGGCGGGCGGGGTGAAGGGGGGCAGCCCGCTGTTATACAAACAGCAGTGGACTCAACAAGAAGCGCCTTTTTTTTTTACTTGAGGGAGCAGCAAAGTAACTGTGGGCCAGCTTCTGCGGGACACTGTGCGCAAATCAAAGCTGTGCAGCATGCAGTGGAGCTCAATGCCAAGGCAGCAGGAAAGAAAGAGGGGTCTAAATGTGATTTCTAGGCTACAGAGTGGACTGGCTGACCTATTTAGACTCCATGAGGCCCCGAGTTGAAACTCAAAGTGTCACTCTGGAGAAGGCATCAATGAACTAAAGCCTGAAGACTCAGGTGGACAGCTCACCACCTTAAAAGATGCTGTTAACACTTTCAGAAGTGTGTCTATTTGTACTGTGAGTGATGCCGACATTATTTGCCCTATTCTGCCTGCAGTGTGAAAGTTAACTCTGGTCTAACAATCTTTAAAAATCTGAATGTAAAATATTAAGTAGACTACGAGTCATTTCAAAACTTGCCTAGTCAACAACAAGTTTATGCATTTAAGTGAGTTTTCTGCATGTTTGCTTAATAAAAATATCAACTAACAATAATAAAAGCTGTTATATAAAAATGTATTTACTACCAACTGATTATTATTGACTACATGAATGATTATTTGACTATTTCAGCTCTTTAGACTTATATCAGTGATTGAAAAAGTCCAAATACAGAGAAAAAGATATTGGAAACTTTAAGGCAAAACTGTACATTTCTCAGTAAAATGTGTGCGAGTCTTTTGCTGGTAATGATATCAGTACATGGCTGTTAGCTTGGACATGCAACATTTTTCATGTTAGACTTCTGATTGTCTATGATTTTTACACTCAAATATTATTTTTTTTAAAATTAACTAATGAAAAACCTCTTTTACAACAGTCACAGCAGCCTGTGATTATCCCAGGCTGCACCTGGTGTCACTCCAGCACCAGCACAGGATGCAGACCCTGTCTGATTACTGAAGCCTTCATTAGAGGCTAAAGATTTAGGATGCGAAAGATCAGGTGCTGTAATATGATGATTTTATATATTTTGAAGTAGTAGACTTATTAGGATTATCGAGTGAACTAATTAAGTTAGGGAGTCCTCAAACTTATTTTGGGAGTGCAGATAGCAGGGCTGAGGTCAGGGCCAAGGGTCAAGATTAAAGGGTCAGCAGCAGCGTGAGTCCAACCCACAGTCCAGAGCAGTCCGGTGCGGGGCTTTCTGCAGGCGCGCACGCTGACCTGCTCAAACTTCCAGCCATCCGACATCGTGGAAACCATCTGGGTCAGCTCCTCTTCCTGGCATTGCAACACCCTGTAGACATGTTTGGGGGGCACCTGCTGGGGAATGAGAGGAGAACGGGTTGAGGAGACTGGAAGTGGATGAAAAAGAAGGTAGAATCATCTTTCAGGAAAGAAATAAAGAAATAAAATATAAATGATAATTAAAAGAAGAAAATGCTAATTGCTGACTAAGACAACTTAGAGTATTCAAAAAATGTGCGACATTTAAACATAATATACCCACAGAAAAAACTCATGTTGTAGTTTCAATTGATTTTATATAGCTCAACTATAATTCACCAAAATTTCATTTCAACATATCTAAAAGGCCTTGCAATAACATCATAAACACAATGACTAAATACCTTTGGTCAGTAAACCTCAACAAAACTGAGCCTAACTCATTTTTAAAAAACATATCCATCCGCTATGACCAAACCTCAGCAACATGACATTGAGGTGGTAGACAGCAATGAGAAAAAATAAGAATTAAAGATTATGCATAGGAGGGTTATCTACAAAATCAGCACGAGTATTTTCACATTTTTACACCATATTTAACCCAAGGCAAACACCAGCAGTGAGTCCAGTAAGGTACAGTCGAACACAGGGACAGTGGGTGTATGTTTGGGAGGGGAGTGGGATTATGTAAGAGTGGGTGCAACCAAGCTGAGAAAAGAAAGGAGAGAGAAGCCTGATGTACAACAGCACTCTCTTTAGAGAAGCACAGAGGAGTGAAATCACTAACAAAGAGAAAAATCAATGTGGGGCACTGCGCTTACACCCTCACTGCACTGGTTTACACTGTACTTCTGTCTTTGACATTATATACACGATATGCTGTATTTGGTAAATGCATTAAAATGACTGGTCCGATCTATATTTACACTTTCAAACACTTGGACAAGTTCTGTGTATACCTGCGTGGCTTTTGAGTCTCTCTCCACAATCCTCTCCTTGATCAGTTTGATCAGTGGAGTAATGTTATAGAACTCTGCCTCCTCGAGGACACCTTGAAACAAAAAACACATGATTCAGCTTCTGCTTGAATACTGTGCAAAATAGTTTCCTTCCATTTTTGTCAGAAATAAATTCATTCTCATGCATCCAGGATCATCTGAGAGGAGCCAAAGCATATTGTGGACCTTCTTCAGCCAGTTCCTTGTTGTAGACCAGTTTGCCATGCCGCAAGTAGTTGAGGATGGGACCAAAGTAGGTCGGGTCTCTGTCAATCACATAGGCACCTGTCTCGTCCTGTTACAGCAGCACAATCAGAGAGACAGATAGAAAAAACACTGTCCATTATATCATACTCACATGCGTGCATTTACATTTCTGAGTAAGAACTTTTTTGTTTACTCATGAGCTACAGAGAGTTTTTATTTAACTAAGGTGGTAGACAGAAGAGAAACTTTTCAGCCTTTATAATAAAAAGTTCCGTAAATATTCTATGAACCCTGCGACTTTCTGTTTTTAAAATACAATGTAGCTATTTGTGTCTCCCTTGAGACGCTGTAGCCGCAGCAACTGCATTTTGCAGCTGGACACTGAAGTTACTACTTCCTGGCACTTCACAGTGGTTGTTCATGATGTTTCTTTTTTTTTCACACGTGTGTCGACAGCCTGCTTCTCTCCCACCTCCAGGCTACTTCTGCTAAGCCTGCCTGGCTGTTATGTCATGACTACTGCCTCTCCAACATACACACACATCCTCCCCCTACTTTCCCTCGTGATGATCATTTGAAGCAGAGCTCCCTTTTTGTGTTGAATTCACAAAAGAGCCACCAAAGAGGAAAACTCCTCATAAAAACATGCAGGTATTTAGAAGACTCTGGCACAGAGCTTTGGAGAGGGGCTGACAAGATGAATAATCACTGAGAATTGTGCAAAAGAAGACGTTAAAGGACATCAGTTGCCTCTGCTGATTATGTGATGTTATTAAATGGTCCAATGGTGTCTCTGTAGACAGAGAGGTATACAGGACAGGCAGGAGGACAGAAGCTCGGACTCAGACCAGCTCACATGTACATAAGCTCTTAAGCTGATAATCAACTCTAGTCTAACTCTAGACTTATAGTAATAATATTAACTGTATTATCAGCGAGACAAAATAAAATCAGAGAGCCATACAGAAGCAAGATCAAATTTAAGTGAAGTAAAGATAAAGTTAAATTGAAATATAAAAAAATGCGATAAATATAAAATGTCAATATAAAATATATATAAAAATGAATACACATAAAACAATAAATCAAGGGACAAATGACATCACACACATGCAAACAGAAACTCAAACAGAGAACACAATAAATAAAAATAGGACAACAGATAAGAGCGTATAAAACAAATAAAAAGCAATAAGAAGATGACATCACAAAAAGGCACTATAGAAACTATAAATAGACTACAAAAACAGGTTGCTAAAAGTGATTTACAAGGACTCACTGATTCTGCTAGCCTTATCTCTTCATGAAGGTTGTTCAAAAGTAAAAGGTTAGCTTATATATGGGATATATGATAATAGCAGTTAATATACGGAGTAGTCAGGGAGAAATGACAGAAATTACAAGTTACAGTAAATGAAGTCCTTGATACATGAACCGGCAAAGTGTGGTCTTGGGCAGCTTGAACAAGCTACCAACTTTCAGCTTGTGTCACAGACTTGGAGAATGAAGAGAAGATGAAGATGCTTCAGTTAATAAAGAGAACCTGCTCTGTTCACATGACTGATTCTTTTCATGGCTTTGCTGCAGCATCAGTGGACAACTGAAGCCTCGAGCGTCATCTTGTATGGACGCATTTTATCTCTTTTATTAGCAGGTCCTTGCTCATTCACAACACTACAGACCAGCCTTACTTTCAACTTACTGAGCTGGAGGTGCTTGTGTCAGCTCTTTGAGTTAAAGTTTACCTTTAACATATTTATAACTTAATGCTAAGTGAGTGAGGAGTTAACCACTGAATTACACAAAGTTCTTGAGTAGAGATTAGTTGTTACTAAATAATAGTAAACCAAGTACTTGCCACATGTAAATGTTGCACAGCTAATCAAGCTAACTTATTTGACTAAACTAAAGTTAGCTTGCCTACATGTAACTATTACTAGTAAGTTAAAAGAGGTCTTGTGGAATATGTCACACTTTATCACCAGAGTCCAAAAAATGCCATTTAATTTTGATTGACCAGTCACAGACATGTGGCTACTTAGCAACAAATTTAGCCAATTCCTCGGATTATTACTAGCAAAGTAATTCCCTTGATTTTTTTGGCACAACCTTATATAGTACTACTAGAGCCTGGAGTCTTTGCAAGGACCTCAAGGGAAAACTGTGGATTTTTAGCTGATGCAACCCATCTCAGTGAGAATGACTGAGCAATGACTGGTCATAATACACAGCTTACTCTACAGTAAGCCAATATAGCACCGTGTACTACATCATCACACATTATGCTCTAACCAGTTTGAAAGAATAGTAACAGGAGTAATACCAAAAGAAATACACAGTCAGATGGACAGTGAAAAGAACAGAGACATTCTTTTAGCTGCAAGAGGACATTTTTGAGTGATGGATGGTGGGTTGGCAACCTAATTTATATGAGAAGTATCACTGTGTCACTAACAGTCTCCTCTTCAAGTCCAGTCAATTATGGCTATGTAGCATGACAGGAGCTTTCTTTTGATAAGCTATTTCCAATGCAGACATGAAATGAATGCAAGGGATGAGGAACCCTACACACTGAAGTAGACGCATTCAGATTGTAAAGCAGTCTGCAAAATGGATTAGATGAAGGACAGATTAATGGAAGAAATAGAAATAAAAATAGAAACAAAGAAGACAAATAAGTTGGGAGCAACAGTATGACCAGTTACTTATTAGAACTATTATGACACATATGCAAATACATAGGACAAAGAAGCATTGTGGGACATAGAGTGCCATAGAGATGGAGGATGAGGACACACGGTGGTTTTTGTGTTTATGCGTTACAGAGAAACACAGACAGACAGCATGAAAGGATGGAATATAAAGACCAATGGTAGCTTGTATAGACAGAGCACTATGTGTGTTTAAATATGAAAATCACACTGATAGTGTGGAAGGGCTGTGTGTGCAGCAAAGAGTACAGACACATGCATGTGCATACACACTCACCATCCCACATGAGAGGAGAAGCTGCAACGGAGGACACACCGACGCCTCATCAACGTGACTTGACTTGACAATGTGGGCATGACAACACTGGCAAAAAACTTCCTCAATGTGTCAGAGCCTGCTTTCTCTCTCTATCTCTTTTTTTGATGCAAACAAAGATCAATTCAATGCAGAACTTTGACTTGCTTACAAGAGAATATTTTTAGTTGTCGAGAGGACAGGGACACAAGTTAGTTAGTTAATGATTTACAGGACAGTTGTTTGGGGGAATATGATGGGACTCCACAACATCAGCAGAACTAAGTACATCTCACAGGCAACAATATCACCAAAGCCAAACAAAAGCCTTGTTCACTTCTCAAAACACACACACACCCTCATGGCTGTCTGCATCCTGCTGTTACACATGCCTGCTTGCATTCTCCTGTTAGCTTTGGCATGTGTAAACATTGGGGTAGAATAATAAAAAAAAGTGTTATTCATTGTGACCCATTAAGACTCCTGTGATGAAACTCAAGTTTACCTTGTTAACATGTTCATATGCTGATTTGAAGACATGTCATAAGTAAAACAAGCAGTTGACGTTGTGGCTGTGCATTTCTACTATGTAACTACTGCAATTACTATGTATGAACAGTTGTGTTGGAAACACAGATACAGACAGCCAGGTTTTTTTAAGTCACATACCTGAGGGGGAACCAATCCTGTCATACTTGCAGGGTGAGGCTTTCCAAGGGGCATACGAGAAGAAACCAGGTGTAGCTCCATATTAGCACTTTGCAAACTAAGCTGGTTGAGTACCAGCCAAGAAGTTGGTCAACCAGTAAAATGTGCTGTTTGTTAACTGTGCCGAATAAATCTACAGTGTGGTAAAATAATTTTAGTCACCATTAGTCTGCCAAGTTACAATATCAACAATATCAAATGCTGACAGGGCATTTTGTGCATTTGGGGAAGATGGTTGCATCAAATGCTACCGAAAAGGATTAGCCAGACAGCTTAGCTGCTTAAATGCAAGGTGGGGACATTTTTACAGTGAGATCCCATGACTTAGGGGTTGTTCACGATAAAAACAAGTCATACAAAATGTCCCCATGCTGCTATTACTTTGTTAGCAAGATAAGGTTAGCTAATTTAAGTGCATACTGCTCCTGCTAGATGCTATACCCAAGACATTTAAGGTATAAAGACTCTTTTTATGGAGAAAATTCCTGACATGTTTCTTTAAGGGATGAGTTTTGACTGGTTCAATCAATGCCAGGCGAAGCACCACAAAACATCAGGATGCCACATCTTACTTACCCATGTTCATTTAGTAATAATTTATAACTCAAGAGGCAGATTTAAGAGAAAATGAGACAGTTATTCAGTTATCTGGCTATATTATATATATGTTATACTACAACCCCATAGTTACTCGAAATCTGAGGTAATTAACCATTTAGGCCAACTTAACTGATGTACTTTACAATATGCAATATAAAAAACGTCCTTTGGAACATTTATTTTTCTACTTTTTCTATCATATTGGCTTCTTAGAGTGGGTCTAGTTGAACTTATTACATTGCAGTGTGTGCAAATTTTAGCCATGGAATCTAACAGCTAACAAGCCCCTAATACATAACCAGGTGTAATTTGTGCATTCTGGTACTTGGAAATGATCATTTCCACAGAACTCTGTAATGTTTATTAAAATAAAAACCTTGGCTCTGGATTTTTTTTCTTTTCATGTTTACTAGATTGTGCCAACCACACATATCAGACATCTTGGAGCACAAATAAAGTTATAAAGCAGGTCCAGGCATGTGGTGGAATCCATGTTAACTCTTGAGATGGAACAAAGACTCCCACAATGTTTCGAATTGAAAATGAATAGGTACACATAACCCACAGCAGCAGGCTATCAAAACTCACTTTTATGATCCCTCTGGTATTTAATTAGAATTAAGCTATTGCTAATTACCAATTTGCAGTAATAAGATTATGTGTCTATCGTCTGCAACAGTCCACCCTGTTACACTTGCTCAGCTAACATGATCTAGCATCATCTTAGCTAAATCTTAGCTTCATTATGGAATTGGCTTGGGACAGCCTGAGGTCAGCTTGGGTTGTATTAGCGGCTTGTTTGTGCTGGGGCAGGATGGCTGAGGTGCCTGTGATCTCATTAAAACTGTCACACATAACCGGACAGTCTGTGTGCGAGTGGTTTGAAAAAAAAAAAAACAGCCAAGAACTGCTTAGCTGAAACAAGCTAGCGTCAGCAGATTAGAGGACTCCAGCATGGATAAAATCAGCTTCTCTCCTGAGTGACGGGCTTAAACACAGAGGCTGAACCGCTCCTCTGCATGATTCAGCTCAGATTGCTCTGTCTACTAAACAACCTGAGCGGAGGCTGGTTTCAGCCTGGTGTCTGCTGGGAGCAACAGTATGGTGGCTCACTGAGCCCCTTCAAGGACACCTCTATATGCACTCAACACTTTTCCAGAACTAATTTGGGGATAACATGTACAGCAAGTTTAATAATTTTATATTTTTGGTTACCTGTGAATCCAATTTGTTGTACCATTCAGGCTTGCATGTGTTCACAGCTGTTAGATATTCCGAGTTCAAGGCAAAATGGTTTGCATTTATCATGTGAGGGAAGAACTGCTGAATATAAACACACTTCAAAAACCAGAATTACTTTTGATTTCACATTTCCACTTATTCTTGTAGCTCAAAGCAGAATTAATTGGCTATCTAAGCAAACCTTATTTTCCTTCTGCCACTGGTCTGCAGACTGCAGTTCTGAGGACCTCAGAAGCAAAAATATTCTCGTTCGTGACTTCAAGAAACAGAATCTTGGGGTATGATACAAATTAGCCTAAGAATAGACAAAAGATAAGACAAATCTCTTTGATCAACTAGCAAATCCCTTAAATAAACCTGAAAAACATCTCTTTCTCTGGGACAAAAATAATCACACCAAGTTTTTCTTTGGTGCACCATCTATTCATGTGTAAATATTAAATTCTAATGCAGAGGCTGTGTAAAATACCTGACAAATAGCAGTCCTGACACTTCCCGAACATAATGTTTAGAGGTCACCGCTCACAGTGGATTAAGAGCCTTGCCTACAGCTAACTTCATATTTTTATGAGGACAGCAGTGTAAAG
This sequence comes from Acanthurus tractus, assembly GCA_029783725.1. Lineage (NCBI taxonomy): Eukaryota > Metazoa > Chordata > Actinopteri > Acanthuriformes > Acanthuridae > Acanthurus > Acanthurus tractus. The sequence continues at coordinate 17,799,955 of JAQNCA010000017.1, read as the reverse complement.
CCAGAAAACAAAAAACATCAAATTATAGTCCCTCTGTGTCCCTCACAATTCAAGACCTGGTGGTAAAGATCATAAAAAAGAAAAGTAAAGAAAAGAAAAGAAAAAATAAAAGACTCATACGAGAAGGGACATACATGTTCACAGTGAGTCAGCTGCTTAGAGCGAGGATAAAGAGAGGATGGGAGGCTGATGACGGAGATGGAAAGAGCGGAGATGAGGAAAGGAGAGAAGGAGAGAGATGTAGGTGTGTTTTTTTTTCGTATGTTCGAGAGACAGAGATTCGGTGTGTGACTGTGTATCTTAAGGCAGTGCAAAGGGAGCTCCTGACAGGTCGCGGCTGAAGGTCACAGGGGAATATTCTTTCCACAGAGTGCAGTGGTGCAGCTGGGGACAGTCATCACTGCTGTTGGGCAAAAACCTCTTAACTGCAGTTTTGGTTTGTTGTTTTTGGCTTAGTCACTTCAACTGCAGGAAGAGCTGCTTTTCTACTGAGGTTTGTCCTCTGCAAACCATAGACGAGTGACAGTGTTTTAAACCCTCCACTGGATGACATCTGAAGCACATGGTGCCAATGCTTAGCATGCACTGATTAGGATTTGACAATTTGACAACGCATAATGTGATATTTTAGAAATCTGTACGCAGCCAGATCAGTCTGAACTGTGCTTTAGGTATCTCTGCAAAAATTATATTATTATGTGTGCTGTTGGATACCAAATTGCATGCCTTTTTAAAGCTATAATGTTTTTAATACAGTTTTTGGAAAACTGAGTGAAGTGCCTTGATTGATTGATTTTCTTTACGTTCTAAATTCAATTTAACTGATGATCTAATTTATTTGAACTTACAATGAAAAGAATGGGGGCTTGATTTAATTAACCACAGGTGCAGTGTCTTTCTGTGTGGAGTTTGTGTGTCCTCCCTGTGCTTGAAAGGGTTTCCTTCAGAGTAATCAGGGTTTCTCCTAACACCAAAACCATGTGCATGTTGGTAAATTCTCTTGACCACGACACTGGCTTACCGCTGGAGTTGGTCTCCAGGTGTTAACTCACTGCTCCTAATGGGTGGACTGAATTTAGAGAACTAATTCACTATAATGTGCTCAGCATAATCATGTGCAATTACCTCAAGTACATAATTTTCTGACTGATTTTCAAAGAAAATTGAGGGTCTGGGGTAGATGAAGTCATACTGTACAGAATGTAAAGACGCTTTGGGTAAAGTTGTGATACTGGCCTTTTCAAATCAAACTGACTTGACATGACAAGGGCTGCCACAATTATTTAAGACTGCCTACTTCAACAACTGATGCTTTCAATGTTTAGTCTTTACAATGCCAACATTTACTATAAAATGCCTGTCACAAGTTCTCAAAACAGACTAAGGTGTCCTCAGATGTTTTGCCATGTCTGACACAAAAATATTCTGTTTAATATTTAAGAAGCATTGAATGCACTCGAAAACTATCACATCTGAGAGGCTGAATTTAGTACATTTTTGTCATCGTTGCTTTAAAAAATATTTGTTTGTTATCACCTATCAGCAAAATCATGTTTAACTACAGTGGTACAGACAGAAATGCCCCCCTCTTTCTCAAATATCTCTGTCACACACATCAACATCAAAAGCTGCAGGATAATAGAAATCTGCATCATTCATGAGACTAGCTAGTCCTTTCAATGTGTTCAGACTACATGTGACTGGGAGACACACAATACATCTCTCTCTCTCTCTCTCTCCATAAGATGCCTGCTGTACAGCTACTGACTGAGCAGCTCCCTGCAGAAGAGGAGGCACGTGTTCATCCATCTGACCCAAGCTACGTTCACACCACAAAATGATGCTGATACACACATAAGGAGAAGGAGAGAGGAGAGAACTGCACATATACAGTATATCAGCTGGTTAACAGCCTACTCTAGAGCTACATTTCCGGTCCAGAACAGAGTTGTAGTAATGGGTTCTGGGAACTGCACACTGATAGCACAGTGATAGTAAAATATTGTTTGTCCATTTAAGGCTATCATGGAAGATAATTCACAAATGCTGAATCTGAATCCAGCATTTTTTTTTTTTTAATGTCAGTTTCTTTTTCAATATAAAGTACAATTGATCTTCCATCACCAAGGCAGGAACGCTTCAAGCCAAGACCTACACAAATAATTTAACCAGTCCTTTTACTCAGGTTAGAGAAAATTAACCTTTTATACCATAGCGATTCCTATCAACATTAATCTCCGTGATTTATTTATGTTTTATAGACATAACACACATGTTTATCATGAAACACTTGAACTAGCTGTCAGGGCATAACAATGTTATCAAGGGGTAAAAACCACCCAAGTGTAAACTTACCACCAAGAGGGACTAAGGGAAAAAAGAACTAAGACTAAAGGAATGTTAAAAATGTTTTCATAGTTATTCACCAGCTGTTAGGCCATATAAAAGTACAGGATGATAACGCTACAATTTCACATGTTCTCTGGGTTGGACCACCGTAGCCTGTAAGGCAAAAATGATCAATGGCTGACTGACTGAGACACCAAGTAACTTACAAATATCATAACAAAACTTCAAATTGGAAACACGGAGGAAAAATGGGTGCCCATTATGCAAGGAAGGTCAATGTTAGCTTAATACCTGTGCCACAGACACACACCAAGTCGCTGTTATAACAAAGTATTAATTATTGTTCGTCTATCGTAAAGTAACGTTCACCGGTAACGAACAACGTGTCCTGACCGGACTCACCGTGTCTGAGTGCAGGTCCTGCTGCTGGCAGAGCCGGTACAGGAACGAAGTTTGCTCCTTGAGGAGGGTTTGCCTCGTCGTGAGGAACACCGTGCCGCCAACGTTCAACCGGACCCACTTCCCATTATTTCCTCCGGTTGGGTTTATGCCTGAGCCGTTGCCGATGCTCTGCGACGCCGTCCCGCCGGGCTCTGTTGTGCTGGCTGTGGCGGAGGTCGCGCTCTCTCCCGCCTCGCTGTCTTTGTTATTGTTGTTATTATTGTTGTTATTGTTGCTGTTATGTTGGTGGCAGCCGTGATGCGGCGACAATGCAGCGACGTCCGCCGGTTCCCGTTGGTCGTCCGCTGTCGTTGCCATTTGGAAACAGCTTTCAGTCCCGAAGTGAGCCGAGCGAGACCGTCCGTCCGTGTCGACTGTTGACTCGGTTTTTTTTTCAACCCTGCCAACCGTGCACGCTCCGCCCCTCGGCCGAAATTTCAAAGGATCAGCCGCGTGAAGTGTCCGGAAATAACAACTAGCACATCCGAGGTGATCTTTCAAAATAAAAGGCCTATTCACCTTTTATTGCCTACCCATAAATAGTGTGCATTTACAAAGTAACAAATTTTGGACATTTGAGAAACCTTCACATTTGTTGAGTCGTAAATGGTGTGGCAAACCCAAGCCTCATGATTAACGAAACTTTTATGTAAGTTTTAATAATTATTCAAATATATTTCTTGCTTGACATACCTTTTGCAAATATACTTTTACTAAAATTCTAATTTTTGCAATGATGACGCCTAATTACTTGCTTGAATTTAGCCCCATACCCCCATAAATGTCAGTCGACTAGAATAAAAAAAAACAAGAAACAAAAACAAAAATTAAAAACAAAACAAAACAAACACAGTATATGAGCCTATTCCTCCAGTTTGAGGTGCCAAAAATAAATGTATATTTCAGAGGGAATGGTCAAGAACCTAATTTCTCTTATACTCACACGCAATTTAAGTATTCAGTAAATAATTAGTTTGGCTTTTAGCCAGTGAATCCACTAAGCTTTTTAGCATTTTTGTAATTTATTTTGAAAGCACGAATTGCCCTATTTTCCCTTTTGCAGGTACGTTTTTGTTGTCTTACCGAACTTCACAATGACTACAAGATCTGGGTCTTGTAGTTTTCTAAAAGCAGCATGAACACTAGATAAAAAATAAAAAAAGCACCACGATTTAAAGTCTGATGTTTTATTATAATTATAATTGATATTTACATTAGGTCAACCAGATAATTCTGTTCTACACTATGTAAACCTGAGTAAATACTGCAAAGACCACAAATTACTGTAAAGACCATCAGGGGGGGGGGGGGGGGGGGGGGGGGGGGGGGGGGGGGGGGGGGGGGGGGGGGGGGGGGGGGGGGGGGGGGGG
>JAQNCA010000017.1:17750107-17779513 GCA_029783725.1 Acanthurus tractus | reverse complement strand
CATTATGGATTCAAGTCCATTTCTTTTAATTATTGAAGCAATATAGGGCTAATGCTTATGGCATTTCTTCTTCTTGTGATATGAGTCCCAGAAGAGTTTTACTAAAGACTTACTATTAATCTTCTCTGCAGGAGACCCTGGCCCTGATTACAGAAATCAATGGGTTGCGTGAGGCTCTGCATCTGGCAAGGACTCAGGTCAAAGAGTACGATACTCAGCTGGCCAGGTTAAAGAAATCCAAAAAGTCACGGCTTGCCTCAAAGAATGGGCCCCAAGAGCAACTAAAACCTGAAGATGTCAACTGAGAATTAAAAAAAACCACAAGACTGAAAGCAAATGTAGTGTTCCTTCAGCTTAACAACCAACTTCTTGGGATGATCACTTCCAACTAGAGCTGGATCAGCAATAGGCAGCCATTTGTGTGGACTATTTGAGTCAAAAGAGGAATACACAGAGAGAAATATGCATAGTAATTGTGATATTACTAAAAAGTATGTCAGCATAAGTATACGCCAAAAATGATAGAAAAAGTAGGACTAATAATATCAGCAGCATCAAGCAGTACTATGGTAATTGTCACAAGGATTCATGAGCCAGCAGTAAATCATCTGCAGAAAAAAAATCTTTTTTTTTAAGACAAGAAGAATTTTTAAGTGGATTTATATTAATGCCACTGGGCCTTATTCACCAGTATCTCCTAATTTGTTTCCCATTTATTCTTTGAGTTGTTCTCAAGAAAGTTGAAAGAAAAGTAGGAAAAAAGAAAAAGAAAAAGAAAAGTCTTCATCAGTTCCATGAATGTGTCCCTAAACTGCAAAATTTTGCATGACTGTGTTTTTTGATTGATGATTGCCAATCTCCTCGTAAACTGTCTGCTCTAGTGGGTCCTAATTTGGTTAGAATTAGTGTAGATAAATATAGGTATGGAAAATAACTGTTATTAAAAAATATTATAAATGAATTCCTGATTTGGTATTGACCAAACCAATGAGCTCGCCCGCCTGTTCCCGCCTTTGCCCTCCAGGAAGTGAGAAAATTTGTCGTCCCCCTAACAATGTTTTTTTTTTTTGGTCACCTTTTTCATGCCTACTGTGTTTTCATGTCTGGGATTTTACTTTTTGGTGCAGTTTGCTGTTGCCGCCACTAGATTGCAGCATCTGACAGGCACCATTTAAGCACAACACCATCTGAAAATCAGTGTGCAGCCCCTGATGCACTGCTGACATGTTATAGAATTAAAGTTCGAATTCATTTAGCTACAAACCAAAGTAGAAATTCACTAAAATATGTCACAGTTGACTCCTCACATCATATCAGATCCTGCACATTTTACCATGTTGTACAGACTTTTTTTTAAACAGCACCCAACCCGCACATTTGTAGAGATTATTAGTATTCAATATAAATAACATAATGTGTTAAAAATCATGAAAAAATACAAAGAGCAACCATGAAATTATAAAACATTCTAAATAATTTAAAAACTTGTTTTTTGGAAATTGTTTATCACTGTGTGTGTCACCTCCATATTTTTGATAAATGCAGTTATATTTGGGGGCTGCACACTTAACATGTGTTAAACAGGTTAGTGTGTAAAACGTGGACCAGAGGTAAAAGAAATTACTTTATAACATGGTTTTTTGAAGTTTTACTTTCATTAAAGCTTTGCTATAGAGTCATCTTTTTATCAATTCCCGTTTGGACTGACAGAATAGAAAAAGACTTCACAATAGAACAAACTGAGGTAAAAATATTGGTGATGAAATATGAATTTGTATATAAATATATTATTAAAAAGCAGGGTGAAACAAGATTGCATAATTTTCTGAATTTAAAAAAAAACTATTGTTTTCACAATTTCATGATTATGTTACAAATTAGTTTGTATCACTGAAGATGAGGATCTCTGCAATACTCAGAAAAATGTTACATGACCCGAATTTAGATGATGTGTTCAAGTGTCTTCAGAGAAAAGTAAATAAATCAGTCAATCTGGCACTCGACATCAGCAGTACAGTACAGTGCAGTTCAATACAATATCATTAGGTAATAATACATAAAGTCATGATTTTATAGACCACTGGTTGGTGTTCCTCATTCATAATAAATGGACAAATTTGGGAACTGTTGGCTACCACCCTTGTTACTTAAAAGTCAGCTGTAGTTAAAGTGGACATAATTAGTGGATAAGATAACTGTCTGACTGTATGCAAACTGCTCGGTTTGTGAAAATGGCTGAAAGTTAGCCGCTAGCCAAAGGAAATTAAGGGGTTCCCCAGAGGTCAGTGAGGACAGAGAATAGCTCCATGTGTGCTGGATTTCTACATTTTTAAGTACTTGTTTTCAATGTGGGCCAAAAACTTCAACAAAAAATAGATCAAATTAAAACACTAGTAGAAAATACTGTTGGAAAGTAGAGAAAAAAAAGAAAAAAAACCATTTTAAACTGAGTTTTAAAAAAAAGAGAGAGATACCATTACAGCCAGCAGTATTAATGGTTTCCTCTTTTGGTCTTTTCACATCCTTTTAATTGTTAAACAGATATAAAGTCACAGAATTTACAGAAGTACACATAACCCACAACCTGCCAGAGGGAGATTTTATAAGCATCAGTATGACCCTTACAAACAGATTTGGCTCTAATAATGATGCTTAATAAGACATCAGTCTACAAATGTCTTATTATTATCTGGTTTTGTAGCTTTAAGTTTCACATTAAGACGTCTCCTCTCTTACAGTTAAAGAAAACAGACCCTTTTTTTCTGTAAAACTTCATTAAAAGCAAATGTTCAGTCAATATACCTGTGTAATCTCAGAGTTAACACCAAATCACCAAATGTAGAAGTGGAGTGTCTTTATGCAAACTTTTTTTTTAACTCCTATGTGACAGTCAAACCTGAAAAAAAGCTCTCTTCCTCCTCACAGCTGACACTTCATCTGTGCAACTTCCTCATTCACTTGCTTGTGCTAGATGTGACTTAACAGCCCACTCCTGAAACAAGAACGAAAACTGCCGGGCCAATCACACACACGTACATATACAAAAACATAAACCGCAGAGGCAGAGGCGTCCAGTCTCTACCTTCTGTCTCTGGTGAAACAACACAGCTGAACCCTGCGTGTGGACGTTTGACATTGGAGCAGGATTTCTCGTGAGGCTGAGCAGGACTCAGAGGGTCAGGTAGAAAAGTTGCTCAGACTCCACTGCCAGCATGCTCCGGCAGTCTCTGAGCATCCTGAAGCAGCTCGGCTCTGCAGCAAGGTAAGTGCTTCTTCTTCTTCTCTCATTTCTGCAGAATAAAAATTCACACTTTCAATTCAAGTTGAAAGTGTAAAATGCACACCTAAGTTCACCCACTCACATGTACGCTGAATTCAAATACTTACAGAAGTGGCATGTGTTGATATAGGAAGAGATTTCGGTTTGATTTACACACCGCCATGTTAGGTATATATTATTATTTTCTCTATAAACTTTGCAGTTACTACAGCTACATGTTATTGTTTTAAAGTATCACCATGAGTGTGTTTACATTTATATCAAATCCTGTTTTTAAGTCATAACCTGTTATAATTAGATTTGGATTATTGCTTTTACAGGGATCATAAGAAACTTGATTATTCATATCCCTACCAGCGCGATCATAACAATACCCTGGTTTCTGATCATGTGCATGTAGGTGTGTCTGAAACTCTCACTATCTCAAACACTCAGAAGGTGTTTACATGCCAAAGGTTTTTTGAAACTATAATATGATGTTTAAATGACAGATACTTAAAACTCCTAAACATACCCAGAATACTAGAGCACATGTAAACATACTCTGACTTTCAAAAGAAGAAATAACTATAACTTTTTCTTATAAAATTGAGTTCATAATAAAAAGTGACGCATCTTCCTAAAGGACACTTTGAGGATTTGCTGCTACACATTACCTGGTTTGGTACGACTAGTGGCTTGCGGTGCCTAATGTCAGCTATAGACAACTAGTGAAAAAAACCTGGACTACTTTGTTGGTGTGACTGCCTTTTTGACTGTACTTGTGCCATCATTTCACTTTGTGTCATCCATCCTGTTCCCATGATTCTCACATCCTGCTGCGGTGACATTTGTTTGGAAAAACTAGAATTAGAGTCACTTTAAAGCCTCCAGCTGAGAAGTTTTCCTCAGAAATCTGACTTCTATTTTTAGGATGGATCACCTCAGGTCTAAAAAACTTTGAAGGCTTTAAAATTATTTTAAAGAGATCCAGACACTTTGATGGATTTTCACAAAGCCTATGGGAGTTTCTGTGAATCTTTACCTGTTATACAAGGTTTTCATTTCATGCTCTGCTTTGAGGAAATGCTGAATTCTGCTTTGGTTTCCATGTTCTCGTTTTCACTGTTGCAAACACAGTGTTGAAAAATGTGTAAAGCTGGCATGCACAGAGTTGCTGGTTCCTCTTTAAGGTGAAGCATGCTGTTTGGGTTTTGAGGGAAACCTCAGGCTCTTTTACGCATGAAAACCAGGCAGGTTCGACATGCCTGAGAGAGCAAACCAGCTCAAGGTTGTGGTATAAGTTTGGCCACATGTGTTGTTTGACTCGGGGTTTGTATGCTATATCACGCTCTAGCATCTTTCTAAGAGAAAACAAAACTTGGAGCCTCTTAATGCAAAGAAATAATTATTTATGATCCCTTACTTACAGTCAATACCTCTGCTCTAGAAAATCTGTGTTGTGCTTGACTGTGACATTTTACAATGAGTGGATGAGCCTATCACAACTATCTCTGTTTTGTTTTCCTTGTAAAACTTGCATGCAGCATTGCAAAAGGTGCGTGTGTATGTGTGTGCAAATGCTAGATTGAAGGCCATGCTGCCTCCGTACCTCTGACGCACGCTGGTTTAATAAAAACCTACATAGCGTGCAACTGCAGAAGAGCAACATGGGCTTCACTGCCACCGTTGCACTTCTTAGTTTGTGCTGATGTTGTGACCTTTGATGAGGTTAACACACGTGCAAAAAAACTCCTATGCATGAATTACATGTAGCCCACTGTAATTTAATTATGTGTAACATAATGGTTCTTTATATCACTGTGGTTAAGTTGTAACCTCCATTATCAGCACTGAACAAACACATGCACACCTCCACTTGAACTTCAGTTTAACTGATAAAGCTTACAGCTCATTGATTCCCATGCTCTAATGTAATTTTACTTTCTGGAATAAACATTTTTTTCCACCTTACAAAGAAAAGTTGACTTGAGTCATAGATTAAAAAAAAGGAAGTGCTGTGTGGGTCATACACATCTTTGTTGTTTTGAAATGTCAGATGTCAGACTCACAGGAGGAAACAAATTACACCTTGGAGGTGCTCATGCTCATCTGAACTCTTTGCAAACTGGGTTGGGCTTCCTTTTGGTGTGACACAAGCTTGAAGATGTTCTCAAGGCTGCAGAGGGAGTTTGTTGTCTTTCACCCCTCAGTTCATCTCCCTGCCTTCTTTTTTTAAAACGGCTGTGTGTTGCAGCAAAGATGGAAGAGAGGTTGTGGTGTTGTAGCTCCTCCCCCTCCTCTCAGAGCTGGTGCTAAGGTAAAACCACAGCTGTAGCCTGACACACCAGCTTTAGGTTGTTTGGCTTTGTGCGGTTTGTCATTCAGGCCTAAAAATGTCCACATTAGTCAGTCAGCGGATACACTGACAGCTCTTATAGGAGGAGGTGAACTTAAATTAAGAGTGTTAAGTCACTGCATATTTTTGTCATGATCTGCATGAATTACCTAGTATTTGACATTTTTGCTCAACTTTTATGGTAAAAATTTAATTTAAATCAGTGGACAAGCATGAAATGAAATGGTGACAATTTTAATGATTTAGATTTCACATAAATGCCTGTACATTCCCTAACCCTAACCCTAACCCTGGAGTTGCAAACCTGCAGGCTCCTCTTTAACTTACTTTGGCATTAGCTTATTTTAGCATAAAGATTGTAGGCAGGGGGAAGTCACAGTGCCCGGCCAAGAAATATTGCAAATAATGCAACATGACCTCCCGGTCTGTCACGTTTACATCTTGATTTCTATTTAGATTGATTATATAAAATGTTAATTACTGAGAATAAGTGGTGCTGGTAGGTGGATTTTCTACCTTAGACAGAGCCAGGCTGAATATAGATATTAAAAATATGTCATACTATCATTTAATCATGTTCAAGTAAGACTGGCAACAATGCTCATTTTTCAACTTCTTAATTGAGGAGCTTTGCTGCTTTTCTTTGTCAATTTCTTTTTGTGGACTGAGTATTTTTCTAAGGTTTTGGACTGTTGGATGAAACAGCCATTTCATGGCACCACTTGTGGCTTTAGGATATTATGATGGACATAACATCCTAAAGAATAGAGAAAAATAAGGAGAAATCAAGAAAATGGTTTATTTATAATGAAAATAATTACAAACTGCAGCCTTAAGTTAAAAAAAGTGAGGAAAATTATCTAACTATATCTAAAAATCTATCTAAAATGATCTTTTATTGTAACTCATCTATCAGGTGACTGTTTTGCTCCTCTGCAGTTATCACTTGTGTCTGTAATTTTTTTTGTCATCAGAGTTGTTTATCTGCATACTTTTACTAACCAGCACAACAAACACTTCTGCAGGTCACAAGATGCCACTGATCTCCTACATGAGGACCTGGTTTTGGTGAGAAGAAGAGAAATTCTGTTTCATGCCTACATTTTATAATTCTATTATAAATGCTTTGTTATAAACATGTTATTACTTTATAACTTTGCTGCTTTTTGTTTTAGTTCAATCCAAACTTTATTGTTCCATGAGCTTTAGGAGAAACATCCAACTAAATTCTAAAATATATAGCAAGAATCACATTTTAGATTTACATAATAACATTAGAGAAGGATCGACTCTAGTTTTATGAGACATCTGACACATGAACAAGCTTTGCTGGCAATTAACAGACCACATTGTTTCTGGATGAAGGTGGAGCAGCGGGTGGAACCAGCCAAGAAAGCAGCTCAGGTTCTTCACAAGAAGCTGCAGGGCTGCATGCAGAGTCAGCCTGGGCTGGACGCTGAAAAGCGGATGGTACTGAAACTACTGCAAAAGTCTGAGAGTCTTCAACACATTTGATTGGTGGCTGAAAGGTGTTACATCTGTTTCCATGCAGAAAAAGCTGCCCCTGATGCTGTTGTCCATCAGCATGGCGGAGAGCCTCAAAGACTTCGATGCAGATTCCTCTATCAGGTGACAGGTTTGCTCCTCTGCAGTTATCTATCCATACATCCCTCCACGCTCTTCACCTGATCTATTGTCTGACTGCTGTCATGTGAAAACCTCATGACTCTTGTGCTCTAGTTTTCAGTTCTGGATTAAAAAGAAAGAGGATATCGCTCAGCGTCTACAGCTTGTGACCACAATTCTATTCATGTCATTTATATATAGTTTTGAAGCTCTGATAGAGTTCCTACTGCTGTTATTAGTTATTGTTGTTTGTGTTTAAACAAACTCATATATCTTTCTAGATCTTGAGGAAAATGTGTTTTTAAAGCTTCTAGTTCTTTCATCCATCTGAAAAAGCATTATTAACTCAGGGCAGGAGTTGACTGTGTTATTGTGTTTGTGCATGTGTGGTAGGAGGGTGTTGGAGATGTGCTGTTTCATGGAGAAGATGCTGGCCAACATGCTGGCAGACTTTGAGATGAAAGTGGAGAAGGGAGTTCTGGAGCCGCTCAACAAGCTCAGCGAGGTGTGAGGCTCGTACTGTTTGTTGTTGAAGAGACACTAGTGTAACACTTCTGGTTCGACATGCTTCATATGATCACAGCTGCACTACATCTGTAAATGCTTACCAATACTTACCACTTATTATTTATACTGTTATTACTTTATCCTTCCAGGAAGATTTACCAGAGATTCTTAAGAACAAAAAGCAGTTTGCAAAGCTCACAACAGACTGGAACAATGCGAGAATCAGGTGAGTTACATGGCCTCAGTCAGGGCCATGTGTGTTACAATTAATCCACCAACAAATAGGCTAATGCACATTTTGTGTGTGTGTCTGGTTTGACTCAGGAGCCAAGCCAGCACTGGTCCCCAGGCCAAGCAGGATGGGCTCAGAGAGGAAGTGGAAGAAGCTTGGAGGAGGTTGGAGAGCATCAAGGTAGAGATTATTTCTTTTAACAACCACCTTAACAACCACATCCACCTCATGTGCAGTGTTGATGAGCATGGCAGTGAACCTGGATTCAGTGGGTAGCATTGTCATCTGATCTCTCTGTCTTTCTTTCTTTGTAGGACCAGTACTCTGCAGATTTGTATCACTTTGCAACTAAGGAAGAAGACTACGCTAACTACTTCATCCGTGTGAGTTGCAGTTGTGATGGCTTGATCTTTTCCCTCTCTGTATACCAACTAATTAGTAATAATTTAAGACATAGACTGCCAATCATCCATCTTGCAAATGTACCTTTCTTGTTTCTCTGACCCCAGCTTCTTGAGCTGCAAGCAGAATATCACAAAAATTCACATGAGTTCCTGAACAAAAACATCAGTGAGCTCAAAGAGAATCACAGTCAAAAAGGTAAAGCTAGTTTGCATCAGTCTGTAGACTTATTTGCTGCACAGTCATTACAATATTTCATGTATTCTGTTTACAGTGCTCTTGATTCCCGTGTGTACTTATTTGCAGGGCCACCGCTAAGCGTCTCCACCAAAAAGGTCTATGGGGAGCCACTGCTCTCTCATCTGTCCCAGAGCAACAGAGAGATCGCTGTGCCTATACAGGAGTGTATTCACATGCTGCTGAGAACAGGCATGAGGGAAGAGGTAGGACTGACAGAACGAGATTCAAGAGTTCACAAGGATAAATGTAACACAGGCTGATATACATGTACATTCAGCTTAAGGAGACCTTTACCTTGCAGTAAACAATAACCTAAAGCTTCTATGGATCATCCTAGCATATTGATTTTTCCTCTCTGCAGTCCAGTCTGCATTTTGTATTTATGTCCATTCTCATGTACTGCTGGATGTTGACGACTTTTTCCTTTTAAAATGTGTCATTTTGTTGATGTTAAATGTATTTTCTCCATGAATCTGCAATGATTTCAGCTGTAGACACCAGCATTTTTATGGTCCTTACACGTGTTCATATGAACACATTTCAAGATGAGAAATTAAGCATTTTGCATATTTGATATACAAAGATAAATACCTTTGTTGTTGAGTGAAACCAAAGCTAAAGGTGAGGTTGTACCTCCAGTGTTGTTTTAAACTAAATGCTATTGTGAGCATGCTCACATATTAAGCAGATATATATCTACCACAAGCACTATCTTTGGTTAGTCTGTAAGCTCGCTAACATTTGCTAATTAGCACTGGACATAATCAAAACTGAAGCGGAACCGACATTTTTGGGATTTGCAGATTATTAATGACCAAACTAAATATCATACGAACTGACGGTTGTTGAGAAACTTTAATCCAGACCAAAGTGCTGGACTGACCGAACAACACTGCTAATTCTTTAGGTCATGTGGTTAGTGAGGCTAAAAGTGAAGTAATCTCTGCAGAGTTTGGCTTCTGGGTACTGCAGGGTTTATGTAACAGGGAAAGACAGAAATGTTTTAGACATTTTAGGTATATAAAGTAGAAAAGACTCTCTTTTCACTATTTGACTTGGATCATTTGTTGTATGATAATTAGAGGAAATGACACATTTAGAATCTTTAGGATTATGAGGTTGTGCAGATGCTAATAGCAAACTAATACATATAAATTTGTGTGCAGCCAGTGTGTGTGTGTGTGTGTGGTTTTTTTTTAATTATCAATGTGTTGTGTTAGCACTGCTCTTAGGTGTCAGTCTCAGTCTTCTCTACATCTTTACATCTTAGCGTGGCTCGAGCTTTCTCACATTACTTTGTCACTCTCCCTCTTGCCCCTCAGGGTCTGTTTCGTCTGGCAGCAGCAGCCTCAGTGGTGAAGAGGCTGAAGATCTGTTTAGATCAAGAAATGGTTGATCATAGTGAGTTCAGCATGGACCCTCATGCTGTGGCTGGTAATTCTTTTTTTTATTTTTCCTGAGTTTGACTTTCTGTTGTGGGCACTGTTCAGCCAACGTGACTTTTAAGGTCCATTTTTACTACCCACTTCCTCTTCTGTTTGCACCAAATACAGCCCCTGTTGCAGCCACAAGTGATTTTACATGCTTTATTTCCTGTGTGCTAGAAATTTTTAGAACAAAACTGTGCAATCTTTCATGAGCTGACTAATGCAACATTGAAAAAAACAGCCAATATTACAACAATATGAGGGATTATCACTTATTATGATATAATTTTCTAGAGACACAAAAATGTGCAGCAGTTAAGTTAGCATATGATGTAGTGCTACATATTAAAATGCTTGATGTTTTAATTACAACCTGTAAGGATTTCATTTTGAATGTGTTGTGACAGGAGCATTGAAGTGTTATCTGAGAGAACTTCCCGAACCCCTGATGACCTTTGAACTCTACAATGACTGGTTTAAAGCAGCAGGGTGAGTAAAATATTTACGCTATTAATCTGTCATTTGCCAGTTCGTCATGTGCCAATTTCAGGCCTATTTCTCGATTTCGATCTCTGTCCTCACAGAGAAAAAGACACAGCACAGAAGCTGGAGCAGTTCAGAGTACTTTTGAGGAAACTGCCACCTGAAAACTACAACAATCTGAGGTTTGTAGCCTCCTCTTTGTGTATTTTTTTGCAGAATCACATGATGAAACAAATCAAATTTACTCATTAGTTGTCACTGAAAGGGTCAGCATTTCAGAAGCAACGAATGACACCCCAATGTTTAGCTTAATAGATACTGTTGCCCTGTTGATCAGTTATCCTTTTGGTCCAGTCTAAAATGCCGTACCAGTATTATGCAAACATTCATGGTCCCCAGAGAATGAAATGTACTGAGGCTGGTGATCCCTGACTTTTCCTGTAGTGCCATTTTGAGGTTGAAATTTTATTTTTTTTGTAAACTCTGTCTTTCGTGACATTGTGACTCGCAAATATAAGCATGGTGACACTTTAAACTAAGATAGCAAACATGATAAATGTTATACCTGCCAAGCATCAGCATGTTAACATTGTATTTGTAAGGATGTTAGCATGCTGCCACTAGCATTTAGCTGAAGACAACACCGTTTTTCAGTGCAGCCGCTGAGCAGCTAGCATTATTTTACAATATTGCTTGTTTTTTGCAAAAGGATTCTTAACAGGTTGAAACATGAAAATGGTCATTTTTGAACTTCTTAGTAAACATCAAATAGCATGAATAGGTCATCTAATTGGTGCTTGAAAACAACTTTATTAACAGTGTCTTGGCAGCTTTTAATTCCTATTCTTCTCTCATTCCACCATTATTTTCTTCTCTCTTCCTGTCAGGTACCTGGTCCAGTTCTTATCTCTGTTGTCTGAGCAGCAAGCTGTGAACAAGATGACACCCAGTAACATTGCCATCGTCTTGGGGCCAAACCTACTCTGGCCACAAGCTGAAGGGTGTGTATTGACCAGATGATATTGCTGTTTTTACCCTGAGAGAAATATTACCAAGCTCTATGAACACACACCCTTCCTGCCTCTACTCTTACATCATTTTTGTTCCTAATGTAAAGGTCTAGCTTCAATGTCTAGCAAGGTAGATAACTGTCAGCAACTTATGTTTTACTGTGGCAACATCGTGGTTGAATTTGAAAATAAAAAGTAACTTGCAACAAGTGGGGGCTTTCAGTAACCATGACAAACACCTAAATTTAACCATGTGGGTTCTACGTGTTCTTCTCTACCTCTGCCTCTGTAGAGAAATTGCTCTGTTTGACATGGCGTCAGCTTCTTCGGTCCAAGTGGTGACAGTCATTGAGCCTCTTATTCAGTACAGCTCCAGCCTTTTTCCTGAAGGTATACAAACACCAAATACTGATGGTTCTGATTCATCACTGACATCTTTTGCACTCTATTACTGTAATGCTCCTGTATTTATAGCATTATGAGCTGTCACGTCATTAGCTGCAGCTTCACTGCATATTTAAGTTTTTTTTTTTAATGTGGTGGTTTTGATATGTGTTTACACTGTTTGATGTCTAAGAACAGAATTTAAAACTCAGATTATTAAAATGGCACCTTATTATTTTATGAAGTGAAATGCTACAGCGATGCACAATAAATAAACAGAAATGAACAAATCATGGGCAACTTTGGTTAACCCATAAAACACCCCCAAGGGTACTGCCGCACCCACTCTGAAAACTGGTAGTTTCAGCTTTATGCGGAGGTAAAACTGAAAGTCACTGCGCCCTTTGCACAGGAAGTGTTAACATTTACTGCAAACGCAGCAGATGAAAGCAGGGAAACTGTCTGTACACAACAGACAACTTGACTTGCTTTTGCACTACATTAAGCCTACATGTGGTTTTGTTTAAAACATGTTTGGTCGTTTCACTGCTCCTATTTCTTGCCCAGGACTTCTTATTAGATCTTCTTAATAGAGATATTAGATCTCAGAAGCTTAATTCATGTATATAATTATATTGGTATTGATGCAAATGATGGTCAGGCCCGAAATGTATTTGTGTTTTTTCAACTTCTTTTTGTTTTGGTCAGCTGTGTCCTTTGAGATCCCAGACCCGTCTGAGGTCCCAGATGAGACCCCGCCAGCTCCTGTTGCTCCTGCTGAAAAGGAGAAAGTTAGAAGATCAGTCTCCTCTTCATCCACAGCCTCCTCTTGCTCCTCCTTTCATCTCCCCCTCTCAAAGACCAACAGGTACTGCTCCGTAAGGGCAGAAATGACAAATTGCATTCACATTGCTATAACAGATCATAGTTACAATTACAGCACAATAACAACACATTTATTGCCTTATATTATAACACAGAGTGTCAAAATGACCCTTGGTTTGCACACCAGTGGCTCAATAAGGCAGCAAGACATGATGGTTTGGAATATTTGAACCTCATTTCAGTATCTTTCCAAAAAAACTTTATCATTGTAAATTTCTTTCCATAAGCGCAACCTCCCAGGACAGCGGTGGCTTCTTTTTGGTAAAATCTGGCTCTGTGAGTCGCAGTGGCACCTCCACATGGGCCAGCCCTGTAGCTGAGACGCCAGCACCAACCCATCAAAACATAACATCCAGCAACTCGTCCTCCATCGATCTGAGCCCCATTGATTCCTCTGGCACCTCTGCAGCATGTAACTCGACAGCAAGCCAGGACCCATTCTCACTTTGTAAAGCACAAGGAGCAGCACCAAACCCAGGTCAGGACAGGAGTTCCACCCAGAGGCAGTGCTCAGATCAGCTTGAGCCAATTCTAGAGGCACCTCCAGACTCTCCCAGAGCATTTGTGAAGATCACCACACCCTATAAACGTAAGTCTAAAAACAGTGTGCCCGACAACTGTCTAAGCCTTGTTCCTTTTTACTTGTTTAGTAACACAAGGCACTCCAGCACTGTCATTAATTTGCTTAATTCAATTTTATTTCCAAAATGGCCAAAAGTAAACGGTAGGCTGAGAAAGCCTGAACTTTTTGTTATATTTTTTACTTTAAAAAAATGCAGCCATTCTTTTAAAGGTTTGAAGCCCATGCCAAGATAACAGTGATTGCATCATCACATTTTTTTTTAAGACTTTAGAAAGCTTATGTCAGTATGACTGGGGTCAGTATGCGGCCTTTTTTTCAACAGGTTATGTTAAATAGGTAATCCAATCCTCATAAGTAGAATTGGTGAAGTGAGTCTTTAACAGACCAAAAACTTATTCTAATACAGTAACAGGAAGTAGCCCCTTAATAAACTGTTGGTTTTGAGGTGAGGGCAGGCAGGTCTAATTATTATTGTCTTTTTCTATTGTGTAATGTCCTGTAAATATTCTTTATTTCTACCCTTTCCTTCACATAGTCAGAGCAGTGGCTTATTAGCTTTAGCTGATAGAGAGAAAATAAATCAACTGCTCTTGTTGTAACAACCAGGAAATTTACAGGAAACAGGAAGTCTCACACCACTGACCAAAATCATTTTTAGTCATGCGTCATCACTCACATTGTTGTAAGAGTCTAACTGTTGGGTTGTGACTGAAATACCTTCCCTTATTTTCCTTTAAGCCATCTCCTCTTGATGTTTTTGACTTCAAAACTAATTCTTATAAAACACAGCTTTTACTATATTAATAATAATATAAACATAATAGTGTTTGCTGTTATCTCCTGATTTTTGAAAAATGTGTTTTTTTAAAAAGATATAACTTGAATGCAAGGCCTTTTAGCAGCAGCCATTCAGGCAAATGATAGCTTCTTGTTCTAAGTTCGCTTTCATTTGCTGCCATGAGCTACTTTGTCTTCTACCAGACCAAGTGGTTTTGTAGTAACATTTAGAAATCATTAGCTTACATTAGCTACTGCAAGCTCCTGGTGAGAGCAAGTAAAGCTGTAATAATATCAAATCCTTTAAATGTAATTTATTGATTATGTGTTTTATTACTTATTAATTCAACTTTTAATGTGTGAGTGGAAGATAATGTATCTTGTTTCAAAAGCCAAATGCTTTTCATTTATTTAAATTACTTAATGATGCAGTTATTTAACAAGTAACATTTACATTGTTATGAGCATATGCTAATAGACAAAAGCACATTTATGTTACGTTTGTATGTTTAAAACCTGCTTGAAAAAAATTATTTGCCATTTTTAGGGTTGCATCTTCCTGCTGTCAACTGTCCTCCTTTACTCTCCCCACAGCAAAAAGATCTTTCAACGTGAGCAAAACTAACCAAGCTAACGAGCAGGCGACAGTACAGTACTCGAAACCAAAAGCCCCAGCCCCTCCAGCCCCTGTCACAGCCACGGTGCCCATGGCTGCGGACACAAGGACCCAGCCGGTACCAGCACCCCGAGCTCAGCCAGCCAACCTCAAAAAGCCTCCCCCGAAAAAGCCTGGACTCAAAGCCCCGAACTGCCCTCCACCTCTTCCTCCACCATCATCACAGGCAAAAGCGGTTCCCTCTATAGCACAGTGAGAAATTTGCCACATTTTTCATTCATTTGTTAAGTTGTAGCTCTTAAAGAGGAATTTTAGTCTTCTCCTTGTTAACCCGCAGTGGTTTAAATTTTAATTTTGTAGAAGTGATGTACTCCGGGACCCTATGACATCACTGTACAGTGTAGTTACAGTTGCAACCTGTCACACTTGTGACCACACCCAACCACACCTATAATAGCAAAACAGTGCTATTATAGGTGTGGTTGGGACAGCAAAACACTGATCTCTGCCTACTGTTCAGGTACTCTTTAAATCTGCATGGTTTTATTATCTGGTTTGTTATGAGCAACTAAAATATAACAGTGTTTTGTAAAAATTAAAAAAAAAATCTACCCTTGTCATCTCATGTTTTCGTTGTTTAACACTGTTATTTTTTTATTAAATACCTTCCAGACTCTTTTTAGGTTGTTGCAGCTTAGTTCATATTTTGGAATACCAAAATAACCAAAAATCATTTATTTATTTTTTGACTACTGGTGTCCTTTTTTTCCCCAAACAGCAAAATAATGCTGGAAAGCATAGCAAACATTTTCACAATAAATTAATCTTAAACAGACTTACAGTTGTGGTATTTTTAAGGATTTTTTTTTTTAGTTTGTTTTATTTATTTTTTTATATATAAATCTGTAAAATAATAGTATCCATGTGAACCAGTTAAGGAAAATGATTCTATAAACCTTGAGGGCTGTAATGAGGTTTATTTTTTTCAGTTGTTATATAATACCACACCAAATGGCTACTTTTCACAGAGCACAGCAGCTGTGGTGAATGTTACCTCATGTCAGATTCAGTTAGTACTTGAAAAAAGGTAATAAAATTTTTACAACTGCCTCTTAGGTGTATCATAGAGGATTTGGGGTTAAATATCCCTTTAAACAACAACCTTTAAATGTTTAACTTCAATATATATACAAAAAAATCATATTCAACCTAACTAAAAACATCTTTATTGTCAGTTTATATCATAGTGTACAGCATCATCAGTACTGACTGCAGTGTGTGAATGTGAACTGCACTTTTTACCGCATGTGCTCACACTGTAAGTTCATATTTATAGGAGGTCAGTTGATATCTTCATATACAGTTGTATAAAAGAACATATAAATGACATTTCTTCTATAAAAAGCAATACAGGAGTCAGACTTCATAATCATAAAAGGTGCACAGAGTATGTTTATAGAAGTTCTGCAGCATAAAATGAGCAGTTATATGGTTTAGGCTTTGGTTGAAACTAGCAAATATTTGTAATACTTTACATGTTCTCTCAGTCAATGTAGTTAAAAACAGATGTTTGATTTTTGTTTTCTAGTTTAATGAGGCCTGAGATCCCAGATCTCTTACTTCCCTTTTTTTGTTTCCAAGCAGTGTATTCCTGAGTGTAATGCTGACAAGAGATAGCAGTGAACATTGTACGAAAAGATTGCAATAAGATTACAGATATTTTTGTAATACCTACTTCCGCTCTGATGTCTCATTAGTGACCCAGACTTGAGTCGCATAAGTGTGTAAAGTGAAAGACAGGCTGTTTAACTTCTACATTGAGTAATGCTGGTGTTTCCTTTGAGACCACATTCTCTGGCACATCCTCACTTTCAATACCTTCTCTTTCAGTCCCTTTTTTAGTCATGACCTTTTGTGAAAAACACATTCTTCCTTTCTGTTCTGAGCTTGGAAAAGTGCAGCAGCAAGTCTTTTACTCCTTTAAGATACATTCAGCAACAGTTGTGCACCAAACTGTACATCCTTAAAGCATGATTGTACAAAAGTAAAAGATCCAATAATAAGGACACTGGTTTTCATTGTAATTTTCATTGTGGTCCCGTCGAAAGGGCCAGCCTCATTGACCGTATAAAGATTTTAGATGATTGATTGGATTGGTGTTATAGAGAAGTCATACATAAGATGAAGATTATTTTGGTTTAGTGTCAACACATCTCTCAGCTCACACTTTGATTTCATCCTCGTCATCCATGTAACTGTAGGAGATATTCTTCTTTGGCTGGCCGATGATCATTCTCTCTGAATTTGCAGCCTCCAGCCTGCTCTGTCCCTTTCTGAGGCTGCCGCCATAGTGGCGTGCCAACACATCTGTAGCACTTTGAAACCGCTCACTCTCCATCCCGATCCCCAACCTCACTCTTTCAGGGGACCCCATCACCACATCAGGTACTTTAAGAGAAAGCCCACCTCTGTTCACCTCCATCTCACTCCCCTCCTCCTCCTCTTCCCATTCAGCTCCATGCGGGCTCTTGCTGCCCCCGCAGTCCTCTCTCAACAGGGAATCCACGTATGAGATAGTAGCAGAGTCCATCTCTGATCCCTCATTGGTCAGACCACAAGCCGACCCCACCTCTTCTGGGTGGCCGTCGATCAGGCTGAACACCTCGCTCATGAGCGAGGGGCCAAGGTCAAAGGTGAAGGTGTCAAGGGAGGTGAGGGAGGGAAGGGAGTCAGAGTAGGTGGTGGTGGTGGGTTTCTGGTCAGAGGTCAAGATAGAGGCGGAGCAGGTGGATAAGATGGCATCAGTGGGGTCAGTCAGAGAGCCACGGTGGATGTTAGGAGAGCAGGAAGTGGGGAGGGAGATAGAAGGCTGCTGACGCTCAGAGCGGGAGTGACGAGGCAGAGTGACGAAACCAGACTCCAGACCTGAGGAGAAGACACAGATATTAGTACATGACACAGATATTAGTACATGACACAGATATTAGTACATGAAACACAGGAGGAAGTATTTTGACAAAGTACATCATTTTGCATCATTTTTCTACTGAGTCATTCTACTAATAAAAAAACTGATTGAAATTTGGGAAATGTGCGTATTTGCTTGGTTTGTTGCTACTCTTACATCCATCAGTGAAGTACAAAGGTATCTAAGTGACAGTTGCCTTAACCTTAGCATAAAGACTGGAAACAGGGTGAAACAGCTGGTTAGACTGTGTCCAAAAGTTAGAAAAACTCACCAGTACAGCTAAAGCTCATGAACTAGCATGCTGATTCTCATTTGTTTCATTCCTCCAAAGACTTCAGTGTTAAAACAACAAGGGTTAAATAATAAACTACTTCTTGACCAGGATCGCAGGCTTCATGTTTCCAGTGGTTGCCAGGCAATTTCACAGTGACAAGAAGATCAAAATAAAGTCCAGAAAGCCCCTCTAAAACCACAACTTCTTGTTCAAACACTGATTTTTTTGCACTCGTTGAAAAAATGCCATAACTAAGTGAGATTTAGATGTTCTGGTAGGTGTTTTTTCAGACAAAACCATACTAGTTGTTTCCTTTGTCACAACTCTCAGTGTGCTAAGCCATGCTAATTAGCCGCTGGCAATGATATGTGTTTACCCAGCAAACATGAATGTCTTATTGATGGTCTAATTTAACTCCCAACTGTTCTTTTAGGACTGTATTGAGGGAGACAAATCCCAGGAAGACACAAAAAACAGCTTTAGACAAACAACTAGATCAGTTGATACATTTTAACACAATCTATGATATTACAATTATTTAAATATATACAGCATAAAAATATATAATCTCAACCGCTAAAAAACAAACAAACAAACAAAACAGATTACGTAGAGGGCCACATTCTAAACATGGACTATCACACACTTCCAGCAGGGGGCAGTGTAAACCCATCCGAATACATCCTGTCCAGTGATGACATGCCAACAACCTCGTCCAGCAAAGTGCTGAGTTGTTCTGCTGTGTGAGCATTGAATCATCTGCCAAGCTCTGCCAGATCACTTAACAAGTCACACACTCATACACTGCTGCCGTCATGACCTAAACAGGTAAAATTACAGCAGCACCTCTCAATGCCAGCTGTAAAGGGCCAAGAGTCTGGAAGTTTTTCATAACAACCAAAGAAAACAGTGTCTGATTTCACGGATTAACACACTTAAACCAGAGAAAAAGAAAGAAGTAATCAGTAGAACCACTTTATGGAGGATTTGCTTGGATGAAATACTGCAGACTCTCCCATCCATGAGTCATAAAAGAAAAATTACTGGGGAGTAGAGTAGCTTAACTTATCACTAGGAAAGCGAGTTGTGTTTTATGTGATTTTTGCTGAAGATTTGAGATAAAAATGTCTTTAAAAGCACACCCAAACTCATATATATACATAAAGTACACATAAATGGACTTAAATAGACTACTCACGGCTACAGGATCATCCAAAATGAATTATATTTCAAGGGTAAAAAAGTTCTGCTGTATATCTTGATAACTTTGAGCACATTTGCAAGAATATTTTGACATTTTTGGACAATAGCTAATTTGATTTCTTAGCAAAAATAAGAATATTGATAGAACTCTTACATCTTTATATTGGATATGAAGTCCAAATATGTTAAGTTTAGTTTAGCTTAAAGACAGGAGGCAGGGGGAAGAGCTAGCTTGTCTTTGTGTAAAGTTCACCTCTTCAGCAAGTCTAGCAATCAAGATGTTATAACTCGTTTGTTAAATCTGCACAAAAAATTACAAGATATGGTTTGACAGAGGACAGAGCCAGGCTCGTTGTTTCCCTTTGCCCAGTGTTTATGCGATGCTAACTGTCTCATGAGTGATGAGTATCAATCTACTCATCCAGACGTAGGCATTATTTTCCCAAATATCAAACTGTTTCTTTGACGGTCCTAAATGCAGATGGAGTCAGTGATAATGTGAAAAATTACCACATTCAAGACTCAAAGTTTACCCTGTGTTGCATTCACATTCACCATACACTTTAAACACACACTCTCACACACATGGGAGGGCAATCTGTAAGAGCCATGACTGTGTTGTTGATGTGGGGCATTCAAACAGCCTCTCAGACTGCTTGCTGCCAGCTCTGTCTGAGTCTGTGTGTGTTATCAGTGCGAGGCCTGCTGATAATAAGCCAAGGTGATTCATGAGGACATCTGCGGCAAATCTATCTTGATTATCGGGTAGAACTGATTGATGAGTTTCCCTGCAGCGCTCCAGATGGTTGCAACCTCTCTGCAGTTTCCAGTTGACACTGGTTAACTTATTTAACCTTTGCGCATGTATTTCAATTTGCATAACAGCAGTGCCATTCAAGCAAAGGAGACTGGAGGGAGGATCTGCCCTTAATCTTGGAGACCATGTTTGGGTATAGTGGTGTACTTTTCTTAATCCTTGACTGAGGGAGCAAAAATAGATAACATGACATCATGTTAGGGAATTTCCAGTAAAAATATACTGGTCTTGCCCAGTGATCCAAAATGCTGATTGTGCTACTGACTAAGAATTAAAGCAAAAAAAAGCTTCTTTCAGTCAAATTAGAGGCTGCATTTGGTTTCAGAAGCTGTGAAAGACAAGTCACAATACACCTTGATTAACTATATCATCAGTATTGTGTTTTTACACGTATATTTTTTTACATCTATACATTAAATACATTAACCTGTTTTTACTAACTGTTTGACCACTTTGAGCTAGCAGGATGTGAGTACCTAGTAAAGTTGTTGCTTTACAACACATGCAGCAAATACAGAACAACTTCAGCACAAACTTTTGACTTTAATTTTCGGCCACCAGATGAATGTAAGTCCAGTATTCACTCTCTATTTGGCTCTTTTTTTGGTCTCCACCAACTCCTGAGGCAAATACTGACCAGCTCAATGCCCCACTGTGTTCACCAGCTAGGTGCCAACTTTTAAGCCATTTTTGGTGCTCCAGGTAGTGTGCAGAGGGTTTATCTGAGCTCAGTTTCTGAAAAATACTGCCTACTGGGTTGTAATTTACAATGGGTTTGTTATTGTTAGTAACCCTTTTAACACACATAGTTGTTCGACCCATTGTTGCTGTAGAATTTTTGATTATAGCAGCTGTAAATCAGAACTATCACTATACTTACCATAAGAGCTTTTCTTATCCTCTGGTGTGCTTTGAGAACTGGGGAAGAGCAGTTTGGTGGTGGGACTCCCATTAGGCAAATCCACATCCAGCCTGGGAAGGGAAACGGCGTTCTTGATGATGGGAGAAACGGCCGGAGGTGGTGGAGACAGATCTTTGGATCCCTCTCTGGATCGGTTTTCAGAGCCTCTCCTTATTTGACGGAGTGTCCTGGAGAAGAACGCTCCAATCTTGTTATCAGGGGAGGAGACAGAATCCGTTTCCCCATTGTTCCCATTGGCAGTGCCTCCGTGGTTGCTGAGGAAGGAGGTGTCCCCGAACACATCGCCGCCACGACCCACATGCATGGTGTGGCGAAAGTCACCCAGTGGAGGGCTGATCATGTCCACAGTGAGGTCGCCTTTGAAGCGCCGTTTGCTGTGAGAGTGTGAGACCAGACCTTTCAGGCCTGAAAGCTTTTCCTGAAGATTCATGGTCAAAAAAAAAGTATGACTGAATATTTCTTAAAAATCAGCTTGAATTGATGTTTGAAATAACTTTCAATCCCCCTGAATGGCAAAACTGAACCAGCAAAGTTCGAGTTTTCTCTTGTTAAGTTAATGCCAAAATTCCTCACAGTTCAGCAGTCCAAAGCATGCACTCAGAAACAGTTCTGAAAGGTTATTCCAAGATCCTGAAGCTGTGTTCTTCTAAGGCCGAGAGAAGCTGAAATGCAGGCCTGCAGCGCCAAATAGTTCACTGGACTATTATCTCTGTTTATCATGTGCAGGCCAAACGCTGTCCCACTCTTTGTTGCTTGTTGTTATGCATAGCTGGCTGGATTGAACGGACATAAATTGAGGAGAACACTGTGCAGTTGTGTTCCTGGAAGCAGCGGGGCCTGTTGGAGTGTGGTCAGGTCGCCTGGTTTCCCCTGCTTGCCTTAGGCTTTGGCTTTGTCGACATCAGCTCAGAAATAGGTCTAAGTCCAGCTGCAAACAGGTCTGCGGTTGCACCATGGAACCATCTATTAAGAGTAAAAACAGGGGAAAACATCTATCTTTAAAATGTGAACATATATGTACTTGATTTTGAGTGATGTTGAGAGAAATGGATGACATTTGCAGTTTATTCTGTGGAAGTTGAGACTCAGTGAGAGACCACTGTGCTTTCCTAGTCTAAAAGCTGAATGTAGTTGTAAAGTAACCTCACTGCATTTTGGACAGATCCGTCTTTCCGCAGGTTTTTAGGATTCCGCGTTCCAAAGGTCCACTGGTCTGGAACCATCTAAATTTAAACCACAGTCACTCCTCTGTGCAACAAACCAAAGTCTGTTTCTTATCCTTAAAATGGGTGGGCTCTCAGGGAATTCCTGCTTCCATTTTGTCCTGCTTTGTCTGGTGTGAAGGTTACAAAAAGTTCATTTTCACTGCAAAGGCTTATCGCACTTTTAAGGTTGAGCAAAAGCCCTCCTTCAACAGGCTTAGATTTGTTTATAAATAGACAAAGTAAGTTTGGCTAGATAGGAAGAGATCATGATAATTTCCTGATAAGAAAGTCGCTGCCTGTGGAGCCTGAACGCTGTAAAAAGACAGTAAAAGACTTAAGCGTGTCAAAAAAATGGAAGAGCTTGCATGAATAAGTTATGCACAATTAATACGGAGTCAGAGGAGATATATAGAGCTTTTTACTTTTTTTAGTGTAGCCTTCTGAGAACTTAAATTATCTATACATTTTTAACTGTGTAAATTAATTTTTCAGTCTGTTAAATTTCCTGTTTTAACACTAATGTTTAGCCAATTGTGTTTCCCTCTAAGCTGGGTTTGCATGAGAGTATCAGGGTAAGCCAATCGTAAGCAGAGTGGGTGAGTTTTTTCAAGAAAAGCATTGAGATTTATATCAACTCTACAATGAGCATTAGCCTTTTAAGCTAGCTACCCAGCTTGAGCTAACTGTAGTGCGGGTAATGTTAAACAGACATATATTTATTTCTGCAGTATAAACAAATTAGAGAGCTTTTTGTTTTCCTTTTCAACTCCACTTTAATTATTTGGCTAAAAAGTGTTATTCATTCATGAACCCAGGAATATTTTAAGAGTTTACTGGAAACCCTTCACTGCCTTTTGTCAATTTTGGAGCTCCACGCCTCCGTAAGTCTGTAAGTCTTTAATGACAGCGGACAAAAAATTAGCCTTTTCCCACGTGTTGTTCTTTGCCAGCAGAGTAATGGATATCCAATTCTAAAATATTTTGATAGCATAAGGCAACCCTGACAAGGACCTCTGGTTCTCTTTAAAAGCTTTCCACTGTAGCAGCTAAATGTCGGCAGGCCTCCCACGCATGCACAGCCCCGTCTGGCTTCATTAATGATCTTCTTATGGTTCAAGAGATGGGGATTGCGTCAGGTCCAAGGCAGCCTTTCTAATTTGCTGCTGACCGCAGTCCCAGGCCCTCTGCTCCACTTCCCCTGGCTGGCGTTTTAAGAGGGGCATCTGGGAGAGGAGAGGGAGGAAGCACACCGCATACCAGCGCCGAGCACAGCCATATCAAGGCTCACAAAGGGGCACCGGGGACCAGTTTACTGAGGTGTGATGGTGAATCTAATACAACGTAAGCCTGTGGGGATCTCTTGCATGTTCCCATGAACTGTACAGAAATGATAGACCACATCTCTGATTAAAACTCTCTGGTGACAGCTATCACACACACACACAATGGCACTGTGCGCTCTTCTTATTTTTTTTTTATATGAGCAAAAAAATTGCCTTGCTAGGGAGGTTAAGAGAGAAAAACCTCAGTCTAATTGATAAACTCTGGCATTACAGGAATACACTAGGGGGCATTAATTATGCTAGTTGTGTGCTTACGGAAAGTTCTGCTGTTTTGTATTTACTGGTAATCGTGTTAAAGACCTTTGACCACAGCTCAGAGGGGGTCACTCCCCCCAAAACCTCTCATGTATCTGGATCCTCCAGGCAAAGCTCGTTTTATCTGCACAGATGCATCTAACCTACTGAACTCTCCTTCTCTCCTCTCTGAAATCCCTCTTTGCACTTGCTCTTCTGTTTTCTGAGTTACACAAATACAGCAGCACTATCAGCTGTGGAGAAAATTGTCTGAAAAGTACCACAAGGAAAAAAAACACCAATATATTGGGTCTTTAAAAGGTAATAAGTTTAACACTATAATCCTGGTAGCAGCCTGCCTTCCTGCTTCTTGGATATCAGAAAAGAATAGGAGACCCCCACACATGAACGCACCCTGGATTATCCTTTAATTCTTCATCTCCACCGCTGCCCCTGGTAGGACGTTTCTTCTTGGGCTGGGCCTGACTGCTGCTACCTGACTGGTCCACTGCTCCGCTGGTCCCAATTCCTGTCAGAGAAGAAATAAAATACAAAATTAGTCTGAGGGAGGATGAGAGTCGTTTGAAACTGAAGGGTGAGAAGTGATGGAAGGAAGGAGGAGGAGGAGATCAAAAGAATCCAGTTTTATTTTCACAAAAGGGAGGGGAGGGAGGGAGGATGGCAAACCAGGGCAAAAATAGAGATGACAGGAATGGATGCTGAAAGAAATGAGTAAAAGAGGACATGACAGATGAGGAAAGGAAACGATGGGAATGAGATGTTGTGGGAGAGGTGCAGGTTAATAGAAGGATGAGAGGCAATAAAAGGTGAGTAAGAAATAAGAAATATCAAGACTGAGAGATTTAAGATCCAAAAAGATTTCAGTGAATGGACCAATTAGAAAAATATGACATTTAAAAACACACATGATCATTGTGTACTTGCGCTGATTGTGTATATATTTATTTTTCTATATTTTTATTTCTTCTGTATAGGTGTACATATTTAATTATTTATGTTTAGTTTCTGTTTTGCGTTTTGCTTCTCTCCATGCTGCAAGTGACACCACCTGCCAAACCAAATTCCCTGTATGTTGTGAACATACTTGGCCAATAAAGCTGATTCTGATTCTGATTGGTCATCTTTAATATTGTCATCTTCATCACTGGTTATTCTGACACCTCTTTTACAGGAGAACTTGGCTTTTTCGCTGCAATGCCTAACTGTCATAATGTCAAAATGTACCTTCAGTCTTGTTTTTTTTATCACTTTTGTCTTGTAGTTTTGTGACATTTGACACATGCTTTTACATCACACCTCAACATATATATTTTCTATATTTCTATATTGTTTATGCAGTAAAGCAGGTGTAATTACAGGAGCCTGACGTGTTGCATCAGGTATGGATTGCAAGCTCTTTTTTAAGGTTGAACCAGATTTACCTGAACTAATATCTCAAAAGGTGATGTGAGTTAAACACATGAAAAACTGATGAACTTCAATACCCGGAAAATCTTGCAATAAGACATCAGCATGCCAGAGCCAATCAGTGTTGGTGGGTAAAGTCCTGTCTGTCACAGCCCCAGTTTGGGATAAAATGGGAGCATTTTTTGTGTTAAAACTTCTGTTTGGTTCATCTTTCTGCTGCAGCTTTGAGTTGCTTTCTACGGGCATTTAACCGTTCAGGGGATTTCGGTACCTTCATACATCACAGACAGGCTCAATAAAATATTTCCATGTCACTATGTGCTGTATTTGCTTGAGGTGGCTTTGCTGGATATAAACCAGTGAAACCACAGTCTAATGGGAGCCGTGTGTGTTGTGTGTTGTGTGTGTGTACGAACACATTCCTGAGCAGAGCATCAGTCGGTAAAGTCTTTCTCTCAATTACAACCATCAAACATCCTTCTCCTAAACCTCGGCGCTGATTGAAACCACGTTTTTGTCTGAACCATCTTTTTTTTTCTTCTATTTTCTGTTCTCTACTTTCTATTTCTGCTTTTCTCAGTTCTTTCTCTCTCATTTCTTTTTTATTCTTGTCTTTCTATTTCCTTTTTTCTCCTTGGCTCTCCTTTTTTATCTTCCTTTTCTTCTCACATTGCATGCATTGTGGATCTATCCCTATGTTTATTTGTCCTCTTTACTCTGCTAATTCTCTTTCCTTACTTCCATTTGGGCTTTCTTTACTCTCTTTAATTGCTCTCTTTTTCTTTCCCTTCCTTTCCTTTGCTTTTCCTTGAGTGTCTTGGCTGACTTCAGAAGGCTGAAACAGCTGTTGGGCCCACACAGGCACACATGTACCCAGTGATTTCTGTTTTTGATTACTTTAACTCAAAAGTGTTTGCCTCCAGTCAAATCAGAGATGGACTTTGCGTTTCATGGTGGGTCTTCCCCTCCTCTCTCTCTCTCTCTCCTCCCCTCTCTTCTCATGTCCTTCACTAGCTAACCCCGCTAACCAGGTGAACAAACATACAAGATAAGGCTGCATTTTTTTTAGGCTCACCCTTTGACTTTCAATTACGTTCCTATTTTCACCGTCCATGCTCAGCCTGAGTCCAAGCAAAACACCACTACACTTCCTCCTCGGCCAAGAAAACATTTTCATGCTTCAACAAATATCCATACACTTGGAGGCTCCCAGCTTCCTGCGTCTGCTGTAGTCCCAATTTGCCCTCTTTGTTGCTTCTCTTTTTTGGTTTACATTTCTTCTGTTCTCATACATAAACTTTTTTCTTTTCTTTTCCTCCTTTTCTTCTATCCACACACACACACACACACACACACACACATCCTCCCCCTTGCCATTTAACATTTTCTATATTAGAGAAGGTTTAAACATTTCGACATCATGGAAAATATGATAAATTGCTTTCTTACATGTGTTGATGGGAAGAAAGATATCACTCTTGTATCTATTCAACAAATATGCACCGAAAGCCAGGTGATACGCCTAGCACAAAGACAGGAAACAGGGGGAAACAAGATATAAAAGATATAATGGCCCAATTAGGGAGCTTAAGAGGTGCCTGCAGGTCAATCTGTGCTAAAATATTTCTGAAGATGTGAGGGTAGACGGGTTTTATTACATTTAAACAGAGATTTGCATGCTGTTTCCCCGTTTCTACTGTTTTAAGCCTTTTTGCAAAGCTAAGCTGATTATCTGATGGCTGTAGCTTCGTATTTACAGAAGAACTTTGAGAGTGATATTGATCTTTTCGTTTAACTTTTAGCAAGTAAGTAAACGGATATTTTCCTTCATGTCAAACTCTGGCTTTGAGAACATTTTAGATATCACTTTAAATAAATTGCATCATGTTCAAGTTTAAGGATGAGTGTGCAGGATTTTATGGCAGCTAGCTATTGGGTTGCAGGTCACAACTAGTTAAAAATGTATTCACTGTCCCCTATCAAGCATATAGTAGAGCCTACACAGTGGCTGTGAAACTTATTAAAAAAGATAAAAAGGCACCCTTTCTTTACAGCCAGTGTTTGGTTAGTCCATTTTGGGCTGCCATAGAAACATGGTGATATAACAATGGTGGCCTCCACAGAAGAGGACCTGCTCCATCTGCAGGTAAAAAAGGCTCATTCTAAGATGATAAAAAACACTGTGATCTCAATGTTCAGATAATTATACACCAATGCAAACATAAATTCTATACACTAGACCTTTAAAAAGTCATTGCATTTGTTATTTTAAGTGATTATAAGTAGCTGCCACTTTTCAAAAGTTCAAGAAACAACTAACAGTAAAATTAAAATTTTGCCCTTGCTGTTCTGGTTACACCAACAGCACAATATTGCAAGTTCAATACTGAAGCCTCATAGTGTATAGCTTCAGGAGAAGCGGGGAGAAGTGGAGCCTGGCCAGAGCTCGGGAAACTTCACAATCGTCCACATCAATCATCTGAAAAGTTCACATGCAGTCAAAGTATGGACAGCAGCCAAGCAACAAACAGACCACAGCCTATCCCTGCTCTTCAAACTGAAAAATCATGCGGCCTGGGCAAAAATGTCCTCTTTTTTCACCCACACAGTCCATTTAAATCTGTTCCCAAAAATATCTGAAGTCAGTTTTAAAACTATGCTAGCTACTTTAAGTTTGTGGAGACAAAGAGTTTGTCCACTTTTCATCCACACAACTGATGGCGGTGACCAGTCGGTTTCTGATGGATGAGTCAAGCAGTTTCAGCCTCTTAAAAACTTGGTGTAATGCTTAACTGGAGGGTTGTTGCTTGATGAGCCAGTTGTGACCATTTGGCGACGACAAACCATGATAGAGCAGTTACTCTAACATCATCATGTGTGGCAAGAAAAGAGAGGAAAAAAACGAATGCCAAGGAACCGTGTGGTGTGAAAGTAAACACATCAGCCGGATTCAGAGTTTGCACCTCAGCTACTGACTCTTTCCTGTATGGTTACGTCAATGACACCCAAAGGTCACAAAGGGTCCCCCTTGAAGGAATGTAGGACTCAGGTACAAAAAAAAAAAAAAAGGAGAGAAATAGACCAGAAACTCACAGAGCAGGTCTGCGCTCATTTATTTCATCAAATGCTTTGAAAAGAAGTGGATCATTAGTGTAAATCACATGAGAGGGGGATGTACAGGAAACCTATTTCATGCATGTGTTAGTCATCTGCTGTTGGCTGAGCTGAGTGTGTACATGAGGCCGACAGAAAAATCAAAGCATGTATTCAAGAAGGATATACTGTACGCCTACTCCAGGGAGACTAACAGAGGGGAATTAGGGCTCCGGTTAAACATGAAAAAGTCACACACTGCGCAGATCCACAGTCAGGAAGGCTCAATCCATCACTGCAGGTTGTTTATTGGATTCTTGGTTATTATCACCGAAGCAAGCTGGCTTTTTATCGATCACAAATGTGCACATGTTTGTTTATCGTCGGGCATACGAGCTCTTCAATCAATGTCTCTGGTGTGTGTGTGTGTGTGTGTGTGGTATTTCACATGGTGGCCTCCCTCCTGGCTTGCTGTCAGGCTGTAAGGGTCAAAAGGCCACTGCCCCCCCACTTGTAACGAGTCCAACACTGTGCTGCCTGTTTGTGTCCATAATTAAAACACCTTAAGGGCACAAACTTCAACTTCACCGTGTCATGTTGCATCGGATCAGAGTACATCTTGGTAATGTCACTGACATTTTCTGAAAATTGATAGGTGATGTCATATAACAGCTATAATTACAAGGCAGTGGCCGTGTTTGTTCTGACCAAGGTTGCGGTGGAGAAATAGTTATGATACACAGCTGCTGATTAGAAATATATCATGAGAAACATTGAGTTTCGAGGCAGACATCTGATAAAAAAGACTCTTCACACTCTCAAACAACTTAAACAGTGTGACTGGTCACACTGTGTTTCATAATGGCTTGGTGTCAGTCAACATTTTTACCAGTCTTAATGGTGGTATCTTATCTGAAAGTAAAACTTATATGTTTGCTTTCTTTCTCTGGTTAACAGGAGGGTTTTTCCCACCATTTTCCATTTATAATTTCAATGGAAAAACTCTGCTAGTGTTGATCACACAATATGCAGCCAACAATTATATCAAGAGCAACTAATAAGTTCTTTTATGAAGTTATTTCCTCTCCAGTGGTGAATATCAGAGGAGATAATACAAAAAGCCCAACAC
>JAQNCA010000017.1:17703208-17750007 GCA_029783725.1 Acanthurus tractus | reverse complement strand
AAAAACATATATACTTAAAGTCTTAGTATGCAACAAAAAGTAAAATCTTCTTAAACGTCCTTACTGTGCACACTCTCAAAGTTTCTACATAAAGTTATTATATAACATAAAAGTGCGATTTGTCCCCATAAACTTATCACTGAGTATAACAGACTCATTGTGTCTTTTGAGGAACATTATAAGGTGATTTAAGGTCAAAACTGAATATGAACTCACCCGTTGAAAGTGCGACACGAAGAACGCGAGACTGGCAGACTCCGCTTTAATTATGTTTCCAACAGAAAAGTATTTCAGGTTCGTGTGGTCCGAGTGTGCCGCTGCTGCAGCCGGACTGTCCCGCTGGTGCGCCGGGTGTGTGGAGCGGCGCAGCGCGGAGGATGAGGAAAGGGGCGGGTCGTGGATCAAATACCAATGAAAGCATCTGAGGGCCACACCGGGAGCTCCCACACACCGCTGAGCTTTAATTTGATGTTTCTCTACTACATGACAACAGACTTGTCAACACCATTTGAAACCTTAAGTAAACATGGAAAAGAACCGGCCAAGTGAAACTAGGGGGCGCTATAACATGACCTTCATATCAAACCCGTACACTTTTTGGAGACTCCCTTATTATGTCATGCAGACAAATTTAGACGAACCTCCTTAATTTTCCATAGTTACAAAAAAAGTCACCTCTGTCAAGTGTTAATCATTAGATTTCATGAGCTGAGTATCAGCTGACATTGGGTGATAAGGAAGCACATTCTGAGGAAATTCTTTTATGATGACTAATTTTCCCTTAATGTCCCACAACTGACCTCATGTCAATACAAATTATGTGTTAATTTGACATTCAATAAAGCTTTTTGTGCTTTAAACTAAACTAACTGTATTGAAATTATAACTTAAAAGATAAGCAAATATCTGTTGATAGTAATATGCGCAGTTATAATTTGGATATTTGGAAATATATTATTTTTTCTTTCTTTGTCAAGAGGAACAAGAAAAGCACGAAACCATGTTTGCATCAATACTGGAAACAGGGAATAAACCCAAAGTGTAAAAATGTGAATTCTGTTTTTAGCATAGAATATCTGCCGTGGCCCATTTTTTCCTCAGAGGAACTGGTTGGCAAGTTTTGTTTAGGCCTTTATTCAAAAAGAGCCAGGTTAGCTGCTTCCCCCGTTTCCAGTCTTAATGCTAAGCTAAGCTAATTGTTTAGGCAAGTATTATAATGATAATGATATTGATCAGCTCGTTTCTCATTGCAAGAAAGTACAAACAAACTTCCTCACAAGTATTGAATTAAACTACTATCATATATTAATTACAGCATGTGTATTCACTGAGATTAAGTTAAATAGTTTTGTGCATTGTAAAAGCTGCTAAAGATCAAAATTTTCCTCACAATGGAAACTAAAAAGTGGACTAAAGGCAGATCTGCATGTTGCTGTATGATAAAAAAGTCTTGTGAGTGGAGAAAAGGCTTAGTAACAGCAGTTTATGATAGTTTCTGTTTCTTTCTCATGTTTTGTCATTGAAACAAACACAGAAAAGCTCATTTTCCATCACAGGAATATTTTGATTTTCCTTCATTGTAAATCTATGTTGAGGCTTTTTCTGATTTCTTAAGTAGAGTTTTACATAAAAATCTCAGCAGGTTCAGCTTTGAACTTCAGTTAAATTAACTTCCCCCTGACTGACTGCTGCAAAGCTTCATCCAACACTCATAGAACAACAGCCGTCAGAAGTGTAGCCTCATAAAGTGCACATGCCAGTGGTCCCACGCTGACCTGTCCAACAGGAAACAGAGCCTTATCAACAGGAACAGAAGCATCCTCACCCGGTCCTCAAAGGCTTCGAGCAGGTCTGTCTGTCGTTAAAGCTTCGCGGTGGCCTGCAAGTGTGCCAGCATACACCACGGCTGATCACACCACAGCCACATGTCAACTGTTATGGCACTTCCCTCCTGCCCCCACAGCCCTGTGCCACACTCACTAACTGCAAACACAAACTTACACACACACACACACACACACACACACACACACACACACACACACACACACACACAGAAGTTCACATGTAGGCAGGCGGAAGTAAACACAATCACACACAATCGGGAAAACCACCATCCTTCACTGTTTTTAGACAACACCCTTCCTCATCTCACAAGACCTAAGTTGTGCTCTGTTTACTCACGCTGTCAGAGACTTTTAGAAAGAAAGATTTTGTTTGAATAGTAACATTTTAAGTTATTGCAATTTTAAATATACAATTTTTTTATTGGAGATTCTATAATAATCTATTATACCTCTTCCACAATCTGCTGCATTTAATGTTCAGTCAGAAAGTTTACCTCCTCTGCATGCAACACCTTTTTGAAACTTTGCAGACTTGTTTGTGTTTTTTGTCTGTTTTTGCATTTTTTAAATGCCTGTGATTGGATAAAGCCAAGTTTGGTTTCTTGTCACTGATTGGTCCAGAGTGACTGTAAGCATTTTTTTTAAGAACAGCAGGTTAGCTTGGCAGCCAATCATGCTGCCTTTTTCTGGGGGACTGTGCCTGTGCCTTCAATTGTTTTCAACATGACTCATGCAATTGTTTATTCAACCTTATTGTTAGAGCATCACATGATTCATAGTTTGTTTAGTGACAAAGAAGCTGACTCCTCTTTGAGCAAAGGGACTATTTAATACCCATCTCTAATCTGTATAAACAGTAAAGGAGGGCATCTAAAAGATTAGTGTCTGTGTGTGTGTGTGTGAGTGCATTCCATGCCCATGTGTGTCAAACAGCATGTCTGTATTTGGTCTTTCTTGTCTCCAGTTGCCACCTATGCCAACACTTCACTGGCATGAGGTGCTGGCACGGCTGCTGCACGTTTACTGCAGCGTTAACAGACATTCATTTAACACAGCCAGCAACCACGCTTCACAGCACTTTCAGTAAATTCACAAGGTGACATTCACTTTGGATGTTTGTGGACCAAATTTCCAGGCTTTTTGGCGCTGGTGGTCAAAAAAAAGCTGGCATTTACTGTCTAGTCAGAATCAAAAGATCTTTTTTCAAACAGAACATCACAATTTTGTGCTGGTTTCTAAAACATTCCTCATGATAACCACAAGCTAACATCTCATATTTAAAATAAACAGCTAGAACACTAAACAAATATCAATATGTTTGTCTGGTTGAAACAATAACGATGATGTTCTATATTTTGGTGTTGTCAACATATCCAATGAAAAGACAATAACATGGAACTCATCCTACCAATACTGTTTGGGTAGACAAAGCCTGGGTGTGGTGTAACCAATTGCTCCATTGTTGTACATAAACTATTGCACACACATTGATCAGACACACCCTGGTATGGATGTTCCAACATTTCTATAAAAACTGACACTCAGGCTTTATCAGTCAATTAACCATTCGTAAGTCAGTCCCATGCACACTGTCACAGTGCTGCACTCACTAAAGCACAAAATGTGTATTTATACCCAGCAGAAAGTAGTTCCTGATAAATGAACTATTTACTCCTTTTTGAGAGGTGTTTGCTTAATTAGAGTACTCGGCTGTTTTAAAAAGAATTATCAAGGCCTTTTTCATCAATTAAACTACACATCTGTCCCCCTCTTTAAAGATTTTCTTCCTCAGCAGGGAACACTGGTCTTGGGTCTGAGAGCCGCAGACAGGGTAGGAAAGTCAGAAAGTTTTAAGAGACAGAGTGACCCATTTGGTTGTTATATTTCCATATGATTTTCTAAAAGCCTGGGAGCAATATATTATGCCCCACAGTAGCGGTTTCACAATACTGTGATTCTACGATACTTCATACATCACAAAATCATCATCTACAATACACCATACCATAGCATACACCCAAAATGCAAAAAGCAGAAACTGCATATCATTCACTGCATTGTGGTGCCAGTTTCATCACACACACACGCTGACTGCAGCTTGCAATGGCCATGTGTGCCATCAGGTTATGAAAAATGAGGTTACACTGTATGTCCTGACATGGGTAACTCTGGTAAGCCAAATCTGTCGGAGCGCCTGCATGCTTCAATAAAAATATTGATGTGTGGCGCCAGACAACCTGAGTGTCAATAATACATTGCAGGAGGAAGTAATATAATGTATTTTTATATCAATATTATGTACTCATCCCTTTTTTTATGAGTATAAAAAAACAGAACAAACACCAGATGTACACTGCAAAGCTGTTTTAATATCTAATTTTATATTAACAATGGGGAAAATAACTACATCTAATGTGTGAGGTTTCAGCTGTATGAAGCGTTTTAGCCTCTTTCAGCTCATTGTTTTGGATTGGTTGGCAACTTTGCTGAGTAGGTGTAGTCACATCTATCTCTCATCTATGTCCTTTCCTGTAACAAGCAGCTGTTTTTAACATAAATCTCTGATAATTCCAGAGTAAACCACCTGCCCAGCAACAAACCACAGACAGACACAGGTAGCAACTAGCTGGTGAGCACAGTGGGGCATTTAGCTGTTACAGTCATGTATTTCCCACAGGAGCTGCGGGAGGCAAATACAAAGCCTAAAGCCAAGTTAATATCTAACTAGGATTTGTAAGGTGGCCAGAAAAACAACTCCTATTGAATGGTAATGTTGCTACATGTCTGCTGTATGTGTCAATATGTGAAACTTTGTCAATCCGTCTGTGGCCTGTTCCAGCAACTCTAGGTGGCCAAGACATAAAAAATGCACATTAAGGAAACACTTATTATCATTATAGTTTTTTTCATGACCCTTTGCTAACCTTTTGCAGATTTTGATTTTTTCATTTTCTTTTTTTTTTTGCCTTGGATTAATGGTAAACTCAGTCTAACCTTGTGCTCTTAAAATATTTGCATGTCTGAGTCATACAATAGCTTAAGGGTTCTTCTAAGGTTGCCTTTATAATAGGTCTATATTTGAGTGTTTACGTAGTTAATGGTGCACAGCCCTGTTGTTACAGTGATGTATATTTTCATCATGTCTTTTGTTGTAATATGTCTGTTGTGTGAAACTGTTAGTCAATGCTTTTTAATGCCGTTATCTTGGTTGATATGTTATCAGCACTGATTTCAGCACTTTAGTCTTGAAAGCTTTTTAAGATAATACAGCTAAAACTGGGTTTCAAACAAAGTAGACCTCTGTAGCCTTTTAGCATAATGTTAAAAACGTTTTATGACTGTCGCTTATTCTCCTGCAGGCTGCCGGTGATTCCCAGACCTCCTCCCCCTTTCGAAGCCACTTTGTGACTCGTGTGTGTGAAGCACTGTTTGAAATGTCTTGACTTTCCACTCCAGTAGATTTATTCTTACATTAAATCTCTGCTCGGACCTGTTGGTTATCTTGATTTTTAGGCTGTTATGTCTTTGTTGCTGTGACTTTGAGAAGCAAAATATTATTTCTGTATCTGCTGAAACTCTTTTATTTTTTTAAAGCCCAGTTCCCAAGCACCTCATCTCTCTTCTGTCTCATTTTATTTCTTTTTGCACAATCTGAAATCCTCTTGTCCATCTCTCTCTTCTCTGTTTTTCCCCTCCTCTCTCTCCCAGGCTCTCCTTGCATCCCTCCTCTCTCTCCCCCTTTGCTTCATCCCAAGATAAACAACCTCTCTTCTGAGGCATGTTAGCTATTTGTTCAAAAAAGCTCACAAGTTTTTGGAAGCTGTTCAGATCTTGGTCTCCGAAGGGAGGCAAG
Organism: Acanthurus tractus; assembly: GCA_029783725.1. Classification (NCBI taxonomy): domain Eukaryota; kingdom Metazoa; phylum Chordata; class Actinopteri; order Acanthuriformes; family Acanthuridae; genus Acanthurus; species Acanthurus tractus. The sequence goes on along the minus strand of JAQNCA010000017.1, from coordinate 17,744,307 downwards.
ATTACAAATTTAGTGCTTTTTCACAATCTCTCCCTCTGTTTTTCATTTTTCTTGGTCTACGCTACATTTTTTTTTTCAACTCTCTCACGACTTGTGCATCTCTCACTTGAAACGTAGTGATTCCCCGATATGTGAGTTTCGACGTCCTGCCTGCTGTTTGACCTTCAGCTCCTCCTTTTCCAACCAGTTTAACCATTAAGGGTCCTCAAATTCCCCCTTTGTTTGTTAAATGGCGATTTATTTCATGTCAGGACCTTTCATCACTCTGCTCTGATTAGCGCGTGAGGGGGGAACTAAACACCAGTTCTCATGCCTGTGAGCAGCCCGTGTCAAGTCCCTTTGAGAGTCACACACATACACACAACACACACTTCAGTGACTCTGTGGCAAAACACACTCCCAATTTGGCATTTGCTTATCGTCGAGTTGTTTGGAAAAGCTTTTACAGTGTAATGACCTGAAGAGGACAGTTCTCTGATGACAAGGATGCATGTAAACGTGTGTGTGTGTGTGTGTGTGTGTGTGTGTGTAGTAGGAGTCCATGTTGTGTTCCTTGCTAAAATAAAACAAAGGACATTTAAAGTTTTCCTTCTTTTTTGGTTCATGCACTTTTCCTTGTGTGGTCTGCAGGGTTTCAGGTTTGTTTATCAGTGAAAAAAGATGCTAAATTAAATTATCCAGCCGCATTACATCGCTTCTTTGTCTTTTTGATCTGAGTGTTTAGTTTATTTTCTCAAATATCACCCTATTTCACAATGTGTGTGTGTATTTTTCTCCATTTTGAAGTGGTGGAACCACAAACAGGTTCCTCTGTGCAGTCAGTGCCCAGCTGGTGATGCATTTTTGTGCCTCTGCATCTTGTGATAAACACACTCACAACACAGTGACGCACAGCCAATGACACATAAGCTATGGCTTCATAAACACTGCCTGTTGTAGTTTCAAAACTGCTTAAAACTTAAAAGACCATCCTCCAGATGAGTGTTTTAGGACCATTTCAGAAATAATCTCCGTCTGCACCAACACACCTGAAAACATGATCATTCATGTACACTAGGCATGTGTATACTGGTGTAAACTGGAAGGAGATGTGTTGTTGCTTAGTTGCAGAAAAGACTACGGAGGAAAAGGGGCAGTGAGGAAAAGTAATCCTGAAATTGCAGCATTTACAACTTTTGAAATATCTCATCTCAGACAAGATTTTGTTCCATCCCCCACGAGCCTTCATGGCCCACTGGTGGCTTTTCAAAAGTGAAGTGTTTTGCCTGGTGGCTTTTGTGATTGGTCATTTTTTAATTTTTTTGTGCTCCTAGCGTGGGAAAATAGGCTAAGTGGTTCAACTTCTTCATTTTGAGTGATAAAAGATAGTTAAGTCATGTGATAAAATCAGGAGTCTATGGATGGTGTTTTTTATGTTTGACTTCCTGCCAGGCTTGAAAAGCTCTGTGCAGTTTATGTGGTTTACATCAAAAAACCTTCTGGAGGTCTCTGTGATGCTTTAGTGGAATCAAAGCATTGCCATGAGTAACAACAATCAGTTCCAGCAGCCAGGTCACAGTTGAGCCAGGGTGTAGTTGTGTCTAGTGGAATCTGCCGGCAAGACCAGAAATTTCTTCACTTAGACCAACAAATAGCTAGAACTGTTGTAAAGTAACACATAAGGCAGCCCTGGCAGCAGAAAACATTTATTGAAGGTCACACAGACAAAGACATGACATGATAAGAGGATATCATCATCACTGCCAAAAGTATCAGTATCTGCCCATCATAGTAAAGCTTTCAAAGTAAAACAGGGTCAGCAGAGGAGTTTCCAGGATCACTAGAGTTGTGTGGAAACCAGACACAACATGACAAAAGTTATGTGTTTTAAAACAAAAACATAAAAGTGGGGATGTAGCGTAACATGCATTTAATTTTATTCCTTGACAAAACACCGGGATAGAGACAACCATTTCTATGCTGGTGACCCACACTTCTTTTTGTATCACAATGTGGATGCACACACACACACCCAGGCACACACATAGACACACACTGATATGCACAACAACACAGCGGCTGTGTTTAGACTAGGCCACCATTCCTATACGGAGATACAGATCACTGTTTTGCTTTCCCAAGCATGATGAAGGGGTAATTATATCTAACCAGAAGGAAAACAACAGAAAGAGAGAGAGAGAGAGAGAAAGAGAGAGAGAGAGAGAGAGAGAGAGAGAGAGAAAGAGACAGAGATGAGGAAAGAAAAGGGGGTGCTGGAAAACAGACCCACATTTTTTTAAGGGGGGGGGGGTTAATCTCTTGCTTATGGTCATCAGTAGTAGCAATAACGGTGGAAAAACCCTTTTATGTGTTCACGTAGGTAGGTGTGAGACGACAAGCGTCAGCATCTGACATGCTTGTTAACCCCTGGCTGTGATTTACTTTGTGTCTGTGAGCTGCACTGTTGACTCTCTGGCCTCAGCCAATTTGTCAGTGGCTTGTTGCCTTGTGAATCCGTCCAAGTGGTGTCTGGTGAGGGAAGATTCAACCAGGATCTTTGTCAACTGGAGTGTGCAAATAATATGTTGTCTGTTGCAGCTGCCTGTGTGAGTTACGGCTTTTTACTCAGAAACAAGGATGACTGTTTCCCTCACAGACCTTTAGCAATGATAGCAGGAGTGTTCGTCGTGGATATTTATCTAACACAGAGAGGAAAATGGAGTTGGTAATTTTCTGAGCCCCTCCTTCGACAGCCCAGTATCACATCAAGTTGTGAGTTGTTGTGAGATGAAATCAGTGGAATTCATGAACATGAGCCAAAAATGTTGATTTTTTTCTGTGAAATTTACCACGACTTCCAAAACTTCTTTGAACAGGTTGGGATGCTGACTGTTTATCTTGCATTTGTCAGCCTCAGTGCTATGGCAACCTATGTAACTATAAAATGTATATGAAAGTCTCCCTATCTGAATCTTTGTTTTAAAAACGAGTTAGCTGGAAAGATCCACTTATCTTGGGCTAAGTTGCATATTGACAGCAAGGTAAGCAAGGTAGTCCAGACATACCCAGACATTTTCAACTGCTCTTTGGGTTGTTCTTATGATGGATGAGATGTATAATCTTTTACCTCTGTGGACTCTCCAGGCCTTTGGACATGTCCACAAAACCTGTAAATGAAAGTGCCCAGGTGGTGCTGATCAAATGCCAGAACAACTGATTCCTTTCAGTGCAAAGGATTTTCCTCTAGTCAGCCCCACTCCAAGCTTCCTCTGGATATCTGAGCTCTTAACACTATGTCTAAGAGTGAGCCCAGCCACTGCAAGTAAATTCACTTCTCCACATGAATTTACAATGTCTGTCCTTCTGTTATTAACCAAAGCTTGTGCCCACAGGTGAAGGTTGGAACTGACTTGATCAGTAAATCAAAAAACACAGACTTATTGCTTAGCTCCTCTTTTATCACAAGGGTCTGCTACAGCATACCCATTACTGCTGATGCCTTTCCACCTGTTGGGCTCACACTCCACTATTTTTGGGCAGAAACCTACAGCCTTAGACTTTGAGGTGCTGATTCTGATTACAGCTACCTCACACTGTGCTGTGAACCAGCCCAATGCTTGCTGAAAGCCACAGTCTGATAAATCCAACAAAACCACATCATCTGCAAAGAAATAAAGTTATTTGAGGTCTCCAAACCGGATTCTCTTCTTCTCCCTTGCCGAGCCTCTAAATCCCATCCATAAAAATCATAATCTGTGCAAGAGACAACACCTGACCAACACCAACAACCACTTAAAACTTGTTTGACTTCTTTCTGAAAAGACGGACACAGCTTTGATTCTGGATACATAATGACCAAATGTCTTGCAGAAACAGCTCAGGTGCCCCATACTCCTGCAGTACCCTTGCAAGAATCCCCCAGGGGATGCGGTCATTAGCTTTTCCCACAACCCCCTGGCAACCTCACAAGAGTAAAAAGCTGATCCACTGTTTTATGACCAGGATGAAATCTGCATTCCAGGGTGGCTGAGGAGTGTGATCCCCTGATAAATGGAGCAAATTGGAGCACACTCACCAGTCCCTTTATGAAACTATTGCTAGCCTAATTTGCTAACTCGATACAGCTGATAAAATCTGCTAGGAATGGCTGTCATTTCAGCTGGCAAAATCTCTGATAGCTGGCAAGAATTGAGGTGTTTCTATTTTTCACCGCTGTCTAAAAATAACAAAGACACATTGTTTAAAAAATAACCAAGAATGCTGAGCGCTAAATGTGCTGCTGTTATTGTTGTTAACTGCCTGACAGAGGGGAAATGTGCCGTGAGAGATTGGCCATGTTGACAGGAGTGGGAGCAGTAACTGAGGAGTTTGGGACAAACAGTCAATTCACAGCATCTTATATGTCAAGGTGGCATCTAAATGAAAGGAACTGAGGAAAAGTATGCGGAAAACGGAATAATAGAGGTAGAAGGTAAAGAAGAGGGTGATGTAGAGAGAGAGGTTGTGTGTTAAGACAGTATGAGTCTTTTACAGACAGAATGTGGGGATGTCTCTTCAGGAAATGACTTTCACACACTGCAAAATACCAGTAAGATATGCTGAAACAATTTCCAGCAGCACAAGCCCAAAAAATCTGACCAATTACCAAAGTAATTTTCAAAGAAATCACCACTGAGCCAGCCGTGAACTGTAATGTGTTTTTATTTGAGACCAGAGACATTTTCAGGTAATGAACAACAGCCCTCTGAAATTATAGGCTAAGTAATGGTTTGGAAAAAGGTCTCCCTCCAAAATTACAGCAACATTAGAGAGTTATGTAGCGTATATTATGTGTGTGCTTGCAGGAATATTTGTGCTTTGAGTGAATTTTGTTTTGTAGCCACTACTTGATCCCATAAACATGCATGGATTAAGCTAAAGCAGGCTGATCTCATCACTCAGCATACCATGAAAAATACATGCTGAGACATTAAAAAAGCAGACATGACTTTTTTTCACTGCTTAAGTAGGAAAAGAGTAAAATCCCCTCAAAAATCAACAATGCTTTCAAGTGTCCCACTGTCCTTTATGTGAGTTTTGGACACTGAAACAGACAATCAGCCTGCCAACAGACTGTTTTATAAAGCACCAATTCTCACATTTAAACAAAACCAAACCTAATTAAATTCAAATTCTCAGTCTAAGTAATATGCTTTTTTTTAATCATAGTGGTGCACATTAAAACAGGGATTGAGTACCAGGTAGTAAATCCTGTACTGTGGCATGTTCTGCTCCTTAGAGACCAGACTGGTTTAAATTAGGCCTCTCCAATGTTCAGCGGCCCGTTCGCTAATTTGACTCCTAGAATAACAGCAGCTACTGTGTTTTTCAGGAGTCTGGAACCAAATGTCTGTCTAGGGAGTCTGCAATGGACACAGGTGCTGGCTCTCTCTCCCTCTCTCTCCTCCTCCTCCAGGATTTTTGTTGAATTATGTGTTTAGGAGGGACTGTTTTACTATTTTTCTGAAAAAAAATCCCAAACGTCTTGTTTTCATCAAGTGTGTTTCCTGGATCAGTCTTTGCTCTGTAGTCTTTCTGTGGATTTGGAAGCATGTGTATGAGTGCATGTTTGCTCATGTGTGCTCATGTGGATGAGAATAAAATGTTTGATATATTTGTGTAAATGTAATGTATGCACAAGTGCATGTCTGACGGCTTTTCCTATTCAGATTACAGATTACAGTCTTCCAACTGTAACCAGCAGTTTCGGCTACATTTGTCTCAAAGAAAGAAAACATTCATACAGTCTAAAATCATCTGTTGATCTTTAGGGAAACATATATGTAAAGTAAAGCAGTCATGGTACAGACCCAGACACCCTTGACTGTTGCACTTGTAAACACAGGCACACACTTCAGTCTTTATGCTAAGCTAAATTAACAATCTGCTGGTGGTAGCTTCCTGTTTGGCATTCAAGTTTAACTCTAGGCAAGAAGGCAATTCTTGTGACTACTCTCAAACGTTGTTCAGTCTTTTTTTGTAGAATAGTTATTCTATTATATTATATTCTTCTCTAATAGCTACAGATTCAGTAGATACGACATAGACTCAGCCTTTCATGAGCCAGTTCAGAAGATAACTTGCATTGAACTTGACGGCCAAAGACATAAGTCAAGGAGAGAATGTCAGATAAAAGCATATTTGAAGAAATTTATTCAAAATCTGAATAGTTGCCCCCTTTTGTTCACACAGTTCCTGAAGGTGAGAGTGATATCATTCAAACTCAGCTGGCAACCAAATGATCAGACACCTGATGTTCAGATGTCCTGATGTTATCAGGTCAGATTTTTCTTCCCCTACTTGATAAAGTTGAAGGCTTAAAATTCTATAGCCTATGTAGTAGTTTAAATGAATTATAGAAGAAAAAAATGAAAGGGACATTTATCTTTTAAACCCAGGCTGCTGAAAAATAAAGGTCATGTTTCGACCACATGCAACCAAACTCAATAATGTGAAAAGTCCACTTTCCCACCAAAGAAAACCAACACCCTGTATTTTTAATCGCGCTCTATTTCATATACTATAAACCATAATGGCCTCTGTTGGAAAATCCCACCATTCCTGGTTTAGTTTGTCAAACCCCAATCCTTCTGTACTCCACCCACCACCCCTCACCACCTACTGCTTTAGTCCCCATCACTCCACATTCACATGCATCAGTAAATGTGGATCTCTTGCATTTGTCTAACTGGGATGCGGGGCTGATTAGCTTCCTGGCAGGAACGCAACCACCCACACCCGGAGTTGAAGCCAGATTCCTCCTGGAGGGCCCGACAGTCAGTGGAGAGCCTTAGCCGCCGCTGTTTGTTTGCCCTGGGTCCTAATTTCCGTGAATTCTGACCTGACAGGAAGCGTGGAAGGGAGACGGGACAATGGGCTATTGTAAGACTGCACTTTATGTCCATGTGAGGCTAAAACAGGAAAATGTCCTAAGACAGACATATGCATGCACACTCCCAAACCCGCAAAAACACAGAAACTGCGGCAAAGACCGTCATGTTCCCTGTCCTATTTCTAAATCACGCATACATGCTGTTATCAAGATATTTCATTGACTGCATATTTTTAACATGTCCTTATTTTACCCTGAAGTAAAGCTTTAAACATCATCCTGAACACAATCTAAATCATTATCTTGAAGCCCCAAACCTGAAGTTACCTCTTCCTGAAGTGAGAAGCAGAAACATTTTCTCACAATGTCAAGTTTTTGAGGTCCCTGAGAGCTGATGTTAATGAACTTTAAATTAAGTTTTTGAACCAATCAGCTACCCTAGACAGAGAACCATGGTTTAATTTGTGAAAAATATCAACAGAAAAATGGTAACAAACAGGTTGTTGTAACTCAATGTGCAGCTTAGATCTTTGACTATTTAGCGAGCAACTTTATAATCATATTTTGAAAGGTCTGTGGTTGCACAATGTTTTTCTGCACTTTGAACCTCATAAATTTAATTGAACAAATATACTGTGATGATATACAGCTGATATTTACAAACCTCTGCAAACCACATTAGAACAGTTTGAACTGATACAAAACTTTCCATGAGAGAGGAAAAATACACTGTATTGTGTTTTAAATGAACTGTTGCTTTAATAAAAGGCTCATCGGTTTGGCAATACATTTTTATAGCCCTTCCAAATGCTGCAGCCTTCATTTTTTAAATGTCCGCCCCACCTAAATATGTGCGTGCACACACACACACACACGCACGCACACACACACACACACACACACACACACACACTCAATGTGGGCATCTGGGCCCTGTGTCTATATCTCAGCCTTCAGCCATGTCACCTTCGGGGTCAGTGGGAGACCTGAGATCTGAAGCCAGATGATGTATGGATTCACACAGGCAGCCAAAAGACGCAAAGGAAGGGATAGATGTACAGGAAGGGAACCTATTTACAGACTAGAGGTATGTGGCAGAGCAGTGCTGTTATGTGTGTGTGTGTGTCTGTGTGTGTATTTGTGGATGAGAATATATATACTATTGTCAAAGCCTGTGAATCTGAAGGTTTGATGATGAAGACTCTTATATAAACTAAACCATGTGTTTACTTAGTTAATCCAGCGGATGAAGTTGTCAAAGGCCCCAATAGAAAAGAGGTCAGGACAGGAGTGTGTGCGTGTATATGTCTTTGTGTAGGTGTGTTAGTTTGTGTGTAAGAGAGAGAGAAAAGGAGTGTGTGTTTTTGCTCTGTGAGGAATGTCAATGTCTGACCTCTGTGCTCTTTGCATATGGATGATTGACCTGGAGGACTGACCCCTGTGTGCTGGTTTATCACACACATACACACACACACACACACACACACACACACACATCAGACATGCCTCTTGTTTAAAGTGTGAACAAAAGCTTGCTCGCCAAAAAAAACCTGCAGCACATGCTCTCTGAGTGTTTTGACATTTGTCAACAAGTGGATGCTGATCTCAGGCAGTATGTGTTGGTGTTTGTGTCAGTGTGATTTCACTCACTGCACTGTAATTACTTCTCAATATGTTTGGTTCAGAGGCATCTTAATGACAGTGTGAGTGGAGCTACAGCGGTAAGTTTGTAAGTGTGAAAATACTCTGTCTGGAGACTCTGAAGCTAGAAGTTTCTATTTAAGTTCGAAGTATGGTAATTCGTGCTTTTTAAACCAACAAGGTAAAAAAGACTTTTGCTCCCATTTTTGAAAGTAGAAACAGCTGAACTGACCTGATGATTCTGGAAAAATGTTTGAAAGGTTGAAAACCTGCATAAATCTTTTTTTAGCTCGCTGGGGATGGTGTAACAAGCTTTAAATGCAACATGGACATATTATCTCCTCGTAAAGTTTTATGGCGGCAGTGTTAATAAACTGTTGCTTATTTACACACATCCAGCAGTCACAGAGAAACAGTAATTTGGAGGCATGTTAATGTGCACCTGATGAATATAAGTCCAATATCCAGCCCTCTTTTAGCTCTGTTTTGGTTTCCACCTTCTCCTGCAGAAACTATCCTGCTCTTTAGCTGCTAAATGCTCATCTGCGGTCACCAGCTGGTTGCTAACTTTGTCTGACCGCTGTTTGGTGCTGAGCTGGTTGTGCACAGTGGGTGTATCAGAGCTTTGTCGCTTAAAAAAAAAAGGGCCGCCTGCCTCATATGCTGATCATATGTTGCAGGAAACACGGCTGAAGGAAGTTTTGAGAGTAAACCAAAATGTGGGCTAGACCACAGAACCAAAACAGTGAGCTGAAAAACACTCAAACGAAGGGGAACCACAGAGCTGGAAGATAATTCATTGTGGTTCGACACTACAAGTGACCGCTTCAGTATTACACATTGTAATTTCATCCATGTTAATATAAAAATGTTGGGTTTAAAAGATTTATACTATCTTTTACTGTCGTTTTGTCACTTTCTTTACATTTACATTATTACTAATTATTAACATGGTAATATTTTATCAATATGGCATTTTTCCACCATATAACGCTAGAAATTTTTACTCTAGTTAGTTGACTATGACATTTCCTAGTGTAGGAACTGTAAAGTTCTAGAGGGTAGTTAAATTGCCAAAGTGCAGTTTTTAAAATGAAGATAAGTGACTGTGGACAGGAAGCAATGCTATAGTGGGCTCCAATATGAGCAAATGACAAAAAGGTGCCTGAAAAAGTGATTGAGTTTCTTCTCCACCAGAAGCCTATTCATTAATGGTGCAAACTGTGGCTTCACTGTTGAGGAAACAAGACACTTTTTTGTGCCTTTTCAACAATAAAGTAAAACACAATTTTATAAGGAAAAATGTTTTAGAGCAGCAGCCAAAACTGTTTTGAGGTTGACTGGTCCTTCACCCTCTTTGTTCAGAGGATTTGTAAGGACCAGGCTTTCCCTGAAATGTTTGGAGGGCGAAGCAGAAACAAACCAACACACAGAGACAAAAGTGGGTGAGAGGAGGCACAGTCTAAGAGTAGATACAAGTGGGATGACTACAGCAGTGCATTTCATGTTCTGCTCTTGCATCTTAAATCTCTTCTCTCTGCTCTTTCATTCAGCCTCCTCTGCGCCCTTTCTCCCTTTCTCCTCATCTTTTTCCTGCTCTGCTGCTGTGATTGCCTGTCTCCTCGTGGCCTGATGCCCAGCCACCACTGGGTAGCATTCCTCACCCCGAGCCAACGGGAAGAGAGGGATCGGAGGGGGAGAGAAGAGGAGAAGGACAAATGGAAGGAATGAGAGAAAGAACCACAGCGGGTCTCCTTATATAGAGTGTGTGATGTTATATATCTATGACCTCGTTGAGGGGGCGAAGAGCAATTTCTTCTCCAAATTGTCGCTTTCTACCTTTTTTTTCCCCGCTGGTCACAAACCTTCCCTCCTGGCCTTTCTGTTTATAGTCACATCCACTCACTCTTAAACAGCCGCTCACTCGTCAAAACACCCTCACTATGGCCACAAGATAGCCACACAGTCTGACCACGCAGGGGTCTTCTTACATATGTGTAGCATACAAATACACACAGCGGAGGGAAATGAAATGCTATAACTTGAAGGTAAGTTATGATGCCTTTGCCGCTGCTGCTGAGGTGCAAAAACAAAAGATTTGCTGAGAAAGCAGAGCGGACTCCACCCTGCCCTTCAGCTCTTATTTCTTCCGAGCACTTCAGTTTATGTGTGTGTGTATGTGAGTTTTAAGGCTTGTAGGAGCATGTGTGTAAAGGCAATACAGACGACTCTGCCTGTGCGTGTGTGTGTGTGTGTATGTGTGTGTGTGTGGCATCTCCTCTGGGAGCTGCTGGCAGATGTAACAGACTGTGGGTACAGAGGGATGGAGAAAGTTTGGCTGTTCCTTCAGCTCAAGCCACACTGGAACAGAAAAGCCACGCATACAGTCCCTTCTCTTTCATTTTCTCTCCCTGCTCTGTTATGCTTTTTTGTTATTTCTCTCTTTCTCTCCGAAGTTGTCTTAACTGGTTTAACTAAAAGTGGATCTTTGTCTTCTGAAGGTTTATTTGCTCCAGTCACATGTTTCAATTATGAACTCTGATTTTGTTGATTTAATCTCTCTTTAAACAGACACGTATAGATTACAAAAACAGCTGAGCTGGTGAGCTTGATTGTAGAAAATAATTAGAAATTATGATTTCATAGAAAAAATGTCTACATATTTGAGTTAAAAAGATTTCACGTTGGCATGAGGTAGGTAAAGAAAGCAAAACTGCAAAGCAAAATGAATGAATGTTCAAGGCATCCAGCCTCTGCTACTCCAGCTGGCAGAGACACAAATACAAACTGAGTAAACCCACTGCCAAAACATAAAGAGGCAGGCACTGAAAATTTCGTTTAAGTTGGCTGATATGGACCAAACGTCATATCTTAGTACTTTCTTAATGAAGGGTAATCCATGATTTCTATATATCTGTGTACTTTTAGCAAGGTGGACTATACATTAAGTTACCACTTAAAGCTACATCAGAGCTGATCAATATGAACAAAATCAAATATCATATCATTATCACCACTGCAACAATATTGACTATGGGTGCTTTTACAAAATATTAACATGATCAATGGCTAAGTGGGTAAAATAAAAATAAGAATACAGGTAGAGCAGTCTGGTAAGATTATGAAGTGATTTTACTTTACTGCAGCCTTTAAAAGAGGAAAATTGACAGCAGCCAGAGAAGGTTGCATTTTTGCATATTTAAAGTATCACTGATGCTTACCTTATATTTTTGGCGTGCCTTTTATTCCATTTACAAGTAATCGTTTGATCTGAAGCATCTAATGTAGACAATGCTCTGCTCTAATACAGTGTAGGATCAACATATGGCTTTTCTGCAGATTGTGTTTGAATTGACTGCAGGGCCCCAGTTATTTGGTTGGTTGTGAAGGAATTGCTTGTGCATTTCTTTATATTCCTCAAGAAAAAATATAGTTATATGTTTATAATCAGCTGTCCAAAGGTGACTTAGGTGGAATTATGACCAAAGGATTAAGATAAAATCCCTGCATGGACTGCAAGAGTCTGCAAGTAAACACATCACCCTCCCTTTACTTGGTCCCACTTGTTACCAAAACCCTGCCACTGTCCCAGTGGAGTAGTTCAATGGAGTAGTGTGGTTTGACTGAGCAGCACCAGTTCATGGCCTTCAGCTAAAATAAACAAAGACGAATTGGGAAATGAGGACGTAAAAACCGACAACCAGTTTAGTTTGGACATGCACATTAAAACGTTGCCCAAGTATTTGTAACAAACTGCAGGACAAGTTGTTTAGTTTACAAAGTATTATTCCAGGTTTGTAGAAGATGTTGTGGAATTCACTTAAAAAGCAATTAAATCAGTGTTAGGTGTCATTTTTATACACTGTAGAGTTTCAATACAAAAGAAGAAACCATTTTTAAATTTCTTTCTGCTGGCATGTCAGCTGAAGGGAGGTCTTTTCTTATCCAAAACAGCTTTATGGCGCATAAAATCATGCAAAGTGATGTGCGAGTATGTTGATGTAATCTTAATAATTTTCCACCTTTGAGCCACAAGGGACAAACATAGAAAAAATGTCTTCATTTTTAAATGTTCAAGATTTCCTTCCAGCTTGGCAAGCTGTTAGAGGCTTGTGTCTATTTCCCACAGCAGCTCTCAGTCTAATGAAAACTGAGTCCGGTGAAAGATCATCATTTGGCGAGGAATCATCTAACCAAAGATATCTGGAAGTATTTACAAAGTTGTATAATTAGATTACTGGCTTTAGGCTGCAGTGGAAAATATTTACAGCACAATGTAATGACAGAGGAAGTGGAGAAGAAACGGCTGGACGAGCGCTCACGCATGCACCAGAACCAGCTAATAGGCCACCATGCATCCTAAGAAAATTACAGAATGGAAAAGCATTTTTATATTCCCATCGGTGTTTCCCTCCACACGCCTCCTCCAGCAAATGATTAATTTGGGGTTCAGGAATGTGTGTTCAGTGTTTAGTCTTCGGCTTCCCTGGGTTGTAACCCCTGACACAACCAGATCACCAGGACACCTCTGAAAACCATCAGACATCTGCTTATCTAAACTATAGAGCATGCAAGCACCAGGACTGGCAGCCTCATTATTCAAACTCCATCCATCCTTTTCTCCGTCAGTAGCCAAACTTTACTAACAGGAGACTTCTTTTTCGTCAGCGCAGACTCAAACAGACTGGACAGGCATTTCCTGTGGGTGGGATCTGAGAGCAGAGACATTCTTGGGCCAGGCACCTCCACTTCCTGTCTCTGTTAACACCACACTGAAAGTCACACTGTCTGGACCTGCTCTTATTTTACACTTTACTTAACACCCTTATCCAGCGGGAGATTATGCTGAATTCCAAGATTACTAATGCTGGATGTTAACAAAAGTGAAAAGTGCAAGGTCAAAGTGCTCAGATAATGAAGAGGAAAAAACAATATTGTGAACCAAGTGTTATCTTAAACAAAGAAGCTGTAGGAAAATACAGTTCTCTGCAATGTAATGCGCACTATGTTGTGAAAAAGGATACGCAAGTTTGGTGTAGCTCATTTCAGAGCAGGTAAATGTGTATTAGGGAATGCTTTTTTTCTGTGCACCCATGTTCATGCGCACCGTGGGGTGTTACAATAGGTGTGACAATCAAGTGCTGTCATCGCGGGGGTCAACAGCTGCACCAAAGTGTTGGTATTCAACAGCTGGACCATGTAATGGGAAGGAATGTGGGGGTTTACTTTAAATGAGAGTGTTTGTGTGCTGTGGAGGTCCTAGTAAATCCGTACACGCGTGACAATGGTCAGATGTGGATGAACATGAGATGCTGATGAAAGCAATGATGACACCATTTGCTGTCTGTTGTGATGGTCCTGTTACAGATTTTCTTAGCTTTCCTTAAAACAGTGACATTACAGGCAATGGAGGACGTGATTTCATAATTCATAGGCAGCGGGAAGTTCTTTTTCAATTTTTTACCAGGTGATTTGATACACAAATGATACATCATGTCGATTGGAGTTTTTCCTCTGATGTCTTATATCTTCACTAAAATCCATTTGGATAAACTTGATCAACAAACTCATCAATTTCAAACTCAATTTATTCAGATAAAATATAATCTATGCTTTTACATATAAAGTTATATATTCTTCTTAGAACTTGCTATATTGACTATGAACCTGTAACAACTATGTGTATAAGGGTTTATTTGTGTTCTGCAAATAATAGCAACAGTTCAGGTAGGAAAATCAAAGTAACTAGTAACTATTATGGTCTCTTAAAAAACTTTTAAAATTTCATCAGTTCATTTATAATGTGGATTTTTCTAAAGTCTTTCCTTTTATTTCTGATACTAAGGGCTTTAAGGAAGCTGAAATTTCATCTGTGCTGTATTTGTATGTTGTTACTGCCCTCTATTGGAACTCTGTAAATAAGACAACTACTCTCAGGTCAAATAAAAAGTTGCAACACATTTATTTAAGTCATGTAGTAGAAAGACAAAACTCACTGAAACTACTCACTTGGTAATTAACACTGAAACAAATTCTGTTTGTGTTTAAGGAGATAAAGTTCAGCTGCCCCAGCACTTTGGTCCTCCACAAACACAAATGGTGTGACCTGTGGTTTCGCAGGATCAGTTTGACAGCACTAAGTCATCAGTGAGAGTGTTAACTATTTTTTCTCGCAGAGTGAATAGAGAAGTTCAATTTGTTCTGCATACTCAAATCCTGGCCTGTTGGGAAAAGACACAGCAGTCAAGTTAAAACTTTGAAAAGCAGTGGCTTTCTGACATCCATATAAATGTTCAGTCATCTTCTTGTCTGAGTTTATCTCACCGTCCAGGTGTCTCCAGTATCAGTGGGATGTTGTCCAGTCTGGGTTCGTTGACAATGTCTTGGAAAGCAGAGATTCCGATGTGACCTTTACCGATGTCTTCATGGCGATCAAGGTTGCAGCCTAGTTTTCCTTGAAATGCCAAAAGGAAAGAAAAGTGAGAGTTGACACAGCAGAGCTGATTTTATAAAAGTCACATCTTGTGAGTCTGTGTGTGATATTGTGAAAGCTGTTGCTGTGCCTTTGGAGTCATTGAGATGGATGGCTCTCAGGTAGTGGAGCCCCACTTCCTGATCAAACTGGTCCAGCATGACCTTCACTCCTCCCTCCGAAGCCAGGTCATATCCTACGAAGATACAAGACAACAGTTCAACACAAAAAGAAACAACACTTGCAGGCCTCACGTCAGTTTTAATATTTACTGCTGGATTTATGAACATCTCCACATCAACAGCAATGTTTTAGGCTCATGCCATGGAGTTTGAGCAAATTATGGACCAGAAGTTAATAGCTTTCCCTTTCAGACTGCAGTTAGAAAACTTTATGATGATTTCATACCTTTACATCTTTCTGTCATTTCACCGTGGTGTGTGGTAGAGTTATTGTTTATGCTGTTTGTAATCTGAAGCCACATTAACTAGTAAATTTTCATTTAGCCTACAACCTTTTGTGTCTCATATGCAATTAGCCCTCTTTCTTAAGTTTTGCTGGTTTTAAATATTTATGGCCAATACAATAGTGAATAGCCTCTTTAGCCACATTTTTCTTGAGATAAATACAAACAGCTTTGTCTGTGTTAACTAGCTTACCTTAATCATCAGAACTTGAACAAAATACTCCTAAACAGGGGCAGAGGTGTTTTTTTCTTTTTTAAAAGTTTTGTAAAATAACCCTGCCACTCATATTTACCATCTTTCTCAGCTCAGCTGCCTGTTCCACTAGTGGAGACTGACCTCTGGTGGCACATGCTGTGCACTACAATACATCAGCCCAATCAACAGTGGCACCTGTATATCAGTAAGATTTGTAAGAGGAGCATCGGTACTTTTAATAGTATTAAAAGGTCATACTTTGGGGATAAAAAATACTTCAATATACCATGATACCTGTGGTTGAGAAAAAAACAAGGAAAAAAGATAAACCTCAGGTGTCACTCACCTGCCGCAAAGGCATGGCAGGTATCCAGGCACACTCCCACTCTGGTCTGGTCCCTCACTTTGTCTATGATGCTCTTCAGTTCAGAGAACTTACCGCCCACTGTACTACCCTGACCGCTCATGTTCTCCAACACTGACCACATGGAGGGCAAGAAGAAAACAAGGCATAATAAGTTTGACAAACTGATTAAACCCATCCACCACAACACCTGATGAACATGCCACATTTGTTTGGCTGCTCTAAATCATTCCTGAAGCACGGCCTGGGGCCAGTTTTTGTTGTTGCCTCTGTGTTTTTGCAGGCATTCAACACGGCGTATTCTTGTCACACCAGCGGCATTTGGGGTATGCGAGTCAAAAGGACAGTGGCCTTTGTCGGGAATCACAAGTAATGCAACATCCGTGGCAAGCCTGCAGTCAGTATTCCAAATTGAGAGTTATCAACACAAACTCAGTCCAAGGTCAAAAAGTTTTGTATGAGATGATGATATGAATTTCTTTTTTTGGTAAACGACTTATTGTAAAATAATAAACCTCCTGAATCCTCAAAGTGAATGTCATAATGCACTTTGCTTGATAAAGCAACCAAAAATGTTCAGATTAAATTGCTGTTGTGTGTGTTGTTTTAGGGCCAATACTTCCCTGATTGTGTAATTGTTGGTGAGGATCTCTAATGTCCCTCTCTGATAAAGCAGGTTTCCTGTGTGAATCGTAAGTCACTGTGGTTTTTAACAGTTTTCTCCTTTGCTACATGACCTAAGTTTGCATTTTCAGTGGCTGTGACTATGTAGTCTCATTTTACACAAAACCTTGGTTAAATCTAAAAAACCCTGCTAGTTCAACTAAATATGTCCTCTTGGAGTAGCTGCCACTGTAATTATGTTTTACAGTTTTTCTTCAATGAATTGCAAATGCACAATTTAAAAACACAGCAAAATTGTGTGTTGTAGAAGGAGTCTCAAAATTACATTAAAAAGTCATCAGTGAAAAGGAATGGTTGACCCTTATTATCACAGAATTAACAAATGTACATTTGAACAGACATTTTAATATTTAAAACACACCATAATAACTCTACAGTTGTATCAACAGCTTTTACAATTTCAAAACATTATGGGCAAATATTTTGCTATGCTGTACCTGTAACCACAGACGGTGTTTGCTGATGAGCATGGTTAATGGCTCCCGCTATCTTGTCCACACACTGCTCAGTGGTGATGGTGCCCAGGGAGGAGCCGGGGTGGAAGTTGTAAAGGTTCAGGCCCAGGAGGCTGCAGCGGCTTAGCTCATCCACAAGCAGGGCCTGGCTCTTCTCAAACACATCTGGATGCATTGTGTCACACAAACCAGTGGAGGACGTCAGAGGAGAAGACAAGACACAGATGAAATGATGAAGTAACCATAAAAAGAAAAGATAGAGCAGAATCTGCAGGAGACGTCCATCAGTGTCTGACAAACCTTGTTTGGGAGATCCTACGTTCATCAGGTAGGACCCATGAGGCAGGATGTGGGCTGAGGCAAAACCCTGTAGAGAACATTGTTCCTGAAACTTGGCTGCAGCTGTCTGGTCAAGTGCAGGCCTCTTCCATGACCGCTGGGAGCCCAGAAACAGGGCGAAACTGCTGCCACCCATCTCTGTGCAGGACTCCACTGCTCTCCATATTCCACCTGGAGGCATGTAAAATAGACAGCACAAGAAGTGCGGCGTTTGTTTTGGAGTGATGAAAGTATTACAAGATGGTGTTATGTCTTACCTTGAATACCAACATGAGCTCCTATATATTTCGTATTCCCACGATCCTTCCTACTCCTCTCTGTTCTTTCCTCTGCTTTCTTCTCCTCACTGTCCTCTCTCTCATCTTCTCCTTCTTCCACAGCCTCCTCTGGTTTTCTTTTCCTTGCTCCTCTCTTTCTCGGAGCCATACCACCAAAAAAAGGTGTTATGACCAACGCTTAGGAATTTGAAAATCTCTGCCAAAAGGATAAAGATTTTCTGTTGGTGGCGTCAATGGCTATTCTGAAAATTGCGTTTGAGGGTGATGTCAACGTACAGAGCACGCACAGTGATGCTAAGTTTGACTGTCTGAAGTTTATGAAGGTCAAAAATGCGTTTTTATGCATCCCTCCCGGTTGGAGCCAGCCAGTCACAGGGCTTCCACGCAGCTGCCATAGGCTGGCCATTGGAGACGCTTCATGCTGAGCAGCAAAATGGCCGCCCGTCAACCGACTGACTCCACAGCGCTTTGAAATTTAAATTCTTCTGCACATTAGGGTTTACACAATTACAACGTTAGTACTTATTCACAAACCAGTAGCTTATTACGCGTGTATTTACATCATCTGCCACTTACTTGACTATCCGCTCAGGCGTCGCTGTTCTCAAAGCCTCGACGAATGCCTCAAAAAGCTAAAAAAAATCGCACTGAAGCACTTTAGCTAAGCTAGCTAGCACGCTAGCTTTTCTTCATATGTGATTCCCGAGGTGAGTGACGTTTGCTAACGTTTTAGCTATGTGTTATACTTTTCAAGGTCTTAACATGTATACTTTGTATGCATGCAAAGTAACTGCAACGAATTTGTTGATGAATTGCTGTGCTATTCCACCTCCAAGCGAAGCTAGCGCCGTTAGCCTTAATACTTGTAGCTGCTATCTGTAGGGAACGTTAGCTAATGTTCAATAGCATTAGCACTGGTGTAGCACTTTCAGTGGTTGTGCATTAGCTGAAGTGGATATTTGACTCAAAGTTAAGTGAATTTGTTGTCAAAGACCGTTGTGTACACCGAATAGACTAAGTTAGTTGCCTAACTTACCGTGGTTGACAGCTGGTTGATCTTGTTAATGAGCGCGCTAATCTGTGCCTACGTATTGTAAAAGTACAGGCAGAAACCACTCCTCAATATTAGCTAACGACGAAATATTTTGCCAGCAGCTGCTGTAAAAATTTTTCGTTTGTATGAACTATACGATATGGTCAAGATGCTCGTTCATTTACCGAATGATAGGTCTGTTTTACTCAGGGTTTTGTTTGAATTAATAACATAAAGCACCTAATCATTTTTAACAGTTAGCTGTTAGCAAGCTAACGTTACAGCATTACAAGATCTGAGCTGCCTTTCAGAATTTCTCATGCTGAAACGTTATCTGACTGATGAGTTTGTAATGACAACGTTGACAAGACAGACTAGGTTTAGGAACATAAATGTTAGCCAAAGAAGTTGACATCAATGATCGGAAAGGTAGCTTTTCCGAGCTGAATGCAGATCTGACACCTCGCATTACCACAACAGTCGGGACTGGATTTTTGATCCGCCAGGCCTGTGGTCAGAAATTTAGAAGGATGTTGGGTTTGTCGTCTGTAAAGCTGGAAATATGCCTGCTGGAAGTACTGGGGCAGAAAGCTAAAATGAAACAAAAACCATAAGCACTGTCGAGTCTTTACAGTTCAGTAATTGTGTGCATAACTAGTATGTTCTTTCCCAATGTAATGTGCGAGCTCAGTTACCCTGCGGGTTTTTGATTATTGACACATTCTAATATACATGTCTTTTAAATGTGTGCTCTCCTTGCTGAATTACAGTTTAAAGACATGTTCCAAGCATAGTTTAGCTTAGCTTTAACAGCCAATTGCACTGTCTAACGTCAATTAACTCAATAGTCAATGCTTTTACTCGCTTGGCTATCATATTTACATTAATAATTATTTAATTGTGAAATTATGTAATTTTGAATTTGCCAAAAATAAACATTAAAATAATAGAGATGATAAACATTGAGGTGTCTGATCAGAAAATTTGGATTTGTCCATGTCAGCCTATAAAGTGTACTTGTGGTGGGATGCTGAATGACAGTGCATTATTTGGTGTTCTTGTCCAAGTTTCTTGTTTCAAAGATGTTAAAAGAACCTTATCAGATTTGCTCACATTTCATCTTAGAAACAATCAAAGCACAAGCATTGGTCTCAAATCATCCAGTGGTCTTTGTCAGATAATATATTACTAGCTTTAATCAAAGTGCATTATTGAATGAGTTTAACTTCAATTTTTGGGGTAATCTTTGGTCAAGTTGATGTTCTCTTTGGTCAAATCAGTGGATGTTTTTTTTTGTTTTGATCCCATCTGCTTCCTTTCGTTTCTAGTGTGCTTACTGTCTAAGTCAAGCTTTGGTTTGTATAATGATGATGCTTTCAGTGTATGAAAAGGGATAAGATTGCAGTCGTTCTTCGTGAGTAATTTCCCTAATGTTAAACTGAAATTTAAGTTAAGACAAGCTGACTTGTATGTAAAAAGAAAAAACTTAGAAAGTAGTCTAAATTGAGTAAATTCAGTCTGTATAGTTCCATATTGTCCAAAGAGATAATATTCTCATTAAAAGAGTTATTTGAAACTATTGATCACATTCTTTAGTAACTAAATCAAATTTTAAATTCTGTTTAAATGTGTTGCTTTTCCCACCATGCTTTGTGAATATTGCACATTATGCTTCAAAACTTGACACAGCTTACCTGTGCTGTTAAAAGTTGCAGTCTTAATGTTTAAAGACTGCAGCTATATTGTTGCAGTCTTTAAATTAAAGTATTAACATCCTGCTCCCAGCCAGTGGTGAAATGTCCATGAGCTTTGAGGGATTTATATTTCCTGAAGAGTCTCTGTGTACATCCTTTCATGCTCTTAACATGTTGGCAATATCCAAATACAAGGTTGGGGGTAGCAATGCAGAATCAGCACTCCAGCTAAAAGTAACAGTTCATGGCATCCATGCTGGATGTGTATGACTGTAGTATTAAATAAAGCGTAAAAAATGCTGCAAAGATAACTTTAAATGATCTCTGACCTCTGTTGTCCACGTATATGGTACATTAATCTATTTCAGAGCCTACTTGCCATGAATGTCTATTTAACATAATATTATCTAGTGAAATCTACTTTTTTCTTGATCTTGAATAACATAATCCTATCCCTTGCCCTTTGTTGGTCACTTAGCCTGAAGAGAAAATATTGTACTCACAATGTTAATCGATAATTATGATTTTGCAAGTTTGTCAGTGTAACAGTAATCCTCAAAGTGGAGAGAATTTTAAACAGACATTATAACAGTCATTATAAACTATTAAAAATGAATCACTGCTTAAAATATTTATTAAGTTAAAATCCTCTGGCTATACAAATAGGCACCCAGTGATTTTAAAATGGTGAATATGTGATCATATGTCGGAATATCCTTCTTTATTTCCTAGAAACAAAGGAGCATCAGGACAGGAGCAGTAGTTCATGGAAGACAAGAAAAGGAAAAAAGACGAAAAAAGGAAAAGGGAAGCCTCTCAGAAGGTAAGCATGCTTACAGTGACTTGCATGCTCCTCCATCTGGGTTAGACTCATTGAGCAGACATGCTGTGATGCCATTTTGATAAGCCTAGAGAACAAATCCTACTTAATTTTTAAGGCTGTATTTATGAGCACTTAAATTAAAAGAGGGAGATTCTATCACTCTCATGGAAAAAAACCTGGATGTAAATATAAGGCCAATATAACAGATCACGTTTATGGGTAAATCTGTATGTTAAAACAAGGTTTTTTAACATTTCAACTTGAGGTGGAATTGCAGTATTTCTAAAACTCAGCTAATTTTTTTTTTACATATTGTTGAGTAGAAATGAGTAACTCTTGAAATTTGGTCTAGCAAGTGCAATGTAGTTGCTGTGTCTTTTGTGACAAAAAAATCGTAGGGCCCTGAAACACCAAAACAACGGTCAGCTAGTGTCCAGAGGTGTGTGAATGCCTGTTGCCTGGTTTTTGAAGTGTGTTGTGTACTGTTGACTCTAGTTATTTCTTGTCTGCATCTTTGCATACATCTTTGCATATTGAATCATTGTTGAGACTGTTGGTGAGAGAGAGCAATCTGACTGGCTACTCCCCCACAGAAACACAATTTGTTGTAATGTTTTACCCCTGAATTGACTGAACTAATATGTTTCTTCAATATGTGAAACTATAAAGGAATAGCTGAACAAAGGTTTTAAAATCACAGGTTCAATTAACCCAGCTCAAAACACAGGTTCAAGAATGCTCTTCCAGCTTTTTGCTTAAGTATCAATGACTACGTACAGTTAATTCTCATTCTCCTCATCCACCTCTTCCTTTCTTCTTCCAAAACCAAACAACTATGGGATGACAATGCCAGTGTCAACTATTTATCTGACATATTCTTGCTTTGAAGCAGCTAATGTTGTATCCTTAAACAGTCCAAGTACTGGCAGGAGTCGTGTTACTATGGTTAGCACAAGCTGCTTGTAACAACCAACAGTTTAGTCTGCATTTTAAGTTTTTTCTTTTACTAAAACAACCTTAAAGCGAGTGGTCTTGAGAGTTGTGTCCGACCTATGCAGGTACAGAAAATACTTTGTAGTTGGCACGCAGCTGTAGCCTTTGCAGTGTGTTAAAATGCAACTTTTGTGCCAAGACACAGGGGATGTGAGACAACACAACAGTCAGCCTTTGTTGCCACTTATTTTGATGTCAGCTTGGTGTATCAGGGCCCTTTCAAATCTCTGTAGAGATCCTTTGGGTAATTTTGACACTTAGAAGAACAGCCTTCGAGTAGCAAAAACAAGCACTCCAGTGGATTACTAGAGCTGGTCAGAGCTAACCCAAAGGATAACATTGCAGTCATGTCACAGCTTCTGCCTGAGGTAATGGACTAATTCCAAAAACTTTTAATAAGTACTAGTTATTTACACACCAATACATGTGAAAACAAAAAAATAAGGCCCTGGTTTAAAAATACGAGAACCCTCTTTTACTTAGCATGACAAAATACTGGGGAAAGGGTGTTCTTGTGTACTCAGTGTTGTCCCCCTGTCTTTGGCTTTTTTTTTAATCTTTGCTCGACACATGATGTCGAGGTTTGCCATTTTAATGAACCTGATCTAATTTTTTATGGTGACCTCAGCTTGATTATTTTAAAGATTGATGTGGTAACATATGTATTTTCTTTATTGTAGGTCACAGAACAAAAAAACAAAGGTAAGCATTAAAGTGATGTGTTTGTATATTAAGATGAAAATGTAAGGGTTCTGCTAAATTAACCAAAGTTTGTCTATGTTTCCTCTGACAATCACTCTTAAAATACTAAATATATTTGCATGTTGTCATTTTGGCAAAAGAGAAAAAAAAGGACAAGTAGCAACATTCAAGAACTCAGACTATATGCATCTTTGCTGGCTTTTATCAATTTTGTTGTAAATTTATTTAATGCTTAAAATTACAAAATATTAAAACTTCACTTTCCTCTTCAAATTTACTTTATCAACCAATGCATATTTCATCCCTCATTGTTTTTCTGTCTGTGTCCTCCTGCAGTGCCAGAATTGACAAAGCCGGTATCTGCCCAGTCTCCTGCCACTCAGAGCAGCTCTGCCTCCCCTAGCCCTGGACCCACCCCCTCTGCTTCCCCATCCCCAGCCACCTTGGGCCCTGGCAGTGCTGCCACCCCTTCACAGGGCGGCAATAATGCCAAGCGCCTGGTGGTGGCCAACGGACAGCCCACCTCCACCACCATTTCTTCCTCCACCACTGGCGGCCCCAGTGCTGTTGGAAACAGCAGTACAAGTAGCGGAGGCGGAGCCCAGGCGCCTCAGCAACAACCACGCTACATGCCGAGAGAAGTGCCGCCACGATTCCGCTGCCAGCAGGACCATAAAGTGCTACTGAAGAGGGGTCAGCCGCCACTGTCCTCCATGCTGCTGGGAGGGGGAGGAGGAGGGGATGGCCCCAATGCAAACATGGCGGCTGTCTCAGGTGAGTCTTAGCATTGTAGGGCAGAGAGATGAGAGATCCATACAATTTAAAGATTATGTGGATTTTTGTCTTTTGCCTATGATCTTTTTAACTCCTGAAGTCTCTTTTATGGGATTTGCTTTTTCAGATTCTGGTGCAGCTGCCTCCTCATTGGCCCTCACCTCATCATCAGTTGCTGCTTCTACTACTACTTCTAATTATGCAAATTCCATGTGGGGGGCGAGCTCAGGCAGCCAGGCCTCGTCTCAGGTCAGGGAGAAGATGATTGTCGATGGCAACAACCTGGAGGAGTGGCCTAGCATCGCTGGCAATGAGGGAGGAGGAGCTTCTTTCACCGGGAATGGAGGAGGCAGCAGCAACAACGGAATGCCTGTGAACAGCATCAGTGCCTCTGGCAACCAATCTTCACCCACTTCCTCGTTCTCTTTGCCCAATGAATGTATGCAGTCGTCCAATGGTGTGGCGTGGGGGATGGCTGCCTCCCAGGGTCATCTTGGAGGAGGGAATGCAGTAGCTGCAGCTGTGCCTCTGCTACAACAGCCCTCCTCACTTTCCAAAGCTTCCGCTGTGCCGGGGAGCCATGATGCCAGTGGCCCCGTTGACGGTTGCAGTGGGATTCCAGGTGCCAATTTCAATCCAAATGCCAACCCTTCGGCCTGGCCTGCTCTGGTGCAGCAGGAAGGGCCCGCTGCTGCAGGGGAAGGAGGTCCGTCTTCCTTCCATCACCAGGGCCCTGGAGGGTCTTTGTCTGCCAACAACTCTGCTTCCCTAGGCTTGGGTCTGGGAGGTGGGGCAGTCGGGGTGCTGGGGGGTCACCCACCTTTATCTGTGAATCAATCAAGCACCCATCAGCGCCAACTTCACCAAATGCAATCCAGAGACAGAGAAATGGGAGGGGGAAAGTGGGACAGCGAATCAGCGGGACCAAAAATTGCAGCAGGGGAAGGGATTGGGGAAGGAATGGACCGTGGTGTGGAAGGAGGTGAGATGAATGTGGGTGACCACAGCCTTGCCTCCTCATGGAGAGGCCAGCCCTCTTACCCTGCAGCTAACTCCAAAACGGGTGCCTCAAGGACTGATGGCTGGGAGGGCAGAGGCAGTGGCACAGGGGGATTCGGAGCTGCTGAAGGAGATAATGGGACCTCGGGCTGGGGGTATCCGAGTTCCTCTAGTGGAGTTAATGCCTGGGGCAGTGCTGGAACTGGAGGAAACAGTAGTCAAACCTCCGGGGTTTCTCAGGGAGGGTGGGGGTCATCAGGAGTAGGAGGGGGGAGAGGGGTTGGTGGTGAGTGGGGTGGGAGCTCAGCTGGTATTGGAGGAGCTAATCCAGGAGGTGAGGGAATGGGTGAAGCCTGCAGTAGTAACAGCAGCAGTAGTGGGGGCAGCACAGCTGGCAACCCCCCTGTCAGCTCCTCTTCCTCAACAGCCACCACTATGACTAGAGCTTGGGACAATCAGAAAGGAGAGAGTGAAACAGGGGAATGGGGTGGGGGAGAAGAAGGACAGAGAGCACAGGGAGGATCTTCATCAAGTGGTGGAAACTCCAGAAGCGGGAGTGGACCTAGCAACAGTCACAGTCGTCCTCGCCGCCCAGCACTTAATGCTGAAGCTGCCTTACAGAACCTTCTCAGCCGGTCTGATCTAGACCCTCGGGTCCTGTCCAACTCTGGCTGGGGCCAAACACAGATCCGACAAAACACAGCCTGGGACTTTGAAGAACCAGGAGGACAAAGTAAAGGTGGTTCATCGTTAGCTACATCGAAACACCAATCTTCTCTTGGTGGTTCTTGTCATTCAGGTGGAGCCAGGACCCAAATCACTGATTCTATGGGTCCTGGGGCCAGTCCTTCCCTGGTTCCATCTGCTGGGTCATCAGGAGAGGGCTGGGAGAGCAGCAGCAACAGTAGCAGCAGTGGGGCCTCTCTGTCTGGGAGAGCCCCACCAAATTCAGGCCCCAACATAAGGAATCTAGGCGTCTCGCAATCTGGGCCAGTGACCACAACGGGACCTGGTATTGGTCCAGGGGTAATACCAGGACATAGCCAGCAGGCAAAGAATACCGGCTGGGGTGGAGGAGGAATGGGGGCTGGAGATGGCCAGGAAGCCAAGGGTTGGAGGAAAGGGGAATGGAGGGACAGTAGTAGTGGAGAAAATGGCAGGGGATGGGGTGATTATGGACAACAAGGAGACACAGTGAGTGGAGGCTGGGAAGGAAATCAGGAAGAGAAAGGGACAGGGGGGTGGAAAGAAATGGGAGGGAATGGAGGAGGAAGTGGGTGGGGATCAGGACAGAAGGTTGGGGTAGGTAGGGATTGGGCAGAGCAACAGTCCAAATCAAATAGTGGAGGAGGAGGATGGGAGGATGAGAGGAAGAATGGAGCAAACTCAGGTGGGGATTCAGGTGTGGGTGGTTGGGGGAATTGGGATGATGGTGCTCCCAGAAGAACCTGGGGAGCAGGTGGCACAGGGGGAGGAGGTAGTGGAGGAGGGGGAATGGGTGTCGTTGGGGGCATGGGGTCCAAACCCCATCAAAGTTGGAGCGGAGGAAACAAAATGCACCAGATGCCAAACAGCCAGTCGAGCTCCATCACAGGCTCACAGGCACAACTGCAACAGCAACAATCACAATCCTGCAATCAGCATCCACAGCGGCAGCAAGCATTGGACCAAGGGGCTATGCAAGGGGGCGGGGGGAGGAAACCCATCTCTCAAGCCCAGAATCAGAACCAAAGCTCAGGCTGGACCTCGGGGCCTATCCCTGGTGGCTCTGGGGCAGGTGGGAGTGGATCTGAACCAAGCGGTTGGGAGGAACCCTCACCGCAGTCTATAAGCAGGAAGAATGAGATAGATGATGGAACATCAGCATGGGGAGACCCAACCCATTACAACTACAAGCCGGTCAACCTGTGGGATAAAAACAGCGCGCCTGCTAGCCAGCAACCGCATGGCCAGGGTCAGGCCCAACAGCAACAGCAACAACAGCAGCAGCAGCAGCAGCAGCAGCAGCAGCAGCAGCAGCAGCAGCCGCCGCAGCAGCCACAGCAACAGCAACAACAGGGACCTCCAATACAGCAGCAGCCTAGCAGGCAGGCTGCAGGGCTTGGAGGTAACAGGGACTTTAACTCTGGCCATGGACCTGGAAAACCTTCAGCTATGGGTAAGACACCACAAACAGCAAATAAGACACTATGTAGTGTTTTTAAGGTAGTCATAAAGACAAATCAGCCGACTAACTTATGGAGTTATGCCCGGGGTGTCTTGCACCAGGGCATGGTGAGAGATCCTTTGGCTTCTGTGAATTGTAACGTTGGGCCTCCATGGATTAGACTTGTACTGTTACTTCCAATGGATGCTTATTGATAACATCGTTTTATGGCTCATTAGTCTGTAATTTTTTTAAACTGTGTGTATTCACACATATGAACTTACCTGAAGCTCAACTACTGCAGCATTTTTTGTTTAAATGTTTTAATTGTAATTTGTTTCTCCACTGGCTACCAGTTTGGCAGCTGATGTTGTTGAAGCAATTTGACAAAGGTTCTCTATCACCAGTCAAATTTTTTTAAACAGGTGTACCAGTACAAGTACTGCCTATTGTAGCAATGGTCAATCTTCTCCTTATAAGTTTATTAAGATGTTTGTTGGATCAAAGTGACGACTGAGTCATGAGAGATGTGGTTGTTTTACAGCCAACCACCTGCTTGCTATCTCTGCAACTTGATCTAAGAATCATAATAACTGTAGTCAGCTTAAGTAATGTTGCTTTAGTAGGCCCCTAACTGAGCACAGCTGAACTGAAACACATTTCACATTCATACATATTCTCAGGGTAATATTATGACTGTAGAGAAGATGCTTTGATTTTGTATCAGTGTGCCAGACTATGTCAAGCCATTACCTCTAAAAAAAAAATAACTGCATGGGAGGTAGAGTGTTGCTGCAGCCCCTCCTTTTTTCCACTTCTAAACCCCTGCACCATTCCTAACCTCTGTAATTATGTACACCCTTTAGGTGACATAAAACTACTTAACTAAACAGTTAGGCTCATTCAAGATGTGGACTTAAATAAAAGAAAATAGCATTCTACCACATGTCTCTTCATCTTCACCTTTACTGTTCTTGCCTGCAGGTCCATCAGGTTGGGGAGGTACTTCCCCAACTAGTCCTACAGTGGACAATGGCACGGCAGCTTGGGGAAAGCCTTCTGACGCCCCTACTGGCTGGGGAGACCCTGATGATGCTGGAGAGAAGATAACAGGCTGGGGAAACCCTTCTCCCAACCCCATCAAATCTGGTTAGAAAACAAAAACAAAGGCATCTGTAGTCTGAATGGAATCTAAGCTATAATCAGTGGGATATCCACAGTCTGATTTTGCACAATTACATTTTTGACATTTACATGCTTAATAATCTACTAATAGAAGACTTGAAATGGATCAATTTTCAGCCCTGTTTTCTACTCCTGCAGGTTCAAAGTATATGCAAGATGGCTGGGGGGACAAAGAGGGCTCTGTGGCTGCCTCGCGTCACTCAAGCTGGGAGGATGAGGAGGAGGGAGGAGGCATGTGGAACAGCACCGGCTCACAGGGAAGCGGCTCATCTTGGGGACAGGGAAGCAATGGGGGCTGGGGACAGAGCCATGCTGGGAAGAAGCCTAGCAACAAGGTGGGTCACTGGTGAGGGGAAATTGCCACCATAAAGGTGAAGCACAAAAATAAATAAATAAGTAAAGCTGCAACGTTTGAGCTCTTAGCCTCAGCCTCTTTTTGATCTGGTGTATAATGTCTAAAATGAAATAAGTCAAAGAAAATAAAAAATGAGGATACATGGGAGTCTCCCTTATGTAATTGGTCTCACTCTGGAAATGTTGGAGAAAAGCTTTCTACTGGTTTGTGTTAAAAGGTTTTTGCTTTTAATTTTGGAATAATGATTTCTGTGTTAGAGCCCTTGTATAACTTATTGAAATTGTTGCCTCTGCTTACTTTGTCTGTCTGTTAGGGTCCTCTGAAGACTACGGGAGGAGACTCTTGGATCAGTCCTATCAACAGACAGTTTTCTAACATGGGGCTGCTGGTAAGAGAAATGTCTTTTATTCATCACTGAGTGTTTTTATGGCAGGTAGCACCAAATATTTTCTCTTTTCCAGGTTTTTTGTTTTAACCACATATTTAGCCGAAATGTTTAGGTGTTTAAAAGGTGAATTATTTTATACACGATGAGAATGATGTTAACAAGGCTAATGATGTTCATGATGATAACGGTAACCTTCTCTGCTGGACAGAATGATGATCCCAGTGGTCCAAACATTGACCTGGCTCCAGGGTCTCTCCAGGAGAAGAAGATGGATGCCGAGAAAAGAGGCATGGGGATGAATGATTACAATGGAGATATGAGAAAAGGAGGAAGAGGAGGAGGGGGGATGGCTTATCGTCCACCTGTTTCCAAAGAGGCAGCACCTGGGGATGCTGGGTCCTATTATGATAAGGTAATGTCAGGCTGCCCTCTTAGCAGTCTTCTCTCTTAGGTCTTTCTCATGTCTAGATAACATTTTGTCCTCTCTCACTTTTCGTTTTTTCCTCTTGTGGTTCTACCTTGTCTTTCTGGTCTGCCACGTTCCTCCCTGTCTCAACCTTCCCTTACCCTCCTTCACCACCACTCAAATTGGTCTTCCATTGGCTGTCTCTGTGACAGACCTTGCCTTTGACCAATCAGGATTGGTGCCTAGGGGAGGAGGGGCCTTGCTCTCTGTACTCACCACCCACTGTCTACAAGCCTCATTCCCTCTTCAACCACACTATCCCCTTTAGACAAGTAAGATAACCGCTCCTCCTGTTTCTGTCCAACCATCTTTACGTTAGATTCTTGTAGTGTTTTCTTTTTCCTTTCAAAGATAATTACATTAATATACCCCCAAGTTTTCCTTGTCCGGTCTGTCATGTCCTGCTTAATCTGCATGTTTTGTCTTTTAAATGCATTTTTTTGAAGCAACTTAATCCAGGGGTGATACTGAATAACACAAATACACTTCCTCTGACTATAGCCAAACCTAAAACCAGCAAATGGTAACATCAGACAGAATTACACACAAAAAAACCCTGTTATCTGCACTACTCTCAAACCAGGAGTGCTTTTGTGCACGAATGTGTACTTTGTTTATTAACCCTATTAATAATTATGTAATTATTTTCCCCTTGTAGATGGAAGATTGTTGGTCGCCAAACTTTCTAAAAATCTTTAAGTTTGTCCTTCAAAATAAATCTAATTCTCCTTACTTGAAGAGTGTTAGTTAATTCTGTCAGCCAGAGTTTAAGTGAGGGCACCTTTTTCTTTTTCGGAAGTGATAGGATAAGTTGTTTATCATCATGTTTCTTCATGCATATACATGCTCCACTGTTTTGGACCTTCTAAGGTTTTATTTTCCGTTGTTGATCACAGGGTGGTCACAGTATCTTTGGCAGTGGTGGAGGGATGGCTCAATCAAGACACCAGCCAAGTGTACCACCCATAAACCAGTCCCCAGGGATACGAGCGCAAGTGCCTCATCAGTTCCTGTCACCGCAGGTACTAATGCTGGGGCTTTTACTCTGTTATCAGCACTCTTCCAGCTGTCCAAATATTTCACACTTAGCAGTGACACAGGAAGTGGGTGAACTGTCTGTAAAGCAGTGTCACTTTTATTGTGACTCATCTTTGCTGTTTTTTTTTGCTGCTGTGTAACCAATTAAAAGCTAAATTTATTTTCTTTGTAAATTTGTGCAGATTGTAGTCATGCCCATCTCTGCATTTTTTGAGGAAATGTTGTTGTCACTATCAGCTGGTGTTGTATTGGTTTTATATCTGCAGTGTATCCAGGTTGTGACCGAGATTGATTGTAAACCTCACAGACTTGTCTTTGTACTGTGATCTCCCTGATAGTGTTTAACTGTCTTGATTCCTTTTTTCTGTGAGCTTACACATCATGGCCTACTAGCTGTGTGCATGGTGCTTATTAGTCAGTGCAGCCACTGAGGTGCATAATCACTCTTGAAGACAAAATTGATCCTAGTTCCCCCCTTGCTTACAAAGAATACTATGTGAAATGCATGTCTTTTTCAGGAATTAAATCTATTCTATTCACTCACTTAGGTCAAGTCACTTGTTAACACCAGTTAATGGGAACATGAAAGGAATCCATGTTAATCGGGGAAAAGCAGAAAGCTAATGTGGTTGCTACTGGTTACAACACTTAAGTGTTTCTGTGGTAACAGGTGTGCCTTCCTGTCGTTGTGTCTGTCTCCAGGTGCCAGGCTCAGTGCTGAAGCAGATGCCCCCTCCCAGCGGGAGCGTAGGGGGAGTTGGCGGTGTGGGAGGAGTGGCGGGACTGGGGGGAGGTGTGTTCCCTCCACAGCTGTCCCCCCAGCATATTGCCATGCTCAGCAGCATCTATCCACCTCACATCCAGTTTCAGCTGGTGAGAAGCAGCTTTATACATTTCAGAAAATCACCTTTGGGTTCCATCACTGGTCTGCTGAAAATATATGCAGTGATCATTTATTTGCCCTGAAGAGTTTGGCGAATTTCAGCAAAATTTGGGAAAAGAAAGACTGAAATCAAAATACTTACCATTTATGATTGTACATTGTGCAGTAATAAAGCAGTAGCAGTAAATCTTCAGAAGATATGCAGCTGGGAGTGTTGTAGTCATATTTGGGATGAGTGACTGTTGAAATGTTTGAAGTGGTAAAGCAGCAGAGGCAGAAGGAAACATGGATGAGTGTAGCCGCCCCCCGCCCAAAAGTTAATGATTTGAATGATAAGTTTAGAAAAACATGAGTTGACTCACCTTTTGTCTGTTGAAGCATAAAATTCTTCTTTTAGCTGCATCATTGTACATGGAGCAAGAAAACACTTGGTCTAAAACTGACTAAAACAACTAAAATACATTTCTATCGTCCCCGGACAGGATTGATGGGACACTACTTGTATTGAACCCTGCTCTTGCTTTTTAGTGGCTTGTAGACAAACTGCCTTGTGTTATGCGTAATCTGTTGCATATGATCTGATTGGCCTCATAGTGCCTTAGAGTCTTCAAAAATCAGTTAAACTGTAGGATGACACATTTTGCAAATGTGAAGATCTACAAGCTTCTTTGTGACTGATTTCTCATTAAGCAGCTTTAACTACAACTCTGACTCACTGACCAAATATTTAGTTAAAATGATTAGTTCCCATTTGAGCCATAAAACTGACACTGTTGCATAGCATTTAGTTGACGCATGGGTTTGTCTGTGAAAAGTTAAAAATCTTTGTTCAGACTTTTTTCTCCCTTGCTCTCTCACTCCTTCTTTGTTTCTTTTTCTGTCCTCTGTGTTCGTTCAGGCTTGTCAGCTCCTCCTCCAGCAGCAGCAGCAGCAGCAGCCACAACAGCAGCAACAGCAACTACTGCAAAATCAGAGGAAGTTCACACCGAATGTGCGGCAGGCTGACCCACAACAGGTGCAAAAAAACACAACATGTCATTTACTCTTTTGTCGCTTCTTAACTTCCTTCACTGAGTCACTGACTCCTGTGTTTTGTTGTGTCCTCAGCTGGCCAGGATCATGGCAGTGCTCCAGCAGCAGAGGCAGCAGCAGCAGGTCGGGGGTTTGGGCGGCAGCTCCAAACTCTCCCCTTCCCACCATGGTGGAGTTGGTAGTGGTGGCCCAAAACTGCCTGGGGCTGATCCCCTGCCCCATCCAGGCCTGGCAGGGTCTGTGGCTGACCTGCACCAGAAAACACTTGGACCATACTCCGGTGAGCTGTTGTTCTAAGGCTGATTATCCTGATAAACAAAAGCTTATTGCTGCCATTAAAGTGTGCATGCACTTCATTTCCCAGAGGTCATGTATAAACCACAATTCCATCAGTAAGGCACTATAAAAAAATTCACCTTAATTTCCCAAATTTAGAATAGGTTACCATGTTATGTTTTGGTAGCATCAAAGGTTTACTTTAACCAGATAAATGTGGCAAAAATGTAAACTTTCTTCATGTTTCTCTCTGTTCTTTTTTATTGCCCCTGTGAATAGGGTTTGGTTCTGGGGTAAACCTCTCAGGTCTGGACTTAGGCGGCTCTGTGGTGGGTGGACCTGGCGGCATGAAGGACCTGGGGGGTCAACAGTCCCGCTTCAAATGGATGATGGAAGGACACTCCTCTCCAGACACCTCCTCACCTGAGAATGCATTCCACAAAAATGGTAAAATTATTTTTTTAATGTATTTTTTATCAGCACAAATGTTGTATTTGATAAGAAAGTGGATAATAAAGGTGTTGAAGCAGATAGTGTTAATAGGATTAGATGTAAAGTCGCATATTAAGGTGATCAGAGAATCCATCTGGTGTTAAGTGACGTAACATGCATTATTATCACTATCCCAAAATCTCCAGGTCCTGTCACCCCCATGAAGATGCCAGGGGGCTCGCCCTACTCTCAGTACGACATGATGGTTGGAGACGGGCTGGGTGACAACTGGCATCGCACCCCTGGCAACAAAATGGGTACCAAACCTCCCCCCACATCCAGCTGGCCCCCTGGTTAGTTACAATTACAGTTACAGTTAATGTGAGGTAGAGGATCAAACAGTGTTGAAATAAGATGTGAGAAGAAGAAATCATCTGTTGTTTTGCTGTCCAGAGGATAAATAATTAGGGAAATTGCAAAATTTGGATAAAAGATCTGTGGAATTTCTCATGTTGAAGTGCTTCAACGGACCGCACATGTGTTTTCTCTTCAGAGTTCCAGCCTGGTGTGCCCTGGAAGGGAATAGACCGTGTTGACCCTGAATCTGACCCCTACATGACCCCAGGGAGCATGATGGGAAACACGGTGTCTCCCAACCTCAATGATACTGAGCACCAGTTGTTACAAGATAATACTGGTAAGCATGATTTCTAACCAGAAGGGGACACTGCTTTAGTACAACAATCTAGAAGTTAGCTAAGATTTTCTTTCTATAAATTAAGAAGGTAAATTAGTTGCCCTGGGTCTAACCCTCACTGGATAACTGTGACCCAAATAACTGAATTTCACATACATTTTTTCACCATGTTGTGTAAGGAAAGATAATTTTTTAGAAAATGAACAAGTTTCCAAAAATGCGTATGGACACTGTTTGGAGAGAGAGTTTTTTAGACATTAATTTGTGAAAAAATGGTTAACATAGCTGATCAGTGCCTTTTTTTTTTCTTTCTTAATTTTTTTTGCAGATTCCACCCCTCCCCTCAACACCTTGCTGCCTTCACCTGGTGCCTGGCCCTACAGTGCCTCAGACAGTCCCCTAAACAACGCACACAACTCAGGTAGCTCCACACAAAACTAACCATCAAGAATTATTTGGCAATTAGACAAGTTGTTATTTGTTTTAAGTCAAAATTAACTTTAACAAGTCAATAGTAATGCTGGAAAGTGTATGACTTGTGGTTTTTGAATAATAACTTTTATTTATGTTAAACAAAGAAGGGCCACAGTACAGAAGTATAGAGTGAAATAGAAAAGCCCTCTACAGAAAGATGCTGTTGCCTCTGTTTTGGGCATGGACATTACAGCTTAATGATGCTTTGTGAGCAGCCTTGATCTTTGTCCAAACAACTGAAAGTCTTCTTGGTATCAACACTGGTAGACTTACCTTTTGATATGGTTGTATAAAAACACTCCACACCATGCCTCCCTTTCCTGTCACCCTACAGCAAAGTACACAGACTACAAGACCAGCTGGCCCCCAGAGCCTATTGGACACAAGTCCTGGAAAGCCAGCCGCGGTAGCAGCCAGACGCAGCTGTCCCGCCCACCCCCAGGACTAGCCAGTCAAAAGCAGCCATCACCCTCACCTTGGTCTGGAGGAGCACCTCGACTGGCTGGCCGAGGCTGGGGTGGTGGCTCAAACACCACTGGTAATACCCCAATGCATCTTACATGTTGTTTTGGTAACAAAGTTGTCTTTTCTCCTCATTCAGGCGTAGTACTTGTTGAAATATTTAACTGATTTAAATGTGCATGGGAGATAAAACAACAGGCCCTGATTGCTGGAATGCAGCAGTGTTCTCTTTTGAGCTAAGGGGTCCATTTATATTTGATTCAAAGAGCAGCCGAGCACTGGTGTAAGCAGCAGAGAAAGTTATTTATCATTTAGCACATTTGAGAGGCCGGGGGGGGAAACAAACTGGGATTGTGTTTACAGGGAATGTGGAAAACTCCAAGTTAGACTTTTTTTTTCTTTTTTCCGTTTACTCTCTCACTGTAGGCTCGACCTGGAGTGACGGCAGCTCCCGGGAAAGCTGCTGGTTGGTGCTCAGCAACCTCACACCACAGGTAAACAAACAGACACATTTTTCAAAAACAACCTCTGAAACTACTGTGAGGAAAAGGAGTACATTTTTTAGATGACATTGTTCTTCAAATTTTTTAAATCTTTTTTAGAGAGATCTAGGGGTGTAACTTTTCCAATGCTGCCAGGCTGCCTCTCATAATCTCACTTCACCCACACATTAAACACAACAGGCACAAAATAGTAAATATTATAAAGTAGCACTGCTCTGAATTTCATACCCATAACTTAAGTTCACCATTGTCTATCTTGTATGTTCCTGCAGATAGATGGCTCCACTCTGAGAACCATCTGCATGCAGCATGGCCCTCTGCTGACCTTTCACCTTGGCCTGACCCAGGGCACCGCTCTGATTCGCTACAGCTCCAAACAAGAGGCAGCCAAGGCCCAGAGCGCACTCCACATGTAAGACTCAATCTGTTCTTTTGGTAACATCTTAACAATATCACTCTCATTTTTTGTTAAAGGAATATGTTACTGAAAAGAGCTAGTAAGTACACCTTTACACAAAAGCTAGGAAAGGCTCGTCTACAGCTAGCCTGGCTCTGTCCACAGTTAATAAATAGTCTGTCATCATTTGTAAAGCTAACTAATAAATACATATCTCATTAGCTTAATCTGTCCAAAAACTAACATGTAAAAACAACAATTTGCGTTTTATAGGTGTTGCGTGCTTTGCCATTTCTTAGCTTTAACCAGTTGCCAGGCAACCAGGAGACACTGCAGGAAGTTACTGGTCTAGTGCAAGAAATACTGCAGCACATAACCGCCTGTTAAACCATAAAGTGTCACAGTTATGTTTGTTCGAATCAAACAGATGGGATATAACTTGTTAATAATTGAGCCTAAGGTGTACTTATAGTCTAATTTTGTTACCTTTGGACCCTTTAAAGGTATGTTAACTTGTGAGAGGCTTTATTATTAAAATTTGGTAAAGTTACTGTTGAACTTAACTTAAGTTATCCTAAGTGTAACTTGCAGATTTGTCACATGACACGTTTTACAGTATAACTTGTAAAACTCTGCAAATTCCCCCCATTGATTCATTCAAAAGAATAAAGCTTTATTAAACCATTTGAAAAACCCAAACAATATTTTAAGAGTGACAGACAATTTTCATTTATTTATTTTATTCTATTTTTTAACCAGGTGTGTTCTGGGTAACACTACCATCTTGGCGGAGTTTGTGAGCGAGGAAGATGTGGCTCGCTACATTGCACATTCCCAGGCAGGTGGAGCAGGGAGCGGAGGAACCACAGCTGGCTCTGCAGGCTCCGGGCCTACAGCAGCCTCAGCTGTGGGGGCTAACGGTAGCGGAGCTAGCTGCGAGAGAGGTGGAGCCGGAGGCAGCAGCGCAGGAGGAGGAGTGGAAGCAGGTTCCACAGCTGGTGGAGCAGGAAATGGAGGAGCCGGTCATACCAGCTCTGGGTGGCAGAGTCTGGACAGCACAGGCAGCTCATCGGACCAGTCTGGCACCCAGGGCCCCGGGCTGGGCATCTTCGCCCAGTGGAGCAGCAATGGGGCCGGGTCAGGAGGCGTGGAGGCTGGAAGGCAGGGTCTGTGGGGGGGAATGGGTGGGATGAGCGGGGCGGGGTACCCCAGCAGTAGCCTCTGGGGTTCCCCAGCACTTGAGGATCGTCACCAGATGGGTAGCCCCGCCTCACTGCTGCCAGGGGACCTGCTGGGCGGGGGGACCGACTCCATCTGAGGGGTCGACTGACAGACATACACACACATTTACACACACATTTTACTTCCAAGTTGTAATACATATGTCACACTCTGTATTTATTTACACATAGAGATGACATGACTTAAAGTTACACTGGTCACCCAACACACGGACACTCAACATTCATACTACAACATGCAGTAGATGCACACGTTATTTTCACACATACACATTAAGCCGCTTAACTTTAAATGAAGACAACAGTAAAACTTGAACCGGGGAAAAAGGTGAAATCCATTAAACTCTTAGGACTCAACTGGATAGCTCTTTGTCTTTTTACTCCAAATCCCACCATCTGCATTCAGAGACCCGATCACTCAGGCATGCACTGTAGACCGGCTCAGCCAGAGTCGTACATGTCAACAAGTTTAGCTATTGCTGTTTTTAGTGTGCCACAATTTATTTTTTTTCTTTTGTATTACTATTTAATGGTTGAATCTCAAAATTCAGACTTGCAGACTGAGCCCTCGTAGACCTGGCTGGTGTACATCTAAGTTCTAATGTTTGGAAGCTTGAGAGAGGGGAAGGATCTGGAGTTTGTAGAAAATTTGGGACTGCACCACACTACTGAGTCAAACGGACGATCAGCAACCTTTGAGGTCTGGAAAAGGAGTGTGTTTTTAGTAGGTACTGACGCCTCTACCTTGGTGGAAATATGCCATCAACA
This sequence comes from Acanthurus tractus, assembly GCA_029783725.1. Classification (NCBI taxonomy): domain Eukaryota; kingdom Metazoa; phylum Chordata; class Actinopteri; order Acanthuriformes; family Acanthuridae; genus Acanthurus; species Acanthurus tractus. The sequence goes on along the minus strand of JAQNCA010000017.1, from coordinate 17,706,801 downwards.
TGGGACCCAGGATGTATTTAAAAAATAAAAAAAATGAAAACAAAAAACAACATTAGCCAAACTTGCACTATATGCCTCTGGGTTTGTTGTTGACACATCCTCCACAAATCCCTCCATTTTTTGAAACAGAGTTACAACACAACACCTACACAGACAGACCTTACAGGACGACTAAATGTTACAACAGCAGTGGCCTTGGCTAACACCCAGTGGCCGCCCGCCCGTAATGTCAGCAGCATCACACCATCTCATCAGTTACACACTGCTCTTATATTTGACAAGCAAAATTGTAACTCCTTGTTGATGTACGTTGGTTATCTTTTTTTTCTGTTTTAAAAGAAAAGAGAAATGTGTGAAACTTTGTGGAAATCCAGAGATGTCCTTTTTTTGCCCTTCAAACACTGACCTCGCTATTGTATTTTTTCTTACTCAAGAAATCCTTGGTTATTATATATTATCATAATGACTATGATCACTTATTTACTCGCTGTACAAGGTGCCCTCCTGCCTGCCTCTGTGTGCATGAAAGGAGTGATGACAGTATGACAGAATGGAGGAGGATGTGATGAAGATGATGATGATATCAAGAGTGTCTGTGTTATTGCTACAATATTGAATGTTTCTTTCTTTCTTGTCCATGAGAGATTCATGAGGTGTGCATGTTTGTTTGTGTGTATGGGTGTGTTGGTTTGTGAGTGTGTGTGTGCGCGCGCTTGCTTTGGAACACTTATCTGCTCGAGTCAGGGAAGTGAATAGATGTTAATCTGACAGCTTGCATTGAGAGAAAAGGTTGTGTGTGTGGAAGTGTACACAGGTTTGCGCGCTTGACTGTCTGATTATTGTGATAGCTAAAAAGTTCAAAAACATTGGCACTATTGCATATGTCTCTTAAGTTGTGTTTTTTAGCAGCATTTTGTTCTTGTTTGTTTTTTTTTCTGCCAAATGCAATAAAAGAATATTTTGTTTTTAAGACGAAGCAACCAACTGAAGGCATTTCTATTAAGATGCCAATCCTACCATACCAAGCTGAGCTGGAACAGTGTTTTACAGACACGTTAAAGACATTAACCTGTTATATTTTATTGTTTGTTTTTTTTTTGTTATGTATCGATTTAAATTAAGTCAGTCTTTATTATCACTCCTGTTCAGGATGTTTTCGTTTATTTCAGATGTTACAAAAAGGAGAGGAAATTAATTTAAAACGGAAAAGAACAAGATAATAAAGGTTGAATTGAAGTTTGCAGTGGCTTTGTTTGATTTGTGACTGTTGACCTATAGGATGTCAGGTATTCATAGCACATCCTTCACTGTTTTAGGTTAAATGCCAACCATCTTATGAATTCGCGTTATTCCTGTGCCGTGGGACTGTGCAGTCAATAGGACTGTCTCGCTTTGTTTCATACACAGTGAATGGAGCAGCGACTTGCTGGACTATGGTGCATATCTCCAAGCCCCAAAAGAAATTTAGATAAAAACCTATACTTAATAGCAGTGCATTGAGGTTCATTTAGAGGTGAATCCCACATTAACTGTGCAGGAGCTGCTAATTTATCACCTCCTCCTGATGTCCCCTTTTTTCTGTTTTCATTTGCGGTAATTATAAATGAGTAATGAAGTGTTTCTAATGCAGAACACCTCTGTAGTCTAAGGTTTCCCTTTGATGTACAGTGATTGGAAAGAATCATTTAAAAATAACTGAGCTGTGTGGTAGGGGGGATTTTTTTTATAATCATACATAATACATGCTCTTAAACTTGGGCAGCAAGTCACAGCTGGCCAGCAGAAACACATTTTTGTTGATATTTTTTCATTCTCTTTTTAATTATTTAGAATTTTTTAGTTGCACATAGACAGTTTTGAAACATCCAAGCAAGGCTGAATTACAAATGGGCTAATGCACTTTAATTAATTGTATTTTAAAATAATTTTATATTTTTTTGTTTTGATAGTGGTTTATTGTGTATTACTTTGAATTTTTCTGGTGGATATGCAGCTTATTTATGTTTCCTTTTCATTTTTTTGCATTTTCTTTCTCATAAAGCATTTTTATCAAGGGAACCAGCTTATTACTGTATACATATGAGATACTTGCAGAAAAAACACAGGGCATTATTCCAGATTTTAAAAAATCTATAAAACAGTACAGTAAATATATTTTTTCATAGCTATTTTGTAAGAAACTAAGCTAGCTGTTAGCTATAAACAGTTCTTTTCTGTCCGCCACAGTTTACAATTAACCTTTATTAGCCCTGTTTCTCCTCATTGTGTTTGTTTTTCAAACAAATAGCTTCTCAAAAACTGATGTACGCTGGCAAAAAATGTCTTTTAGCCCTGCTTTCTAATTATGATATTATGAAAAGTGAAACATTAGTCCAACAATACTTTGTTCAAATTCAGCTGATTATGGTGATAAATAACCATAAAAAGGAGATTACATACATTATTGTCATGCATTAGTTACCATTAAAAGATACTTAGACACAGATAATGCCAAAAATATATTTTCTTTAACTAAGGAGATCCTACAGTGGCCACAAAACCCACAACAAAACGCAAACGGTCTTTTAGAGCCTCTGGTTGGTTTGTCCATTCTGGGCTGCTGTAGAAACATGGTGGGCTCCATCAAAGAGGACCTGCTTCCTGTGTAGATATAAAAAGGCTCATTCTAAGGTAATGAAAACAAAACCATTTGTATGTTTCTAGGGTGATTTTACACTAATTAAAACAAGTATTTTTTGCTTTGGGATTACATAATGATCGTACTGACTAATACAAAAATACTGCAGCTCCAATTTTAAAAGGGTGATGATCAGATGTTAACATTTTCCAGAAAATGTTCATAGGAAATACCACTAGAGGGGGCTGATGGGATGAGACTGGTCAACCCAAGCCCATTTTTCATCCTAAATTAATTAGTGTGTCACACAGTAGACGGGCCCACAGCGGGTTTATTCAGTCGAAATATATATTTTTTACAGTATTGTTTGAAAAATAACTTGAAGAAGAGGTATTTGTTCAATAAAATATACGTCGCAGCTTTGAGTGAGGGGTGTGAGAGCTGCTCTGTTCGCTTCATTCATGCCTGCAAAAAGCAGCAGCAGCGCGGCGGCTTTAAGACAATCCGGGCATCTCTTCTAGTCTGTGGATGACATCATTGATATTGTCAATGGTGTAAACTGAGAGAGGGCTGGGTGGGGGTGTGTGAGGGGGGAGAGAGGAGAGCAGCCACAGAGAGGAGAAGGAAGGACCTCAGCCTTGTCTGGTTTCGGCGTTTTTTCCTCACAAAAAAAAAAAGAAAAGAAAAATCGTGACAGTAGGAATCGTCCACCGTCGCAGCGCTCGGGTCGGATCGGATCGGATCGGCTTTATTTTTGGAGGGTCTCTTCTTCGGGAGTTTGAAGGGGGGGTTCGGGTCACAGATCTCCGAGGTTATGAGTCGTCCGAAGCCGCGTCGGTGCGTCGCTGTCCAGGGTCCTTAGAGAGACGGAGCCAACGGGCGACCACGGAGTCTGACATAACCCGGTGAGGAGGGGGGGTGGCGTGGGGAGGGGGTGGGGGTGGGGGTCGCAGGTTGGCCCGTCAAGGTGTCGGGA
>JAQNCA010000017.1:17688543-17703108 GCA_029783725.1 Acanthurus tractus | reverse complement strand
CCCGCCGCCCCCCCCCCCCCGGGGGCGGGGGGGGGGGGGGGCGGGGGGGGGGGGGCGCGCGGGGGGGTCGCATGTTGGCCAGTCAAAGTGTCTGGAAGGCTTGTGTGTTGTGTATGTGTGTGTGATGGTGTGTGTGTGAGGTGGTTTGGTTAAGACAAATCGAGTCCAAATAGAGTCGTGTTGGGGCGGGGGTGCGCTTGTTCTGAGGTCCTACCTGTATGTCGAGGGTGCGGTTACGGGAATTATCTCCACATTTGACGGGCAGTGGGGGGATGTACGGTGTGTTTTTGCATCCAGCACCTTCCCCATTTCCTCTCTTGTGGTATCTGGGGCAAACGCATGAGGTATTCTCTGAAAATATCGCTGCACCTTGCCTGTTTTTGCAGTCCTTTGCAGCAATAGTAGGTCTCAGTTTTGTAACACAGGCAGTATAGCAGCACTTAGGAGGCTGAGGAGGGAGATGAGCTGGAGAGACCTGAAGTAAAGGCTTTGGCAATGTACAGCAGTGACCTGCTCTGCCTTATTTTCCCTGCACGATGTAATGTGGATGGGTGTCTGTAGGTCCACAATGCAGCCAAGACTGGAGAAATGAACTTAGTCAGCATTTAGTGCAATGTCAAACCTCTGTTTTTTGTTTTTGTTTTTTTTTTTTAAAAAAGCCCTCAGTCGTTTCCCACTTTTAAGTCTCTATTTTACTGCTGCTTGGACAAATAGGGTCTGAATGAGGAAAACATGACTCATTCGAATTTCATCCAGGGACTTCAGTCAGAAATTGGGAGTTTATGCAAATCTCTTGTACACAGGAACAGACTCCCTTGAAGTGCTTTGGGAAGAGTGTGTGAGATGCTGATCCCCCCCCACCCCCCTCTGCAGCTCTGAATAAATCATGTTATACAACTACATGCTCTGTTCTTTTTTGCTCTCACCATTTCCCCGTGTACTTTATTGGCCTACATTGTTGTCCTCTGAGCTCCTTGGATTTATTATTGCATCGTCTGAAGGTGCAACATCTCTCATGCAACAAAACATGGCCGGTGTAGGAGCAAGGTGGTTACATTAGACCCTCTGTACTGAAAACTGCTTTGCTTCCACAGTGGCTTTAGTCACATAAAGTTACTTGACAGCTAGCAGTGAGCAACATTTTCCTTCTTAGCTCCAGCGATTCCACTCAGGCTGCACTACGTCACTGTTGTGGTTCCTGTAATTCGCACTTTGCTCTCTTTCTCATCTCTCTTGTCGATTGGTCCCAAGCTTCCAGTTTCATTCTCTTTCATGATAACAGCAGCCAGAGGGCTCCTGGCTTTGAGTTCAAAGTCTGCAACTTTGCGGCACTGTCCTTTTACACTATTGATCACCAGTGATTGATGACAGATTAGTGTGTGTTTGTGTCTGCGTGTCTTTCCCCCTTCAGTGAGTTGAAAAGCTCAGGAGCCATGGAGCTGAGGGTGGGGAACAAGTACCGCCTTGGGAGGAAGATAGGGAGCGGATCTTTTGGAGATATTTACCTTGGTAAGTATTAGGACTGTGCAAACCGGACACCGTTCCTAATCTTCTTAAACTGCAAGAAACAGACATTACACATAATTTAGTTTTTATGAGCTGCGTTAAGTCAACCTGACTCTTAATTTTCACGGGTCAATAAACCCCTTTGTGTGTTGGAAAGGACTGATATGTTGTAACTAGATCTCTGGTATTTCTACCATCAGGCTCTAATATCGCTACAGGAGAGGAAGTAGCCATCAAACTGGAATGTGTGAAGACCAAACACCCACAGCTCCACATTGAGAGCAAATTCTACAAGATGATGCAGGGCGGAGGTAGGATGCACTGAGCAGTGTTTCAGGGTTTTTAAAAGCTTTACAAGGGGGCACTGAGAGGCAGTGAAGTGTGTAAGGGGCACTGAGGGGTATTTAAGAGGTGTTTACAATGATTACAGGTGTTCAGGAGGCATCACAGTGTATTTAGAGACATTTTGGGACATTTAAGGGCATTTGAGGTGAATACAGGGTCATTCAGGGACACCAAAAGGCACCATTGACTGAAATTAAGGAGCATTAAAGTCAGGTTAGGGTTCAGGAGAGATATTGATGGTCATTCAGTAGCACTGAAGTGTAGTCATGGCTGTTGAGGAGTGTTAAGCCTTGGATATGAATAGATTAGATTAGCAGATTACAACTATGATACAATACACATTAATTATTTAGGAAATTTCTGTGCAGAAAAGATCCATTGTGCATGACACATGATATGTGTTCTGCTTATGACCATATATATATATACAGTAGTAAAAGAAGTACTCTGATCCTTTATATAACTAGATTTAAAGTAATAGTAACATATTTTCAAGAAAATGTATCTGAAGTATCATAAATAACAGTTAGTATTAATCATGGCTCAATTTACAGTGTTGTATTATTATAGAATAACATTTTGTTTTTATCACTGTATGGTTCATATGTTAGTAGTTTACTTTTTTATTTCTGATTAAATTCACATAGAAACATATAATCTTTTTTGTGACACCATGTGTCAAATAAATATAGTGGAGGAATGAGTACAATATTTTCTTTTCAAAGGTAGTAGCAGTAGAAATATAAAGTAGTGTAGAACTGATATACTTAAGTAAATAACAAATATGTCAAAATGGTATTCAAGCACAGAACATAAGTAAATGTAACTCTCCACTCCTGTGTATATAAGCATAAGTATGAACAATGAATACAATATACATAATAACGTGTCAAAGTAAATTGCTTTATGCATAATATGGTTGGAGTCTATATAACATGCTATATTATTACACTTCCATGTAATATACAGTGAATATCGTAGGCTGTTAGACTAAAGCAACTTAATGTGCAGTTATGTTAGCTATGGTATTATTTTCCTATTAATAGTGAAATAATAATGAAAAAAATTTAGAATTGATGGCAAGGTGCAGGTTTATTGTTTAAATGTACATCATCACAGCCAAATACTGAGTGATCTAAAGCAATGTTTTCCAATTTATACATCAGAGGAAAAGAGTGTTAAGTAGGTCAAGCTGTTTGATAAAATAAAAATGTAATTTATTACTTGGTGTTAAAAAAAAATGGTCAAAGTGATAAATATTCAAAACAGTACAATGCTAAAAGTGAAGGATAAGCAGTTAAAATAGTGTGTCTAAAATTAACAGATAAATGGTTGAAATAGATTAAGAAGAAAATGATTAAAACTGAAAGAAATGTTTAAGTCCATCTCCTGCTAAAGCAGTGGTAGCACCATAAATGCAAACTGCAAGCCGAGTCGAATGAAGCGGTAGAAGAAATGTGTGTCAGTGAATATTTGAGTTGATTACAACCTGAATATACAGAACACGTGTATCTCAACACTGTTTTTTCAATCGCAGCTCACTTTCCTACCCCTCTGATTTCCCCTCAACCCCCTCCCAACAGTGGGAATCCCGTCTATTAAGTGGTGCGGAGCTGAAGGTGACTACAACGTTATGGTAATGGAGCTGCTGGGCCCCAGTCTGGAGGACCTGTTCAACTTCTGCTCCCGCAAGTTCAGCCTGAAGACAGTCCTGCTGCTGGCTGACCAGATGGTGAGGCAGACTGACTCCAGGCAACACTGTAAAACATCATATTTAATCTGGGGTTTTTCCTGATATCCAGAGCGAATTGGTGCCAGTCCTTCCGTAGCAACTAATTACTTTAAAAGCTCATTGAGGAGCACTGTGATGTCTCATGAAGGCACCAGGTTCTTCATAAAGAGGTTCCTTTAAACACCCAAGGCTGAGAAACAATAGATTAAAAGTTCTAGTTATAAGAGCAGATAATGAAAAGGTCCAGAAAAAAATGCAGGTTTTATTATATTTATCAAAAGATCACAGCTGTATTGCACCTTTGCTTGCACATAAAGCCCAGAAGTCAACCTCGGGCTGGAAAGTCACACAGATTTCAATAAATGGATGTTGCTATTTTTAGACTGGAACTAAATGGATCATTTGAAATCAGAGAATAATTCTCATCTAAACCTTCTGAAGCTTGTTTCCCTGCTCCAGACAAAGCTTATCTGCTCCACCATAAAAGCCAATTCCAATCCAGGATGAGGAGGCTCCGCAAGACGGCCTAATCCTTGTCGCAGGGGTCAACCTACAGTGTCTTTTATGAGCCTCTTTAATCCCTCATATGTCATCCTTTAGTCTACAACTGGCACATTTGTTCTTTTCGTCCCATTTTTCTCTTGCCCACTTTGACCTCTTTTCCTAAACACTGTGTGCTGTTGTTGTAACATCTGTCCTCTCCTCTCTTCTTCTCTCTCTCTGTCCTCTTGTGTCCCCTCCTCTTCTGTCCTGTCCCATTTTATACTCTCCTTTCCTCCCATCCACTCTTCTCTTCTCTCCTCTTCTTCTCTGAAGGGGTAATAACTAAGATCTTAACTATCCCATAACATAAAATGACCTCTATATATCTGCACACAAGCTGACAGGATTATTGATCTTTACCAATGACTCCACATTTATTTCACATGACGATGAGACTTAAGGCCATTAAAAATCACTTTCAGCTTCAGAACAAACACCCTATAACTGGGAGAATATAAAGACTTCCAACATTGTAACTCTACCAATCAAGACCAGTAGAGGTAAATCATTATCAGAGAAGAAATAACTGTTGTTCTGACACGCACAGCAAGACACTCTAATCTGGAAGCTTGAGGAAAGATAAATATCAATTTATTTATTTAAGCCACAAAACATCAAATCAGTCAGTTTTTTCTACTTTTTTCCTCTCTGTGTGTTTTTTTCAAAGCATTTGACCAGCAGCCATATTTTTTGGATCAATGCAGAGAAAAGATCAATTCCTTTCCCAAGTGCACCAAACCCCACGGTTGCAATAGATTAAATTAATTCCCCACTTGATTTGCAAGCACTGACCTCCACTTCCTATATTACACCACGAAAATCAGCAGAGATGTGAAGCCTTTGCAGGAATGGTAATCCATCACTATAAAAGTGTCATAGGTTTCCTGTTTTTGTCAGACTTTGAACCCTTAGTTTGGTTGTGCAGTTGTGATCATGAACTGTTTTTTTAAAAAGACTTCTTGTTGGTGCATTCAAGGACACTATGGCATTTCGTTTCCTGCTTAAGGGCATTTTCCTGAAAACAAGAAACATTCCGGTACACACAGGATGATCCTAAGTGACTCCAAATTCTAGGTTGTCATGATTTCAGATTTTCAAAGTTTTTGATAGCAGCTGTGACAGTGGGATCTCTGCATTCACATTAAAGTAAAAAAAGACCATCAAATTGCATTATGGGTATTGTAGAACCCTATGTTTTTAGAGCTTAACCTATTCTCAGGCCTAAAAGTCATTGAGTTTTGAGCATAATTTTGACCATTGCTTTTTCGTGGCTCTTCTAACTTTCTAAAAATGAGGTGCTGAGCTCCTGAAGTAGCTTAAAGGCAAAATAAAATGTTTATTATGATTCATTTTTTGGCTCAAGCTAGGTTCATGTCACTTAAATTGACTGTCATAGCATAGCGAAGCGAAACAACCTGGGGGATTCCTGGAAAATCTAAACCTAAAAAGTGTACTTTCATTATTTGCATTGTTTTGTTAATCTCTGCTGACTCTTGTCCCCCCCCCATCTCTTTGCTCCAGATCAGCAGGATTGAATACATCCACTCCAAGAACTTCATCCACAGAGACGTGAAGCCCGATAACTTCCTGATGGGGCTCGGCAAGAAGGGTAACCTGGTCTACATCATCGACTTTGGCCTGGCCAAGAAATACCGTGACGCTCGCACACACCAGCACATCCCCTACAGAGAGAACAAGAACCTCACCGGCACCGCCCGCTACGCCTCCATCAACACCCATCTGGGCATCGGTAAGTTTGCCTAGATCTGTGTAAATGTGTGTGTTCTGCTAAAGTTACTATGATTTATGTGTATTTAGAGCAGAATGTTGGTAGAATATTTTGCTATATACATATTTATCGATCAAGATTCTTAGGACTGCACCCTCCTTGTTTTCTATTACCTTCTGCCTCTCTCTTTGTTTACCCTTCTCCATCGTCAATCTTTTATCTCTCACTTTTCTGTGTTTTCCATAACAGAGCAGTCGAGGCGAGACGACCTGGAGTCTCTGGGTTATGTTCTCATGTACTTCAACCTGGGCTCTCTGCCCTGGCAGGGGCTCAAGGCTGCCACCAAGAGGCAGAAGTATGAACGTATCAGTGAAAAGAAAATGTCTACTCCCATCGAGGTGCTCTGCAAAGGATACCCCTGTGAGTGAAGAGAAACAGAAATTAATAGCAGCAGAGGGGCAAATTTGAAGATGGATTTTGCAATTTCTCAGTCACATTTTCACTCTAAAATCCTAATACCTCATCTGTCTTTGTTTAAAATCCACTTCTCTTCCTCTCTTATGTTTTCCCAGCTGAGTTTTCCACTTACCTAAACTTGTGTCGCTCCCTGCGGTTTGATGACAAGCCAGACTACTCGTATCTGAGGCAGCTCTTCAGGAACCTTTTCCACAGACAGGGCTTCTCCTACGACTACGTCTTTGACTGGAACATGCTGAAGTTTGTGAGTGGATCCTTCAATGTTCATACCTGTCACACTCTGTATAAGACATACAGTTAATAGAACACCATAAGCAGCATGATTTTGGAAACTAACTTGAATTTGGAGATGTTGTTCTCTCAAAAATACAGTCACATTTGTACTCTTCTTCTGTGTTTCAGGGAGCCAGCAGAACTGCAGAGGATGGAGAGAGGGACAGGAGAGAGGGAAAAGAGGGGGAGGAGAGAGCAGGAGGAGGCCAAAGAGGAGCCGGGGGCCGAGCTTTGCCGCCTGGCCCGAACCCTTCAGCAGCCAACAGAGTGAGGAACGAGGCCGATGCCACACCGTCGAACGCTGCCACGCGTGGGGTCCAGCCGTCAGGTCAGGGTGCGGTCTGTGGTTCTGGATGTGTGGAAGTAACAGTGAGAGACATTTGAAACCGAACGAAGGCCTTCGTGTCAAGCCTGTGTCTTTGTGTTTGCACAGGTAACCGTTCTCCTCAGGCAGGGAGAGCAGAGCGAGCCGAGCGGGAGAGGAAGGTGGCCATGAGGCTTCATCGCGGGGCCCCCGCCAATGTCTCCTCCTCTGACCTGACTGCACGCCTCGACCAATCACGCATCACTGCATCACAGGTAGGAAGGTTGTAGTATCAGCTCAGTGAAATTTAGTTTTAGGGAAGAGGCTGCATGTTTACATGTGCACTGGCTGTTTCAACTGATTTTGTCTCATCCATGAGGAAATACATTGAGATTAAGGTGGAGACTCATCAAAAACAGTGCCAACATTTCTGATAGCATATCCAAAGGACATGCTTTAGATTTAATCCTGCCACCCTAATATTTGGGGCGATGACATCTCATTGCTTTCACATTTTTAGCCATTCTAGACTATGGTCCAGATTCTTCTTTTTGTTTAATGGACTGCCACTAGAGGATGAATCCTACTGAATTTTGTGGTCTTCTTTATTTTCCTGTAGCAAACTTTTGACTTATCCTGTGAAATATCATAACACCAACTGGATGGTTGGTTTAACATTTCTGACACACGTTCATGGTTTCCAACGTGCTGTATCTTCATGACTTTGATGATCACATATATTCTGTCCTGTGGTGACAGTAAGGAGGTCACATTAGTATTTTAAGCTAGACTAAAACAGTGACTGTGATAGATCTGCACTACAGCCTTGCAGAGCTGCTCACATGGATTAGCATTTACCCAGAACTGAACTGCAGCTGGTATCACTCTCCTTTCTCATGTAGCATCCATTTCTTTCTCTTTTTTTTAAATTAAACGGATAAGTAGGACTCACATTACCTTGAGCAGCTGTCATCACGAGTTTTTCTGTGATTCAAATCCATAATTCAAGATGCCAGCTTGGTCATTTTTGAGTCCTGAAAATATACCATAATAATCTTCTCATAATCACCTCCACCAGGATAATGACGTGGAGAGTTTTTGTCACCATGCAGATTAAGTCTGACTTGGTATTAACACAGAATAGATTAATCCACCAAGGCAGCCTCCTTATGTCCCAAAGCCTCTTTATAATTGGTAATTGGACTCTCTCCAGTGCACCTTCATTTATGAGGTTCATGTGTGCATCCTGCTGTAATATAGCAAAATATCTTGCATGCACCATGATGATTTGGTTTAATAAATGTTCTATATCTGAATGAATACAATCTCAATTTATCAACAGATAGTCTGAATTTGCATAAATGAATTGCAATGTAGACAAAACAAGGATGTTTGAATATTATCCACCAATGATCTTGTAAACAGTTCATTTCAGCCACTGATTGCACCAAAGGAAGAAAATACTTTCAGGTGGTTTTTTTGACTCAACCTGCTCCTTCTGGTTCACTTGTACATCTGGGTATGTATGGGTCAACATGTCCTCTGAGTTTTCAATGCAAGAAGCAACTTTTGTGAGAGGAAACCCACTTTGAAACGGCTAACAAATCAAAAGTAGCTATATTCTACCAAAAAGAAACAAAAAAATTAGGAGGTAAATAGAGAACTGAGAAAGCTCACTGGTTTTGGTCCTGAAAGAGCTCAAATTTAAACACAATGGGTTTCTCAGGTTTCTGTTTTCTCCCTTTGATCCTCTTCAGCTTCTCATCTTTCCTTCTACTCTCAGGTCAGTGTGCCGTTTGAACATCTGGCAAAGTGAGGTCCTCCTGGCTGGCCTGCAGGTCAGTGACAGGTATGGACACGTCTGGGACGCACACACACGACACCTTTACCTTTTTTCTTGTGGAGTGAATAGTACTTTTTCCCTCCAGCTATTGTAATCAAACACTAAAGCCATAAAACATGTTCTTCATTGTTTAAAGCAGAGTTGATCAAAGAACAGGATGTTAACAAAATAGTTGGCAATACTTTGGGAGGAGATCCTGTAAAATACATAAAATCCAAAAAAATAAATTGCAACACATTCTAAATACACTAAATATCTAAGATCAAGTCAAATTAACTTATCAGAGTCACAGTTCACAAGCTTTTAGCCTCCTGTATTTAAGGGATAAGGTCTGCTTTTATTTCATATTATCGTAATTGTTTTGTTGAAAACTACCAGTAGTTTTTAGAAATTAATGTATTTTGTAGAAACCAATAGGCTTTGGTTCACAGACAGGGTATAGAAGTCAGGTAGAATCAAGAGATTGACTAATGAAAGTTGATTTTGATCATTTCATTTAATCCAAAAAGTGACATTTCTCTTTCCTCTTTTTGTTTCTTGTGGTTTAGCAGCTGCAGGGTATCAGATACCCCTTATTTTTTGAATGGATGAATGAAAACATTAATGAGTGGAGGAAGACAAGAGGAGCAGGAGGAGGCGTTGCAGGCCCTTGAAAGGTGGGATTGAGGCCATCCGTGTGTCTGTCAGTATGCTGTGTGAACACTGGTGACCAGGAAGAGCCGAAAGAAGCACTGAGATGATGAGTGGGACAAACTTGCTCGTGGCTGACACTGGTTGATACTGCATTTTGGGGTGCGGCCGGAGGGGGGGATGGGATAGAACAACACACAGGTCCCACCCCTTCTTTACTTGTGTTCATACCCATCAACTCAGAGGCTCAACTTGCAAAAAATGTCTAAGTGCACAAAATGGACTAAATTTCAGTTATTCTGTTGTTTACACCTGTGATTAAATAAAAAAAAAAAAATCAACCTGCTATTGTTCAAGAGCTGCATCTGCTGCTTATGGTGTTCTTGATTATGAGTAAAAATGTAAACAACTGTGGAGATCAACACAAAACAAATGTGTATTCAGGCTATAACAAATGAGAGAGGGTAATACTCGAGGACGGACCATGGAGGGGATCAGAGGTGGGGAGTGAATGTGAGAGAGTCAGGAGGGAGTTTGTGGAAGAGAGCCAGGCTGCTTTTGGTCAATAAATGTCAGTGTCTGTCTGTGTGTTATTGTCTTAATGTTTGTTTTGCCTTTAGCTTTGCTTTAGAGAGTGTGAGAAAGGAGGGATAAAGGAGGGAGAATTGACTCCTGTTGAATACCCATGAATTCTCACAGAAAGCTTGTCCCCAATTTAAACTTCCCTTTTCTTCAGCACACTCTTTGCTGTCTTACCTATGAGAGGCTGACATAGTAAACATGATGACTTAGTGTAAAAATAAAGGAAGCAGGAGGTAGACTGTTTTGGGTTGAGGACAGAAGAAAAGGAAGAGCCATGAGGATTGTATGATATGATAGAGCCTTAGTCCAGCTTGTAACTTCAGGTATGAAAAGACTTGGGATGGTTTGGTGGTGAACAAGTCTGGTATTACATTTGTTTTATTGCTCTTTTGTTATTTTTTTATTTAATGATATATGTAAAATGTGTAGATAACTTTTGCCAGAATGTAACAGATTGTTTAAAGATGGGGCTGGAGAGAAGAGTACTGTTTACTTCCTGACAGCCCAGGGGAAGCTGAAACTTTTACCAAAAACCTTTAGAGTCCGCCACAAGTGTGTGTTTTGGTTTGCACTGTGGCAGGCAATGACAAAAAGGTTCTTGTTAATGTTCCCAGCAAGAGTTTTGACCCCGGCCTGTCAGGATGGAAAGGTGTCACTGATGTGCTGTACATTTCTTTACCATGCTTCAACTTTATTACTATGATATTTGTGTATATTTTCGGAATCAATAAAAGTATACACAGCTTACACCGATCTCTCTTGATATGTTTAATGTTTGATGTTTCATTTGTTTAATAATGTGGGTTTTTTTTAAATCCCTTATTTAATTGAAGTGCAGTGCAAATTTGTTGGTTTAGATGCTAGACCACTTAATGTGAAAGATCCAGAATGCTCTCATAGTGTACAGTCTTGAGAGAAAAAAAAAGGTCCACTGAGAGGCCGAGTGTCCTTCAAAATTACATAAAACCAAAGCTCAAGAAAATTAAAAAAGTAAAGTTGCCAATATAACCTAAAAAGTAAAGGTACCAACAACGATTAATATGGTCAGTGTTTGTTGCCCACACGCTCTGACGACACAGTTAGGAAAGGAAAACAAACAGCTCGTCAGTGAGTGGGATCCGCGTTCACCCTCCTGCACAGCACCCACAGTTTCACTGCTGTTAGACCGAGAATAGACCCGCGCATGCTCAATGGTCAATAAACAAACCCCGCCCTTTTCCGGATTATTAATGGTAGTCTGAGTGTGATTGGCTGAGAAGACTCGTCCTCGCGGAGTGGGCGGGGATCGGTTGATCTGCAGTTAATCCGACAGGGATTGGTTTAAAGTCAGCGGAGTGGAGAAAGGAAAGGCGAGGAATGACGGAGTTTACAGTTTTAACTCCAAAAACAACGACTTCAGACGAAGTTAACGAGCAGACAGGGGCGCTGAAATGATCACAGAAGACTTGTTTAACTTGAGCGACAGACTTTAGAGGCGAGTTTTTTAGGGGAGACACAGAGGTTAACGGGGCAGTCCTCGCAGGGCTCAACATGGATGTCTGGGGAGCAACGGTGCGGCTCTGAGGTGGAATTAAGGCCGTTTCTGGGTTAACGTTATTTCTGGTCGTCAGTTTGTGTGACGAAGCTAAGACGGATTTTAAAACAGCAGCCTAGCAGGTGAGCCTAGCCTCCTGAACACGGCGGAAATACTTTGCATTACCACTGCACCTTTACCCTCCTAATTAAGTTTCTTTTCTTAACTCCAGGTTCCAAATTCAAGCTAATCTGTGCATTGTCGTGGCTGTTAGCTAAGGTAAGTCTTAAATTTGCAATGTGTGGTTAGTTTGTTTAAGTTTGAGCGTCGTCTCCATATTATTGAAACTTGTTTAGGCAGATTTACCCAAATCAGCACAATGCAACAACTCCTATGCAGGTCGTGTTCAAACAAACACCGACGTGCAAAAGTGTTATAGTGCTTTCTGTTTTAAAAAATACCCAAGTGTTGTTATTGTTGTTCCAGTCAGAATGATAATTCAGTCTGGCTGTCACCCATATCATTACTTATTATGAATCATAAACACACCCTGTCTGTCCCCCGTCACCCCATCTGTTGCTTTATTCCTGACCCCCCTGCCCCTCTGATATATTATTCCTGTGTGTGCGTGTGTGCGTGTGTGCGAGCCTCTCCTCAGACTGACCTTTTTTGCCTTTCAAATGAAACACACAGATGTCCCTTTGCACTAGCACAGCATTTCACTCTCGCTTGTATTGTGCGGTGTGTATGTGTGGCTGCTGATGTCTTCACTTCTTCTTGTTGACATGAGGATCTGCTGATCCATGGCAAACTAATACAAATGACCTGCAGTCTCTCAAACGCACACTCATGCACACACACACACATAGTGACACCATAGCTCCTTTAGATCTCATACGTAATAGCATGAAAGCAGCCTAATTCATTTTATTGAAGCACAAAATCCAATTACTTGAGTCAAATGTAATTTGGGTTGTAAAGAAACTAAAAAGTGGTTGTGTGTGTGTGTGTGTGAGTGTGTGTAGCCTTGTCATTGTCTGTACTATTTAATTTCCAGCTATGTGACTTTTGGTTGTAATGCTGAGACGTGACAGGTCAGAATGAATGATGCCCTTTCTGTCTCTTTGTTATTCAATGACTATTTATAGTGCTTATGTATTCTCTTTTATTGTTTATTTTCTATATATTAGTTTTTCAAATAGATTTGGGTGTATTTTGGTGTTAGCCACCTTCTTCACCTACATAGGTCCACCTCTCCCCAAGTCCATTCTTACAAAAATCCCACCAAAAAAAAAAAAAACAGTCTGTCAGTGTATGAGAACAAATGCACCCTGAGAACATGTCTGTGTCACCTTGGAGACACAGAGAAGCTGCTGATTATGACTCAATAATTAGACAGAAAAACATGATGTTATTTCCAAGGATAACTGGCCAAAATTGGACAATTGCGCTGTCCTGAGAATCAAAGAGCTTTTCCTTCTAGATCTCCACCTAGTGTTTAGTTCTCATGTAATGAGGTCTCTGTGAAGCTTCAAAATACTAGAAACTTTTGCATTTTAATGACATGTTGCTTTCTGTATTCTTGAAAAACAGTATCCCATCAGAGTCACATGCTCCACCCAAGACTATAGCTGAATAGATGTCTTGGCTTTTTGTACACCAGCAGCAAAACAGCTTTCATGGACAAAAATCCATTTTCTTTCCATAATGTCTAACACAGAAACCATGGTTCAATGACACACACATACTTCCTTTACTCATCAATAAATGTAAACCCGTAGTGTATCTGTGTGTATATTCTATCTACTGTCTTATCACAGAGTGCACACATTACATTGATGACAGAGTATGTGATCTATGTTTCGGGTTGATGATTAAGAGGGAAATGGATGTTCTTTCTTAATGAATACCAGCATCATCCCTGTTTGAGTTTCAGTGTCTTTCATATGTACACACACAGATTACGTGATCTGTTACCTCACTGTGACTGACAGTCTCTGCTTTCTGTCACTTCTAGATGTTGAGGCTGTGGAGGCGAGACGTGCCACTCTCAGAGAGGCTGGGGGAGGACTCCCCTTTGGCTGCAGCACCTGGCCCCCCACCAACGGCAGCCCCTACGGGTCCCAACATTTCATGGCTTCCTGAAGCCCCACTGCTGAGCCCAGACCAGCCCATCTTTCTCATGACTCCAGCGGCACAGGCTGTGTCTGGCTTTTTTGTCTGGACTGCACTCATCCTTACCTGCCACCAGGTAACTACTTACAATCAGCATAGGGAGAGAAAAAGTTAATTCTACATAAATGCAGTGTGCATGTGTTGTGTGTGTGTGTGTGTGTTGTGTTTAATGCACAGGTGACACAATCCTGCAAACACACGCAGGGCAGGGGTTGCTTGGCAACATCCCTCGGCAGGTGTTTGTGATACAGAGCATGAATACGTACAAACACAAAGGTGAAACTTGATATGTGTGGATGAGAAGGCTGTGTGAAATCTGACTGAAAAAAGGAAAAACTGAAAGCTGAATGGAGTCAGTTTCTCTCTCTTACACATACCTGTAAGATGACGTCAGGAATGTATTGATATATTGATTTTAGAAGGTCAGTGATAAAGCCATGAAGCCATGAAGAGTGTTCTTTCAAATCTATTTGCACATACGCTCATATTGTAGTCCTCTTTTAAAGCTTGTTAGAGCTCTGTTAAAGCCTAATTCATAGACTCGCTATAGTCTTATCTTCCTACATTAGTTCAAGCCCTTTAAAACAGGCTTACTCGTCTACAGTCATTGTAAGAACAAAACAGCAGCTTTTCTTATTCATGCCACCAAGCTTTTTGAACATGTCACTTCTAATGTATCCTTCCCCCAATTCTTTACTTTGTTGTGATGTAATGCTGATGTTTAAAATAAACACAAGTCTTTGAACACCTGTTCAAGAAGTCTAATTTTGGATATTTTATCATAGTCTCTTTCTTTTTGTTCTCTTACTGTCCTATCTGTCTATCCCAGATCTACATGCACCTACGTTTCTACAGCTCACCGAGGGAGCAGCGCCACATCGTTCGGATCCTCTTCATCGTTCCTATCTACGCA
>JAQNCA010000017.1:17657521-17684945 GCA_029783725.1 Acanthurus tractus | reverse complement strand
TGTGTGTATGGCAGTTTTGATGTGTCCTCAAAAGAAACAGCTTTGAGATCATCGCTCTGAAGTGAAGTGAAGACATATGCTACGGTCAGGCTTAAGCTTGTGTAAACCCGAAGAGAGCTCTTAGGATGGAAAGTCAGTTCACTCAGCTATCTGCGCTTTGTGTTCTTTGATCACATATTTAATTGCATTTTATTAAAATTTTATCTGTAATTACATCATAGTAACAGTAAAAATGATGATAAAAAATTATTATGAAGAAAAGTTATCATCAGCATCATCATCCTGTACTATAATCAAGTTCCCAAAATGCACCTACTCAGTCTGTGACAACATGAAAATAGCACAATAAAACTTTAAAATAATGCATATTCATGCAAGGAGGGTAGGCCAGGTGTTTAAACTAATTTAATACTGATTTATTTTTAACACAGAGATTAATATTAAATAAAAACTTATTTTGGTCGTCTAACTTTCTTGATTCTGCAGATTCATTTACATGAATAAGGTTTTTAAACACTTAAACAAAGCTGATCCAAAAGGTATTTCTGAAGACACATTGAACAGGCAGCTTAAAACTGTGTAATACTTAAAATACTGCTTGACTACTTAAAATTAGTGTTGTAAATAATGTGTGAATAAGGGGATGATGAACAATATTAAAGCATTCTTAAACACGGTTAAATCAAAAACTCTTTTAGCAGCTTCTTACTCTCAGTTTTATGTGTCATTCTATCTGTTTTTGTAATTACATGATTGGTTCATATGTCTGTTAAACCAAGAGAAGCTGTAGATTCAGGTTAAATGATCTGTTTATCAATACAAACAACACTTTTTTCAGTGTCACATTGTTTTCCCATCATTATTTGATACTGTTTTAAAAAACATTTGTGTTTTAGTTTATGTGAGTACTTACCATTGCTATTAAGTTTGGTGCAACACAAATGTCGCACTTTTCAAACAAGAAATAGGATGGAAACAGATTTTAGACTTTGAGGTCATCAATGATGTTTCTGCAAATGTCAAAACAAATGTGACAGGAAATGATGTGTTTAATGTGCAAGGGATCTGTGGATGACTCACTGAGAGAGTTTTCACAAAAGTTTTCGACTACTCAGTTTAAGTATTGTGATAATATAACAGGAAAATTTATGGGTTTTTGCAAAATGTAAAAACAATAAAATGTACAATATATAATAATTAGTTATGTTATTAATCGACTAAGTAGAAAAAGGCAAATATATCAACAGCTAGATCAATTTGTTAGGTTCAGAAAATTACATCAAAGTACTGTAATGTAGCTTTAACAGCCATGAAAGGACACAGACTCATTACATATCACCTGCTAACAATATTTAAATCTCAGACAGTTTCTGTGCAAGGTTGCCATGATTATAAAAATAATGTATATAAATACTGTTAGCATTTAGACAATAACTACCAGCCATTTCTCTCCTTGTTTCTCTCCAGCATTTGTCATTTATAACTTCCTGAGTCTGTGCTATGAATACCTGGGAGGAGAGAGCGCCATCATGGCTGAGATCAGAGGAAAACCCATTGAGTAAGTCTCAGATTTCTATTCTAAAACGCCTCTGAATATTATTCCCATCCCAACATGAAATGAAGGTGTTTAATTTGGAGATACTTTTTCATTCAAAATAGTTATTTTTCATATTGTCTCTCAAGTTTTATTGCCGAAGCACTTAGTTCCCCACAAAGCTTAGAGCTGACATGAAGTGTAAACTGTGTATTTGTTTGTCTCGTCAGGTCCAGCTGTATGTACGGTACCTGCTGTCTGAAGGGAAAGGCCTATTCCATCGGCTTCCTGCGGTTCTGTAAGCAGGCCACTCTGCAGTTCTGTGTGGTCAAACCGCTCATGGCCGTCATCACCGTCATCCTGCAGGCCTACGGCAAATACAAGGACGGAGACTTCAAGTAAGATACCAAATATTTTGCAGCTGTCTGGCTGCAGGGCAACATTTATCCTTAATAACAGTCATTACATCCAGTGCAGAGAAACGTAGCCATCAGAAAATGTTAAAAAAAGATGCAACTTATTTCAGAAAAACAGGAACATGTGTATTACTCCTTTTAATTTTTGGATTAATTATGTGTCCCTGATTCATCATCCCTCCTCCATTCATCAATTTATTCATCACTAATGGGGGATTTAGGCTTTTAGCATGTCCTAAAACAATAATAATCAGAACCAAGCCAACCTGTTAATCACCGCTAACATACTTTTCTCTGACTTCTTCTGTCCCCACAGTGTTGCCAGCGGTTACCTGTATGTCACCATCATCTACAACATCTCCGTCAGCTTGTCTCTGTACGCCCTCTTCCTCTTTTACTTCTCCACCAGGGAGCTGCTCAGCCCTTACAGCCCCATGCTCAAGTTTTTGATGGTCAAGTCAGTCATCTTTCTCTCCTTCTGGCAGGGTGAGCGAACTGCACGACATGCTTTTCATTAAAGGTTGCACATCAAGGTTGTCTCATCCTCATAAACTACCATCCTGTCGTTTGTGGTCAGGCATGTTGCTGGCCATCCTGGAGAAGTGCGGGGCCATTCCTCAGATCAACTCAGTGGAGGTGTCCGTTGGTGAGGGGACAGTCGCTGCAGGTTACCAGAACTTTATCATTTGCATCGAGATGTTTTTCGCAGCGCTGGCTCTGCGTCACGCATTCACATACAGAGTCTACATGGACAAGAGTCTGGATTCACAAGGTAAAAGAAAAAACAAAGTAGGACTTTTACGATCAATGGTGAATTAAGGAGTATTTCTAACGCCATCCCAGACTTTGCTGTGTGTGCACTAACAAATTTAATATATTACAAAAGGAAAACAAACCTTCTAACATTCACTTTCACATCACTTTTTTTATTTCCATCACTTCCCATCTGTTTTTCCCCCTTAATTTTTTATTTTTCTGTTATTTTTCACACTTCTACTAATTCCTCATGTTTTTTCTTGGGTCATTTTCTCCCTTCCTGTTTCTATGTATCGATCTTTTCTGTCTCTTTTTTTTCTGCTGCATCATAAAGGACCTGTTCTCACATATGGAGAGTTTGGTAGGTGAAACACTGATTATGTTTACTCCATAATCACCCTTTATGCTTTCAAGATGCTGCCGTTTTTAGCTTGTTATATACTCCAAAGATGCTGTTAGTTTGTCTCTGTAGTTTTTTTTCTTTAATCTAAGGTTGAATATGATTTGATTTCGTTGACCTGCAAATTTTTTTATTCTCTCTCTTATATCTTTCGCCTATTTCTTTATCATTCCCATCCTCTTTTACTCCTCCTTTTTTCTTGGATTTACCTGTCTTTTATTCCTCTACATCTGTGTTATATGAGCTCTTTCTCTTTTCCCTCAGTAAATCACCTTCACTGACTCTCAGCTCTCTTCCACCCAAAACCTCCCTTTGTCTTGTTGTTTACCCCCTTTAAATCGCTGACCATTTGTTCTTCTCTCCATTTTTTGGTCCCTTCTTTTTTTATTCCCACCCTTTTTCTCTCCACTAAGTCATTTCTCTTCCCACGCTCCTCTGACTTTTCTCGTCTCTCTTGTGATCCTTCCCTCTTTCTTCCCCTTTTTCTCCTTCTTTCCTCATCATTTAAATTGCTTCTACAGCTCTCCCTAAATCCCATAAATTTACCCTCCCTTAATGCCCCCTCTCTTTCCTTTCACCCCTTTACTTCCTCTCCTCGCTCCTCTCACCTCTAAATCAATCTTATGCTTTTCTACGCCCTTTATTTCTTCTCTGCACTGTCCTTTTCTACCCTTTCACTCTTCCTTTTAACCAGATTTACTCTCTTTCTTCTTCACCTCACCTCCTGACCTCTATCTCTCATCTCGTCTGCCTCCTGCAGGTCGCTGTGCTCCCATGAAGAGCATCTCCAGCAGCCTGAAGGAGACCATGAACCCGGGCGACATGGTCCAGGATGCCATCCACAACTTCTCCCCGGCTTACCAGCAGTACACCCAACAATCCACTCTGGAGCAGGGGGCGCCGCAGCCCGTCATCCGCTCCCACGGTGCCATCAGCGGCCGTGGGGACACGGAAAAGACCCTCCTACTCAGTTCTGATGATGAATTCTAGAGCAGAAAATGTCACATTTGCCAGTTGAATCTGACTCAGACTCTTTTAATTGACAGATTGGCTGCTTGTTTTCTTCAATGTACGGACAAGTAGAGAGGTGTTTGTTTGCTTTTCCTTTTTCTCAGACTGATGGTGATTGCAGAGACGTCCCTGCAGAAACATTTCTGCATGCACTTTGCCCAGGCATCTTATTTGAGGGGAACACTTGAAGCTGACTTGGGCAGGAAATGAAAAAGGTCGGGTCTGTTTTTGGAAAGTTAGTGAGTCACACTTTTACATACTGAATCATATTTGACTTTTGGAACACAAGTTTTCCATCTTAAAAAGGAGCTTCATTTCACAATTCGGATCAGTCATGTTTCCCTCACTCTAATATGTTTCTCAGTGAAAGTGTCCAAATGAATGTTATTTTTGGTTCTTGTAACTTTGTTGGTTTGCAAATTTGAAAGTTTTCTTGTCCTCAGATAGTCATTGGCTGTGCTTATCAGGTTTTCCTCTGTTAGGAAAATTCCTATTTTCTTTTTTTCTTTTTTTTTCCATGGTTGGAATTTGAAAATATGGTCAAAGTTTCATAAAAGCTTTTACCTTTGATTTTGTGATCTTTGAACTAATATTAAGATATTATTTTTTTAGCATTTCAAATAATTGGTCTGCATGTACATAAATGTGCTTCAAATGCAAGCTGTTTTCAGTATCGTTGCAGTCATAAAAATATGGTACAAAATGATGGAAAATATGTGTGGATTAATTGTAACTCGGGGAACGCTGGCATATTATGGAATTTTTAAGGGACATCTGGTACTGGGATGGATTTAAATGGAAGTCCAAAAAACATGAGTTAATGTCAGTTATATGGATCAATGTTGTTATTGATATTACTGGGATGAGAGCGAGGCAGAGGAGATTATAGATACAGTAAATCTGCTCTAGCAGGAGTGAAGGGCCGCAGCAGCAGAGCCAGTCAGGATTACACTGGTGTAATTGGGGCGTTATTTGAATGGATGGGATTAAAGCTCGAGCAGCTTCACTCTGACAGTAGACCTCTGCAGATCACAATGTAGGTTAACAGGATTGAGGGAACAACAGAATATAGGTTAGAGAGAACTTTAAATGCTTGTTCTCAAAAGAGGAGCTCTCTACTAACCCTGTTTATATGATTTCAAACAACACTTCATGTCAAACTACATTTAAAAGCGTCTTACTTTTTTGTGTTAGGAAACGGTGTGGCTTTTGTGCTTAAATTTCTATTTTGAGAGGATAAACTCATTTTTGGACTCATATGCAGAAAGAGCATTTCAGCTTCTAGCCTGGTTTATCTTTACAGCAGTTTGCTGACATCTGAGTGGTTGTTGTCAACTTCTGTCCTGCTCAGCCTTGACATTAAATATTTGGGAAGATCCTTTATGCTGTTTTTCTTTCCTTTTATTTTTTGTAATTAACGTTTTAATTTCAGACAGAGCAAAATATACTCAATAGATCAGATAGACATATTTTGAGATTTGAAAAAGAAAAGAAAATGCAACTAGCCACACTCATCTTAACTCTAATCCTTGTGTGTTTCGTCCCTTTTTTTCATATATTGTTTGTCCTTAAGGTAACAGTCCTGAAGCCTCGCCTCTGCACTGAGCAGTGTTCACTTGTTTTTTTCAAAGTTTATCGATAGGGAATGTATCACATGTCCAAATTGCACCAAATTCAACATAGCACATCCCTGGGTCCTCAGCAATACATCTGTTTAAAGGAGAGCACAGACATTCAAAGATTCTCTACTTTACATTTAGATTATCCTGAGCTTTGGTGCATTTAAAAGCAACATTTAAAACTAAATAATTGGACAAAACATATCCTGTACAACACATTTTCATCCAGTGTTTTTGCAATATGTTAGTCGATATTCTCTGAGTCATAAAAATAGCATGTAATGTATGAAGGTCACGTTGTTTGTTTGACTTGGATGCTCCTCTGTTCTTCCAGGCAGTCTTTTGGGTCAGATTTAACTCCACCACAGAGCGGGTTATTTTGTACACATAATTGAAGTTCTTGAGCACACTGAGTCAGCCAGTGTGTTTACCGGAACTACTTTCACTGCTCTGCTGTAGCTCTGTCTGAACACCAGGGGGTCGTGTTGAGAGGACATGAACACATCACACTCTTATCTACAAGGAGACAGGCAGCTATCACACACACTAAACTTGGTGCTGATGTAACGGAAAAAAGCGTTTTGTCAGAGCACCAGTCTGGCACTTTTTTTTATCTTCTAATCGCTCTGTGTGTCGTATATATTAATGGGGAAAATCGAGGCAAGCTCCAGCCTCAGAAAGCAGCCACCAAGGATGGTTTAATTTCTTCTTCTGCCAGAAATAATATTGCTTATAAACAGGGGAAAAGCTACAACTGTACTCAGGAGCAGTGTGTCATTTTAAGACAATACTTAGGGTTGTTTGGGTAACTGGTTTGTCGAATTTCAACACAGATGCAGACCGGATTATTTTGACCATGACTGAGCTTTTCTTGGAACCCTGTGTCACTTTATACTTCATGGTGGCATGTGAGACACACTCCCATCAGATATGTTTGAATGTAGCTGAGGAAAATGTGGTAGACTGATGTTGTGAATACAGTTATAAGTGCTGACTACAGTAGGAACAGTAAGTTGAAATATAGGCCAGTCATATGCTGAAACAGCCTGAAGGTGAAGCACAGGCTGAAAATAGACCTAGTTTTATATCTTTATATTATAACTGTCTTTTTTTTTATATATCAATGACTGTTTTGGTTTTCAGTTCTTTGTATATTATAAAGCTGCTCTTGATGCTACTTATGTCAGATACGTCTTAAGAAATTATTATTTAGTCTGATATGTGAGTGAACAGCTTGGTTTATTGATAAATACTTAAGAAAGCTAAGTTTAAGAAAGGTAAGTTTAAATGTTTTAAGATTCTCTTCAGAAATGTTTGAAGACATATAAAAACACGAATAATGTCAGTAAAAATGTTGAACAATAACTTGTGTCTGACTACTGTTTTTTTTTTACAATTGCATTTACTGTTTAACATATTAGTATTGTATCTCCTCCTTCTACCTCATCAGTAGATCCAGAAATGACAAATATTAAAATGTTATTAATCATACACACTTTACTACTTCTTATATCACCTAGTTCCTTTACTCACCAGGAGCTTACTTCAGCAGTAAAAAAAGCCAGTTTGCACTCTTCTTTAACACTTGTATTGAAGTAGCATGCTAACCAGTTAGCCCTGTCCTGTCCTCTAACACTACTGCCCTAAGTGTAGCATCCAGTCTGCCCTCAGTTCAGCATCTGAGGATGAAGAAGTTGCACTGACCCCAGGGAGTGTTCTAACGGTCTTGGCCCTTGACAATTGACAATAATAACTATCCCTGGCAATAAACCCAGTTTAGCTAACCCAAATATAGTATCTTTAAGTCACCCTTTACCATGACCACAGTACATCCTACCACAATGGGGATGTCTAATGCTCTAAAATCCAACAGCCTTTCACTCTTTTCACATTCTGCCACTGTAGAAACACTGCTTTAGTTTGTCCTATTATTATTATTGGTATTGTTGGCATGTTGTTGTTGTTCTACAGCCGTGCAAAATTAATATTGTGAAAAGTTTTATTACATCATCCATTTGCTGTTCAATGTAAAAAACACTGACGAAAACAATCAGGCAACTGTTAAAATAGCCTGGACAGATTTAGCAAAGTTGAAGTAAACATCAGCAGAGTGCTGTGCAGTGTGTGTGTGTGTTTGTGTGTGTATGTGAGTCAGCATTACTTTGCATTAAGTATCTAATCATTACAATTATTAATTTTTTATTTGTCTCGTTATTAAGTTAAACAAGGTATCTCACGTTAAAAACATTAATATGCAAGATAGTCTCACTACATTTCTATCTTTGGTCAAAAACTAAAAAACAACCTTAACCTTTAACTTATCTTCTGATCCAGAGAGATAACTTATGCAACACATTCTGTAGATCCACTTCCTTTCTGTGTGACATGTGCATTGACTTTATAAGTCCAGCCCACAACCACAAACACACCATTTTATGTACAATATGTACAACATTTATTATAATTAATATATAAAATAGACAATGTACTTAAATTTTCACAATAGAAAAAATACAAGTAATAAATACAAAAACCATTTTTTGCTTTGCAAGTCTTACAAAACATCCAGCACGATCTGACAGATGTGAGACGTTAAAATATTGAGAATAAATGCTTTGCCACGATGATAATCATATAGCTTAATATATGCCTCATATCTTTAGGAGTTATTTATCAACTCAGTCTAATGCGTTACAATGCCTGCTTATAAATGATATTTCTAGCACTATTCAGTGGCCTCGACTCCATTAAAAATCCCAGCCTGTCTGAGTACATCTTGACTGAAACAGGCATGTGACTGATGGAGGCATTAAAGCGACTAAAAGCACCACCTCTTTCCACCTTCTTTCTCAGTCCGCCTTACTTTCTTTCTCCATCATTCAACAACTCCTGAGCCTTATTATCTCCTCCTCGTCTCAATCTTTCTTGTCACGTTTTGCTCACTTTTCCGTTTTCCTTTTTCCGTCCCGTGGATCTTCCCACCCAGCCATTTCAGAAGTGACCTTAATTGTTCACACAAATACGTACAAAAATCATCATAGAAAAATAATATCCCTCCAAGAATCCACTATGACAAGCCAGTACAAACATGGCAAAAACACACACACAAAATATCATCATACAGCAATATGGCCATTGGCTTTGAGCATTTTTCTACATAGCTAATAATTAACATTTTGTAAAAGGAATCGTCATCGCCACACAACACAATAATTAGACATGAGAATATTCTCGGACTAGTCATACGTAAGTACTTCTGAAAACATAGAGAACATCACAGCACTCGTTAGCTTGTCTTTTCATAATATCTACCTTTAAATACAAATAAAATATAGAATATATCTCTGATAAATGTCACTCAACATTTTCGTCTCTGAACGGCACATACAAACATTACAAATAAGAACACAGAATGGGAATGTATGCAGAGGATTTGAGCGTAATTCCTACCAGATGCGACTCTGCTTTACATGTTTTAAGCAAAATGACCAACATCTGTTGTTGGGAGTCTACCAGATATGAAAAATTTAAGCCACAGCAGACTGAAGCAAAGTTACTGCACAGCAGGGATTGTGAAATGAGCATATAGCTCAGAAAGTAGGAGAATCCAGAAGAAAAACCTAAACAAAGACAGATGCGGTTGAGAACAGTCATGAAGGAGCAATTACAGTCTGTTTTGAACCTTTTTCCCTCTTAGGTTTGCATTCTTGAAACTCCGACATGCGCTGAAGGCACTGCATTACTGTGATGAGGAGAGGCAGAGTAGGTAGAGAGGGAATATTGGCAGGTGAATCCAAAAAAAATTTCACTGAATTTACGGCTTGAAGGAGTTTGTGATCCACAAATGCAGCGTTTCTCAACCTATTTTGGACTGCATGACCATTTTGCTTCATAAATCCTCCAAAGCAAAGCTGTTAAGAGAATGTGAGCTGGAATCCTGTCAGCTAAAGCTACAAATTGGTTGTAAAGAAATGATCTGTTTTAACTGTTGCGCAAAAACACACATGACCCTCTTTTAGCCTCCTCTGTGACCGCCCTTGAGTATCAAGTGACACAAAGGTTGAGAAACTCTTTATTAATGGCTAACAAAAGTGACTCATACTTTGTAACACTTCCTTCTACAGTAGCAGGGACAGATGCGGCTGGGTTGGGATAAAAAAAAAAGAAAAAAAAAAGCCTGTGACTTCAGGCTACAACTGTACCAGGAAGGCAGGCATTGTAGAGCTGGAGGAAGCTGCACAAGAACATGTTCGCTCCGTCCCGGCGCACTGCTGTTGAAGCGGACAGAAACTCAAGCCTTTCTGTGGCACAATCTGAGAGCATCGGCTTCAGAGCTGAATTAGTTTAACAGTGAGGGTGTACAGTAACTCTGGGCTGGTCTGACTACAGTTAAGAGTCCAGTTGGTCCAATGTCTACGCCCTGCATGTATTTTGTGGGAAAGACTGTGAGGTTTTTGCGTGTGTGTGTGTGTGTGCGTGCTGATGCCTCGTTCCCATCAAACCTGCATCATCTTTCTCAACATGACTTTAAACATGGACAGCCAATTAACAAATGCACATAACTTATTATTAATCTTCTAAACTACAGAGTCATAAAACAACATTCAGTAGAGGACACCTCTACCCGTCCTGCATGGTTTTTTAAGCTGTTCCTGGCCCCTACTTTGGAAAAGTAAGTACAGCTGTTGTCTGTTGGGTGACATAACAAACCACCCTGTCAACGCAGCATCACACAGGAACAAATGACTCCTACATACATGATCTAACAGGATTTGGAAATGTGAACGAGGTGCAACACAAACAAATATTTAGTATTTTCCTACTAATATCATCTTCCTATTCTCAACAAGTCATGTATACAGTATATGTATGCCTGCATTTGTGTGTGTAGGTGTCTGTATGTGTGTGTGAGAGTCTGTGTTTGAACGTGAGTGAGTGTGTGTGTTTATGTGTGTGTTTGCATTGCAGGTTGTGCGTCCCTCCCCTCAGTCTGGCTCCAGCAGCTCCTTCTAGGACGGCTCCTGTTCTCTCTGTGATTGAGGCTGTGGTGGACTCTTCACGATGGTGATGACTGAGGCTGTGTTGAGGCGTGGGGCTGTAGCTAACAAGTGGCCCCCTCCGGCCTCCAGACCCCTGGCAAACCTCTGGAGCGCAGCGAGGCGTGCACCGAGGCCCTCCAGCTCTTTGCGCATGCCGGCGTTCTCAGCACCGAGCCTTTCCACCTCTCTCTGGAGCTCCATTTTCTGCTGCTCCAGGGCCTCGCGCTGGGACACCCGTTTGACCCTGCAGCTGGCAGCATAGCCCCGATTCTTTAGGGTGCGCCGGCGTTGCTTCAGCTTTTGGATCTCCTCACGGGAGAGGCCGCGCAGGTGGAGGTTGAGCTCTCGCACTGAGAGGGACATGAGTTCACTATCTGAAAGGATGGGCACATTTTCGCCACATTCCTGTTTGATCTAAAGAGAATAAAGACAGAGCATAAGGAAGGGAATAAAAAATGAGAAATAACTTAACAAATCAAACTAACAGGGAGGAGCATGAAATTTTCTTTTGAACATTGATATTTTGCAACTTGTTAAAAAGAGATTCTATAGCAGTTCTCTCTCTAGCTGTATGTTACCTTTAGGGCTTTGCTGCTTCTTTCCGACGTCATGGTCCGATTATCTACAGTTTTTTGTCCCCCAAACACCAATTGGCACAGAAACAGAAACTCTGCAATAACAAAAACAGGACACAAACAAAAAAAGATATGTTATCACATGTGACCAGGGACATCACGCTGGTTTGGTCCAAGTCTGGCTTGACATTTACCAGCCACTCACAAGACAGCGAGTCATGCACGACAAAAGAAAAGGAGAACCCACAGATCTGTCATGCTTCTCCAAATGCACTCTCTCATAAATCTCTGTGGTTTTATATTAAAGGAAGGGGAGGTTTTGAAAGCAAAACGTCTTTCTCTGTTAGCTGGAAGAGTGAGGAGGAAGTTATCATGTGTCTGCCCTGTGGTTGCTCAAAGCAGGTGTCCTAACCCATTCCCTCAACACTTCCTCTTGTCAACAAAACACCAACGGTTAAAAACTTTCATGATAAAAAAAAAAGTCTGGAAGCTATTTTTATGGGACTTGTTTCTTTCTGTTTCAAGTGATATTTTAAAAAAAGGAACACAACTTTATCACAATATCTTTCACATTAGAGATGAAACTATATGAAAATTTTGAACCGTTGTTAGTCACCAAAACTAAAACTACCTAAAAAGCAATTTCATTATTTTTGTTCACATGACATACAAAGAAAATGGTGAGATAACAGCACACAGCAATAAAACATTGTTGGAAAACTTTTACAACCAAAAGAATATCGACTGCTGGACAAAAAATGTTAACTGGGTGAGTAAACTACCAGGAATGAGCCTCTCAGATGAGTATCATCTGAATAAAACGTGCCACTGGCAGCACTCATTTGATGAAGATAACTCTCTCTGGGTGTTTGCTGTGTGTCTACACCATTCCTTGATATACACACCTCATAATTAATGAACATGTGTTGAAATGTGTGGAAATTTCAAATCTTTCCTGCCTAAAAATAATAATAACAGGAAGTGAAACAAGCCATCTCCTACAAAAGGGTATTATTACTATTAAAATCTAATTGTAAAAGAGTTCAATGAAAACTAAAGTCATGTTTACATTAAAAATTCCAGTTCATGTGTTTTACTTGATACTTCTTGATTCTCCAATTGTTGTTTTCACTGACAAAATGAAGCTAGTCATTCAAGTTACTTTTTTTAGACAAAAGCATTAATCAAAAGCTTAGTTCTGATGCTTTTTCTGGAAATAGTTTTCTAATAAATAATAAATCCAACAATGTCACATGAACTCATATCAATTTCTGGCCTAAATTACCTTTCAGGCAGTCCTCTCCACATCTGCTTTTAAGCACACATGTTAAGAATACAGGTACAGATAATTTAGTTGGTAAAACAGATAAAAAATGGACTGGCCCAACTCTAAGTAGAAGACATAATAACCACACAATAACTCTGTCATTGTGTGCAATTGGGACATTGATTTGCATTGACCTGTTTTGCAACCATTTTCTTTCTGCATATCCCTCAGACAGAGCGGATGTCTTCGAGCAAGTTTCCTAACTAACTAACTAACCAAAATATGACCGTACTTCATACTTAATCCTCTGTCACTGCCTTCTGCTGTGTTATCAATGACACGAAACAAGTCCACACTGCATGCTGCGCCTCCATATGGTAGACTACTGTCACCACGTGGTTGATAATCAGTTTTTACCGTGAGTTTTCAAAGTGCAGCAATCAGACAGAGCTTTATTAATAAATATAATTAGAAACAGTAAAAATCAGCAATGGGAATTGTATCACAATTTAAAATAGTTTAAACTTTAATTTGAAAAGCTCATGACTTCTGACTTGAAACTTAAAATTAAAAACCCTTTTTCCCCCCAATGTTGTCCTTTTATGGCATTATATAGCCGTAGAAATAGGAGACTAAAGTGGAAAAACTGGGCGAGTTTGCACACTCTTAAATTGCTACTTTCAGTAACAAGCTGTAATGACAGCAGTAAGGGTGTTTGTTTAGGTCTGCAATGCCTTTCTTTTGCTCAATGGTTCACACAGCCTGCGTGGGGACTTCCTGCACTCCTCTTAAGGTCAGCTTGCAGTGGCATGTGGGATTAAAGTCCAACATCTTAGTAGGCCAAATTGAACTGCTTTTTTTCCCTTAGTCACTTCTTGGTTGTTTTGGCAGTGCTCTTTAAATCACCGCCATGTTGATAAAATGAGTTTGCACTTCAACTTGAGACCACTTTAGCTGTATTAAATTTCACTCCCGGCTTGACCAGAGAACACAGGATTAAAACAACCATTTACCATACTGATGAGAAGCCACACTGAGTTGACTGTATAACAAAAATATCTCTTGACATTAACATTTAATTGAGACTGGCAAGTTCTGCCTTGACATCAAACAACCACAGGGTGTTTTCCAACATAGCTTTTGGGGAATGTGTGTTCTCACTTTCATATTTTTGCAACACTGGATTTTCTTTTTTAGAAGGACTGGCCTTTCATTAAGTGCCTTTGTAGAACCTGAAAAAAAAAAGTTAACAAACACGGTTGCATGATGACAAAATACAGTCCAGTGGTTGCTGGTGTTGTTAAAGCAGCTTCATTGATGGGCTAACTCCTGCACTTTCATTTTCCCTCGAGAAACAGACATGATCATGTAGCGGCTGAGTTTAACTACTAATAGGTTACAGTCTTTTCTGGGTACCAAGGTGTATTTCTTTTCCTTGTCACCTGTATTTGCTCTTTCCTCTTGTAAATAAACCAACAAACAAAGCTGAAAGATAAGATTGCTTTAACAGAAAGCGGCTAGGGGCTTTATAAAAAATGTGGCAGAACTTTTGGGGGAATTCCATCTGACTTTTGTCTGAATCTTTGAGATCTGGAAAATGTTGAAGTTCAATCGATATAAAGTGAATTATTAGAAGTCTTCTTATGGATGACCCTTTCATCTAGGACCCAAAACTGTAACATTACAAAGATGTTGATAATCAGCAGACAAGGAAAGTCTGTATAACGAGGTAGTTACAGAGTTCCTATATTCTGTGTTATGTGGCCCTTGAGTTCAGTTACAAAACTAAACTCCAGTTTTCTCAAGAGCCTGCCCTCACAACAGTAAACTGAACTCCAACATAAAACGTGGGCCTACAACTCGTGTACAGGAGTTGTTGACTCGCGTAAGCGACATTAAAACACCTGTTAAAATGGTCTGTAAATTGCTGACTTTGGAGTACATTTCCCGAAAAGCGTGGGACGTGGATGTTTGCAGCAACCGTGGTTGTACATCCAGCCGGTGGACTCCGACTCTAAACCGACGAGACCGCCGTCGTTTCGTAAAGTCAGGGTGATTCAGCAATAAACCGTTTGCTCAGCTCCGTCAAGACTGCTATACTGTCCAAACCCAGGAAAAACAGCTGTGGCCAAGTCTTTCTTTATTTGTCCAAACAGCACCGAATATCCACGTTTGAACTTTACTATAAATATCACTTTAGAGGACAGTTCTTCTCAAATAAGGGTTCAACATTACTACAGTGGCACGCAACAAGTAAACACAGCGCTGCCAACCGCAACCTACAACTAGTTAATGAGGTTTGAAACGTTGAAACATTTCTATTATCTATTCTATTTTGTACTGTATTACTACCTCCCAAAGAGAAAACACAAAACAATCCTGGAGACGCTATTTATTCGTTTAACTTCAGCCAGAATCCACCCTTATCCTCTCGAGTAGCTGGCCAGCTCGAGGTAAAGGCGCTGCTGCTATAGTAAACAGCTATCACGAGTACCCTAGACATTCATTTTTCTAAGACTATAAACAATCTATTTTAATTATTTTAAAGTATACAGCTAAATAAAGAAGTTAGAACCCCCATGGCCATAAAACGCTATGGATTTAGACGCAGAAATACGAAAAACAAGGTCAAATGATCTGCTTCAGCTCCGGTATGCTAGTCATGTTAACTGTTAGCATCTAGCATCAACGGCTTCTGACGAGCTAAAGGAGATTAAAGCAAACAGCTGCCTTGCCTTGTCCTTGGTCGATCGGCTAGTCCCTGGCGGATACGGGTCCGTCAGTATTCTGCTGTAACCAGCTAATTCCAGATATATATTTCAACTGCGTATATTTTAAAAAATATTATTTACCTGCTGGCTCGAAGCGACTCTAGCGACAAAATGTCAGTCCGCCTTTTCCCGGAATTACTCCGCTGCTTTCTGAGGTTGGATTCCTTCATTCATAAAAAACACAAGCGACAATGACGTCAGGCCTAAAGAATGAGGGCGGAGCTAACCCCGCCCCCGCGGCGTACTCCGAAAGGATGTAAACAAGGAATCCCTGCATCCCAGAATTTTTCCATGACCAGCCCCCAATCTCTATTCCCAGCAGCAACAGCTTATATGGAAGAGGGTTAAAAAAATGAAAACACTGGAGCTACGACCTCCATATCCCACACAAACCCACATAGATCTACTCATAGTTCACAGGATAAGTGCTGTGTATGCTGGAAAAAATGTTTATTGCCAGAAGTTTATTTTAGTGTTGTACAAATGTTGAGGTTGTCCAGTTTGTATCTTTCTGTAACATTATTTAGTAGAAAAAATGGCACAGTGTAAGTTTTCTTAAAACTTATGTTACTGCAAATAAAAGAAAACTATTTTAAAAAGTAAAATCAAGCCTAATTCAGAATATGCCTGCGTAAGTTTATAAGTGATTAAAAAGCATTAAAATGTATTTTCCCAGCATCTGCAGTTGGAAATTAATGTTGAGCATTGTGATGAGAAGGCAAGGCTACACTTTTAACTTTCCCATATTAAAAAAGAATAGCAATAATTGTATGCTCAAAGTGGCTGCCACTGAACTGACTCCAGATTGGGAATATGATTGTTTTCTTGTTGTTGTATTTTTAAGCGATTGCAAATTTTGCCATAGTAAGTACAATTGAGAACAGATAACAATTTAGCTTAAATACTTAAATTCAATGCTTTACGAATTTATCGCCAGTTTTATGAGGTGTTCCAATTACTTATCAATGTTTTCACGATAAGTATCAATCACCATAGCATACGTACATTAATTTAACGTTTTAGTTGTAACTTAAACCAGGTAATGCCATGCGGTGTCAACCCTTTTTTATTACATCACATGCTGCAATAGAACAGTCTCTGCGACAGGGGGCGCAATACATTTGATACTGAGGTACAAAATGACCCCTGCCCTTCTCCTGTCAGTCAATCCTCACGTTTTCCCACTGTGACCTCAGACAGTCGTCGAGCCGATGCACGCCTCTTAGCATTAGCTTTGATGAAAGCTGGAGTAATTTAGTAAGAAAAAACACAAAACTGACGGCCGTTTTTCACCGTGTTTTTCGGCGACTTGCTCGCGTGCACACAGCTGGTCCTACCCGACAGAGACGAGCCGGCTCGCAGGAGACATGGCCGCAATCGAGGAGCTTTCCCCTACTGCAGGCCCGGTATCTACCCGGCCCCCGGAGGACGAGATTGACGACGATGAAGATGAAGATGTAAGTGTCTAGTCATTGTTGCGTAACCAAAGACTTGCCTTATAGTAAAAATTTTAACCTGTGTTTGATCCGTCCTGTTTTCATCTTGTCCTTTTCTTTACCCGATCTGGTTCTCCAGTGTGGCCATGTCTGCACTCAGGCTAACTAGCTAGCTACCTGAGTGAAGGGTCTGCTCACAGCTAGACAACCATTGAATGAAGTCCTCGGTCTGTTGCAAACATACTCGATTGATAATCAGTCAAAAGTTGCATTCGGTCGCACTCGCAATTCGTTTCTCAACTATAATATTATCTCTAATGTTAGGATAGCAAAAGGGACTTTATGTTTTGTTCATATCAGTAATAGGACCCCTCAGGACCGACTAATCATGCATTTCACAGCTACCAAGTTGATAAATAAATTTAGGTTTGTTCTGTTTGCATGCTTTATTTCTATTGTCTGCATTAAATTTTCATGTCTAATGGTTTCATCTGTCTCCTGTAGCTCGATGAGACGCTGATAGAGAGGTTGTGGGGCCTGACAGAGATGTTTCCAGACACAGTTCGCACAGCTGCTGAAGTTTCTGCACAGTGCTCCATCTCACTGGCAAAGAAGTTTTACAGGTGTATACCTTGAGCAATTTTCTCCCATATAATCATCACACAAATTTGTGGTTTGCTGATAGAGCCCAGTAGATAGAGATTAACATCTAAATTTGGAGGTTTGATCCCAGCCAATGGTCCTGTTTTTGTTTTCTTAAGTTGGACTCTCTACCTTTAAACTGTTACATTATGTGAATTGCTAAGAAATAGAACCTTAATGTAAACTAGCAGATACTAATTAGGTGGTTAAATTGTTTCAGTTTTTCCCGCTCTGCGCTCTGGGTGGGCACTACCTCCTTCATGATCCTGGTGCTGCCTGTTGTGTTTGAGACAGAAAGGCTACAGCTGGAGCAGCAGCAGTTACAACAACAGAGACAGGTGAGTGTTCTTATGCTAAGAGAATATAGACACAAGAGATATCCGAGGTGGGGTAATCCAAATGATTGTGGGTGGAGGAATGAATGCAGTATAACCAGAAAAAAAGTGCTGTGTATGACAAGTTTATTTATTAACAACCTGGATGATTATCTTTCACCCTTCTAGATCCTGTTGGGGCCCAACACTGGAATGTCTGGTGGGATGCCAGGCATGATGCCTCCTGCGCCAGGAAAGATATGAGACAGGAAGGGTCCACACCAACCTGAGATCGGCTACTAGCAATATGGCAAAGCCGGTCCCAAGGAGAGACAGAGAGACCATGGAGGAGGCAAAGAACTGAAGTTAAAATCAAAGAAGCTAAAGCTGTTTGTCAGAGGCGCGACTTTAGGCTCACTCCAACTTATTGGATTGGTTAATGGGATTTGAGGAGGATATGATGGGTTTCTTAAACTTCTCTCTCACTGTCTCTCCTTACTCCAACATCATACAGAGACTTATTTCCAGGAGCACTGCTTCCATTTTCTGTTTCTTTTATAAAAAAATAAATACTATATAAACATGAATAATATGCTTCTCTGGGATAGCAAGCAGAAGAAGACGAATTTAAAGAGAAAAAAAATCGGAGGTTATGAATTGTATGTCTTGGTGTTTTCAGTCTGAAGAATGTTGTGATGCTTTGTTGGCCAACATTACAATGTATGTTTGTATGTTGGTATCTTTGTACATCATCATGAGTTTGCTGGTTCCACTTCTATATGCAGAGATATGTAAATAAAATACCTGACAGACTATGCATCATGGACATCACTGTAGACAATATCAGTTCATCAAAACATGGTCTACAGAATGGCTTGTGTAGACTGTCACAGTTCATTGTTGTACTATGGATGTATGCCATATTGCGATGCCACTCACATCAAACTGGCCATAGTAAATAGTTAAATTACATTTCTCTGATTTTAAACTTTAGATTGTATAATGCAGCATCACCAGATTCCAGGCTGTTCGATCATTTAAAGATTGGAGTGTCTTTTTCTC
This sequence comes from Acanthurus tractus, assembly GCA_029783725.1. Taxonomy (NCBI): domain Eukaryota; kingdom Metazoa; phylum Chordata; class Actinopteri; order Acanthuriformes; family Acanthuridae; genus Acanthurus; species Acanthurus tractus. The sequence goes on along the minus strand of JAQNCA010000017.1, from coordinate 17,666,103 downwards.
TTAAAAATTTGTGAAATTCAAATTATTTTGTCATTGAAGACAGGAAGCCTCATAAGTTTTTGAACAAATGTGTTGATGGTGGTTAATAAAGTTTGATGTCTTGATATGACAGTGGCATAAACTGAATTACGAGAATGTTCTTTGTTCTGTTATCCATTTGACAATGTAGAATCTCTTATTCTCTTTTATTTTAGAAAAGCAATGTTTCTGTTTTGTGTTTAACTGCAGTTATTAAAACACCAAATCAAATGAAAAGTTGAGCCTTTGCTTTAAGAATCTTCACTGTGTTTTAATTGAAAACTATCCATAGATCGAAGACCAGACTAATTACATTATTAAATGCATTAACAAATAAGATATGACTTTTAATCATTTCTAATATTAAGATGGCTGCAGGGGAGTCTAAAGTTGTTTTAAAAAAAAATCTACAAAAGGCAGATTTTCTATGTTTTCTACAATTGGATATTTGAATCAGATTCCGTATACGCTTTTTTTTTTACAGCAGGCATTTATTTTTGACTTGTTGAAAAAAGAAAGAGAAAAGCACCGATGCAGATAATAACATTACTACTAGTCTTGCTTACCTGAGAGCTGACACTGGGCCACCCACAAATTAATCCTTGAGTAATAAAAGTTATTACTTCCATCTGCACTTTACTGATGAGACATGTTAGGTATCTCCAACATAACAAAGCGTCCAGAAAAGGGGTAGGCTTTCTTGAAGCGAGTTTTAAAATTGCCAGTATCCCATGCTGCATTCGAGGCTCCTTTCAGCTCCTGGATTTAAGTATTGTAATGGGAACATTTTCTCGCTAGGTCAGAGTAATAAAAAAGCATTTTTGAGATTTCACACCAGCTTTAGGTGTTGTTCGGGTTCATTAAGGTGTCAAGTGCAACATAACCGCTTACTTGAAAGCAGTAATTACTAATAAGTGTTGTGCTAGTCGTGGTGACGCTGTGATACAGCCAAGTTAATGTTCAACCAGCTAAGAAAATTAGAATTCCGACTGCACCCGAACGGGGCAAAAAAAATCAGGAATTCCCGCCAGTTCCCGCGCGTGCTTTAAAAACTAAATAGCATTTCAGGGTTTAAGGTGATTAAAACTACTTGTGTTAATTTAGTCAGTACCCTTTTATTTTTTCGTTTGCTCGTTAACGTAGCCTCAGTGAACAAGCGAATTTTAAGTTTTTATAGTTTTATTGATAGTCTCTTTATATCTGCAGTTGAAGGATTGAAGTGTATCTAGCTAAGTTAAATATTGTCTGCCTAAAAAACAACTGTAAGCTAGCATAACACTTCTGATGATTTTCTTTTCTGATTGACAGAATCTGAACCAGCAGATCCAATTTATCTTCGAAGTTTAACCCAATTCTGCATCGAAAATGAAAACTGTAGGGGATCAGGTTGTTGAAGACGACTCTAGTTTCCAGGATGATGAGGTGAGATGTTGTCTTTTAAGTATTTTGCTAAATAGTTTCAGTAACTGCTCCCATGTTGTATTACAAAACATACATCGAAGTGAGCTGTTGTTCATAAAGAAAAATAGGTGCAAACACTTCATAAAAATATAACCCTAATGACTTTTAAGAATTTCTCAGTAAATTATGATAGGAATGCAAATGCTATATTATATTCTATAAAAATCAAGTTTCTACTTAAGTATATTTGCTGTTGTCATTCTCTTTTGTCAATCTTAACAGGAGTCCTTCTTCCAAGACATTGATCTCTTACAGAAACATGGGATTGTGAGTAATTAACACAATTAGTTAACACAGCTGAAACATACACAGCTCATAGCTTCATTGACACAGTGAATACCTTGTACACTCAAAATGACAGGAACAACCTTATAAAAACTGAGACAAGGCTTGGTTGATGTTTAAATTGCAAATTAACTGTTTTCCATCGCATCAAAAGTCAGTTGTCTTTGTCAGCATCACCCTGTCCATCCTGGCCTATGATCACAGAATATGGCAGACATCAAAAAGTTGAAGTCAGTGGGTATCTGCACTGTGAAGGGGATTCAGATGACTACACGCAAGGCTTTGTGTAACATCAAGGGACTGTCAGAGGCAAAAGTGGAAAAAATCAAGGAGGCTGCTGGAAAAATGCTGGTAAAGCAGGATTTGCTGCCATGGATTGAATGTCATTCTTGAAAATGCACTACTCTTTTTTCCTGTGTCCTTAATTAGTTCAGAAATAAGATGAACTAAATAAGTAACAGAAAATTCCATGTATTAGATACTTTTCTTTACATCGTAGAATGTTGGTTTCCAGACCGCCTTTGAATACAGTGCAAAGAGGAAGCAGGTGTTCCACATCACAACAGGGAGCCAGGAGTTTGAGTTAAGATTTACTCTTCATGTTTTTGTCATATAGGCTGGATGATTAAACTCCTGAACGTTTTATATTATGCCTTTACCATGCATACAAACATATGCTTTAGGTGGGAGATAAAGTTATTTAATACGGAAACCTCTGGGAGTTAAAGTTTCCAAAACTAAAGACTCATCTTGGCATTAAGGCTACATTACAATGATTTGATATAGATTTCTTAATTTATAAGACAATTCTAGCAAAACAAAATTAATAAGGAACGCTTCTATTTGATTGATATTTTAATCCACATTATCTTTATGATTGTTTTACCTGACCACCGATGATGATAGCCAAAATATTGTCACATAATTAGTGTCAAGGAACAAATTATTGGATTTACAAGATAAACTGACACTTCAGATGATGTCTGGAGTTTCAGTTTTACTGTAAAATCTATTTAGCTAGATAAATAATAAAGTGTCTGGTAAACATTAAGATTAGCCAACAGATAATGCTGCAAAGTGAATCAAAATAAAAGTGTAGTTTTTCCAAACACAGAAGTGTTCACATTACAGATATTATGATGTGTGCCTTTCCTTTCCGCAGTAAACTTTTGGGTGGAGGAATAGAGAGTATGGCTATCACTGAGGCCTTTGGAGGTAGGTAAAGTTATCTAACAGTTAAATATACTGTGAATTATTACAAGATTTAAATATCATTCATAATTGCTACACTGGCTCAAAACTCTAAACATTATTTCATTCCACAGAGTTCCGCACAGGGAAGACCCAGCTGTCTCACACACTCTGTGGTGAGTAAGCAGCCCTTTGAAAAAACAGTGAAACAGTGTCAAGAGTCAAACAAACAGAATAAAAAAGACTCGGTTGTTGTTTGATCAGTTGCTGCTCAGCTGCCAGGTGAAGATGGCTACTCAGGCGGGAAAGTCATCTTCATTGACACAGAGAACACCTTGTATCCTTACAGTAATGGAAGCAACCGTACAACATATGACATGCTCTCTGGTTAATGCTTGAATTCCAAACAGACTTTGTCTCAGACTTCACATAGAATTGTGTTTTGTTGTTGTTGTTGTCCTACATGACATCCTGCCCTGTGCTGATTGTGAGAAATATGTCTTCAATAGGTGTAATGATATGAATAAACAATGACTGTTCATGCTTGTATCACTTTGTTTTCTTCCATTGTTTTTTTTTTACATTATCCTTCACTCCTACCTGTCTCCTTCCAGTCGTCCAGACAGACTAAGAGACATTGCTGACAGGTTTAATGTGGACCATGATGCTGTTCTGGACAATGTGCTTTATGCCCGAGCCTACACCAGTATGACCACAGTGCATTTAGACCACAAAACACTGACACATTTGTGGTGTTGAAAAGCAGTGCAGTCTATTGAAATGTATTGAAACACTGTTATTTTTTAGTGTTATAAGATTTCGGTGTATATAACTTTTGTCTTTCCTGTTCCTTAGGTGAACATCAGATGGAGCTGTTGGACTTTGTAGCAGCCAAATTCCATGAGGAAGGAGGAGTATTCAAGTTGTTGGTGAATAAAAGAATAAATTCCCAAAAACATTTTTTACATTTTCATAATCTGTTGGTTTCAGGGAAACTCTCCTGGCTTTCACCTTCATCCAGTCTCCTTGCCCTCCCTTCCCTGTCAGATCATTGACTCCATCATGGCTCTATTTAGAGTGGACTTCTCTGGCCGAGGCGAGCTGGCAGAGCGGCAGCAGAAACTGGCCCAGATGCTTTCCAGGCTGCAGAAGATCTCTGAAGGTCTGAACTAGGAGGACTAGATGTGCATTAATGTGAAAACCACAGACATCAGCCATATATCTCATCTAACATGGTGGTGTCAGTGTATAAAAGAGTAATGACTATCATTTTTGGATTTGGTCCATGTATCTGATTGACTCTCATTTATGTTTTTTTAGAGTACAATGTAGCAGTGTTTGTCACCAACCAGATGACAGCTGATCCAGGCGCAGGAATGACGTAAGAGACAGAAAATCCCCTCATTCTGAACCATGTGGACATGTTCTGTGTTTTAATTTCTGTTTTGATGCTGACACACTGGGTGCGACATTTTGTGATAAGATGTTTTGTTTTTTTTCAAATATTCTATCTTTGTCCCTGTTTAAGGTTTCAAGCTGATCCCAAGAAGCCAATTGGTGGGCATATCCTGGCTCATGCTTCCACCACCCGGATCAGTTTGAGGAAAGGCAGAGGAGAGATAAGAATTGCCAAAATATTTGACAGGTGGTCATTTGGAAGTTTTTTTATTCAGTTTGTCATAATTCACATGACTTTGTGTGAAACTGTGGCATAAATAAAAATACCTGAGAATGTGAGCTGCAAATGACTGTTAAAAGTTTTGCTTCCTGTTACTATGTGGTCAAATGAGATAAACATCAGCGAAAGTGAGGTGTTATTTTCCATACTAGAATAGATGCTGTGAATCAGAGCAAGGTCTTCTACATATCATGCTATTTTTGTTTGTCATATCACCACACTTAACACTTGAAAGGGTCTTGACTAAAGTTTAAATTTTACTATTTTTGTGTCCCTAAGAAATATTCCACCTCCTATTAATTTTATGATTTGTGTATTGAAGACTTCTGACTTTTAAATAAACCTGTCTTTGTACTAGCTTTGTAAAAATGTTGTAGGGTGTTTGAGCAGAATTAAATGTCGTTCCTTCATTTGATTATAAAGGGCTTGGATCTGGCCTGAGAAGTCTCTGTGACAACAGACTTAAAATTAATTTCAGCAAATAAAACACTTGGGACTCACATTTGCCCTACTTATTTATCTCTCCTTGATTTCTTTTAGCCCTGATATGCCTGAGAATGAGGCCACTTTTGCCATCTCTGCTGGAGGAGTTACAGATGCCAAAGAGTGAAGGATAAAAGAGAAACATGTCAACACAGTTTTCCACTACTGTCAATTTAAGGTTGTTTGGTACTTTACTGAATTATTTATTACTTTTCTAACTATGTAATTTAAAATTACACTGACTGCCCCGCAATATGCTTCTTTTGATTAATTTATTCTATTTATACACTTTGTGGTATTTCTCCTGTGTTTCAGAGATGTTAAAATAAACAACAAAAAGTTTTAAAAGGTCTGTTATCTACTTTATACCTTCATCACAGTGAGTTTGTTCCAGTACCTTCGATTTTAAAGATACATTTAAAGATAAAAGTAGCATAACGGCACAGTAAGCACAAGTCCGGTGCTGGCCTCTAGCGGTGGAGGTAGGGTGTGCAGCGACTGTACACCACTTCTCGTCGGATACGGGATCCATATGCTTGCAAAAGCAAGGCTTAACAAAGCAATGGGAACTTTACCAAACGTGCTGCTAAGAGTCTAAAACACACCAACAACTGAACGCGTTTTAACAGGACTATAAAATCATCCACCTTCCCTGGTAGTGGAGAGCTTGTCAACTCTGGAGAGAGGAGCGATGGAACCGAGAGACACAGCCCCGGATTCGTGGGAGCTGGAGGAGGATGCCGAGGCCCCAGCTGCCGCGTCGGGGCTCCCGTCCGCCTTCGCCGCCCTCAACGTCAATGCCAAGCCGTTTGTCCCCAATGTTAACGCCCCGGTGTTTGTACCAAGCTTCCTTCAAGCCAGCGCTGTGGAAATGCCGGCCACAGACGGTAGGTGAATGTCAGACAGCTGGTTGGAAGTTAGCTTAACTTGCTAGCTTGCTTGCTAATTCAGCTAAGTTAAATGTTAGCCTTCCTGACTGCGACTCGCTGTGCTCAGTCCAGCCAGTGCCAGTTATTTCCACTAACTAATCAACAAGTCGGCTTGAGTGTTAGTCATGTGTTGTAATAGTACAGTGGCTTATTTATAACGCAGTAACACTCACAACAAACCGTAACAGGCGACCAACCTTGTCAAAAAAATATTTATAAAAGTTTAACATGCCGTTTTCTCTCTTTAAAGGTGCCCCTGATCCAGTTACCAGCATGGAGGTGGCAGAGACAGTCGGTATGCACCCACAGCTTCTTGCGTGCACTGCATGTTCAGGTTGTTAAGTTACTGATTAGCTCTAGGGCTGTCATCCTCAGAGGACAGATGTGGTTGTACAAAGGTGCAGGTGTGCATATTAGCTCCAAATCTCATGCAAAATGTATAAGCCTTTATGCTCACGTTGGAATTCCTGCTAGTGGGATCGCTTACTGAGCCATTTTTGGATTGCTGGCATTGGTGAATCCATGTGCATGGGGTTACATGAGGTTTAATATGATGCAACTTAACTTGTCAATGCCTGAAATAGAAGTCCATTTGGCTTACACTGCGATATGTGTCAAGTGCTGCCTGTCCGAGGCCTTAGTCCTCAGTGTGTTAAAACAATTCGAATGTAGAAAAATTCAGAACTTTGTGCTGATTGGTTTTAGTTTCAGTGATTTTTTTTCTGACCCTGGATAATGGTGCACTGCTCAAGTTACAGAGAATGGTAGTGTTTTTGTTTTTAATAGAGTGGTGGAGCACTGCAGCTGTAGCAGAGTGAGTGACAAACGCAGGCATAACAAAGCGATCAGATGTCTTGCATATGAGAGACAGACAGTGATTGTTAACTGTAGAAACCTGTCCTTTTCACATTTCCTACAGACTACATATTCATGGAGATGCATTTCACTTCAAACATCTCTGAAAGACAAAAATGATGATTGCAGAATGATGAGATTGTTGACAGAGTCAAGGCAGGGTTTGGTTTTTCTGAGTTGCCAGCAGCGGCATCTCACAGACTGATTATAAACGACGAGGGTTGAGAAGAAAATAGGCATTGTACATGACTGCTGGGCTGCATAATTTCATAGTTACGGAAATGGGGAGGCTTATTTGTGTGTTGCCATGGGAAGATGCTTCTTGTGCAGGGCTCAGCAGATTTCTCTGTACTCTTGCAAAAAACAAGGAAAAGAAATTGTTTGACTTGTTTTTGTTTGCTCGCCAGAACATTGCACCGATGGTGTTTATAACAAGTGAACAGAACTAATGAATGATGAACTGCAGACCACACACAGTGTAGCCATGCAGTGCTTTCCAGACTATCTGTGAGGGAAGATGACCCTTGAGGTTTTTTATATCACAGACACAACACACTTGGATTTACTATTCACAGCTCCAGATGTAAAAAATTGAATGCTACTGTCATTTTCGGCAGTTAAGATTTTGATTTCTGATGAATGTCAGAGACATCCATGCTGGATCCATCAGTTGACAGTGACTGAGTGGCTGTTATGACTAGAAAGGTGTTTGTTTGACTCAAAATGATTTATTATCAAAGTTACAAACTGCAAAAGCTGAAAGAGGCAGTTCGACAGTGAGCTCCTTAGAACCAAGATAAAACTAAAATAGAATAAAGAGACATTCATAATGCATGACACTTACAAATAATGACACACCAACGGGACATTATCTCCAAAATAGAGCATATTAATGATAACAGTGTGGGAGAACCAAATGTATAATATGACTCTAACAAGTGCAGTTATATCTTTGAAGCTCTCATTTTTTTCTGTGTGTGTTTAAAGTGTGCAAGACAGGATCTCCTTCCAAATTTTTGTGCAAATTTGGGAAAATTATTAAAGTTTGGTATAAACATAAAACTGGCGGAAACGTTGCCGCTTGATTGAAGGTCCATGATTCAGATCAGTCAGGATTCACTGGTGGTCGGTCTGCAGGTTTTCATTCCAGCCAGAAAGCTTGTTACATCATTAAATAGTTCCTCCTCCTCCCAAGCTGTGCGTTGTCTAAAGCAGCTAGACATTACAGAGAAATAACAGGTGGTGTAAATGTCTATGGTTCCAGCTCCTGTTGAGAATGGAAGCACAGAGGCAGACATGACCACAGAGGAAGAGACGTGGGAGCAGAAAGAGGAGCCGGGGGGAGATGGAGGAGGCGGAGGACAGGAGGACCTGGGTTCAGGAGGAGCCTGTGAGGAGGGTGCCGCAAGGAAAGATGATGAGGAGATGATGGAGGAGGAAGAGGAGGAGATTACCTTGCCCAAAGTGGTTTCAGCACCACCAGATGCACCCAAGAAAGAACATGTGAACGTGGTCTTCATTGGACACGTGGGTGCGTGTCATTCATATGTGCCTTTATTAATTCATCTCAGGAACATCATAGAAATTTTCAGTCATAATTTTTACACTTATTTCTGTCTGTTAGATGCTGGTAAATCAACTATTGGAGGACAGATCATGTGAGTAATGTGATTTTTACATTC
>JAQNCA010000017.1:17643754-17657421 GCA_029783725.1 Acanthurus tractus | reverse complement strand
CAAGGCTGCACAATAGATAAAAAAATCCAAGTTTAATATGAAGTATTTAAGTATTTCTTAAAGATATTTTGCTTTCTTTTTGCTTTAACTTAAGTGAATTAAGAGACATCCCAGACATCATTTGCCAAGAGGGTCCCTTTCGGGTTCCCTGCCATAAAGTTTTGACCATATGGATGGGATGCATAACAAATGTACTGAAATTACATGATCCAGTAGTAGGCAGCTCTAACTGGTTTGCCAAGAGAGAGAAGAAAAAAAGGAAATGCATGCTGGTTTTGAAGAGAGGTTAAGGAGGTCAGGGAAGTTACCCACATATACATATAGGATGATATGTCCTTTTCCTCATTTTTATAGCAGTTGGCAGGTCACCAACTAGGATGGCATGATGGGGTTGCGCATGCGTGTAACACCAGAACAACTAGGAAGCTCAGTTGTAGAATGAATGGGATTAGAAGAATCTTGCAGCTGTCTGCAGACATGCATTGCTGCATGTATGCCCAAGCCTTAGATAATTACAAAATACGACTAGCGCCGTCTTAAAAACATCGCAATAAATGATTTCTGTCTAAACAAGATAGTGGAAAGTTGTTCATGCGTTTATTTTCAGCGGGCTAGACCGCTTATGGAGTCTTGACAGGTCTTAGTAAAAAAAATCAATCAGACAGCTGCAGCTTATCCAGAATGCTGTCACCAGAGTCCTCACCAACACCAAGAAAGTGGGGCACATTACTCTGTTGCTTAAGTCTGTAACTGCACTTGCTTCCTGTGTGTCAAAGGATAGATTTTAAAATCCCATTACTTGTCTATAAAAGCACTAAATGGTCTCAGGGCTAAATACATCACTGATCTGCTCATATGTTACAAAGCATCCAGATCTTTCAGGTCTTGTGGGACAGGTTTTTATTCAGTGTTCTCAGGATCAAAACAAGCAAAATAAAGCAGCTTTTAGTTTCTATGCACCTTATCTGTGAAACAAGCTTCCTGTATGCATGAGGTTCCCTACAGCTGTCAGCTCGTTTAAGCTTCCCAACAACTTTCCTATTAATCCGTAGCTTTCTAAGCTCTTAAGTTTTGTTAAATTGTCTCCTTTATGCAATATTCTTGCAGTTTTCTCATTGTGATAAATATTTAATGTATTTCTAGCCTTTGCAAAGAAATTTGAATAGCCTTGGGTCTAAAATATGAAGTTGCCTTGCCTGACCTGTATTTAATCTCAGAAAATGAAAGTGCTTCTTGTTGAAAGAAAAACCATACTTGTGCACTGTGTTGCACAATCTGTAATAGCTGCAATGTATAAATAATTCTAGCTCCGACTGCCAGTGCACCAGGTGGCTACAGGTGGTACAAAGGCTTTAGTTTTCAGTTTGAGCCTAATTCTCACTTTTGCTACCACAATGCTGCAGATAAAATAAATATAATGTCATTTACATGGCTTCCTGTTTTGTCAACTCTCCATATCTCTTTTTTTCTTGTTGTTAGGTACTTAACTGGTATGGTGGACAAGCGAACCCTGGAAAAATATGAAAGAGAAGCAAAAGAAAAGAACAGAGAGACATGGTGAGAAAAACTTAAGCTGTGGTTGAGTCAGACTTGTTGAAGAGTAAAGGATGGATTCTGCACAACGGCTGATGATCGGTGTTTTTTCTCTCATAAAACTCTCCCCTAACATTTTTTTTTTTCCTAAAACCAGCATGCTTTTATTTATCATGTTTGCGTCAATGGCTTGTTTGCCAAAGGTGCAGTAATTCGAACAGTTTGGTGAAACATTAAATAATAGATAAGCTTGCTTGTTGCAGGTACCTGTCGTGGGCTCTGGACACAAACCAGGAGGAGAGAGACAAGGGGAAGACCGTCGAGGTTGGGAGGGCTTACTTCGAGACTGAGAAAAAACATTTCACCATCCTGGATGCCCCCGGACACAAGAGCTTCGTCCCCAACATGATTGGTGGAGCGTCACAAGCTGACCTGGCAGTCCTGGTGAGACGGACGTGGAAATACAAATATCCCTAAACCTCAGAGACACAGAGGAAATTCTGTACTGGCACGAAGTGACTCTTGAAGCATTTTTTAAACACACTGTGAACACTCATTAGTCAGTTACTCCAGTGGTAAGAGTTACAGTTCAGGATATATTATACACAAACATCCATCGAAACTTCCCAAACCACCTCAGCAGCATTGTCCATTTTCCACCATCCATCTTTATTTTATTGTAATATATAATGATTTCACAGAATTGATATGAAGAAGACAACACTTTTCTGAATTTTTAAATTAGTTCTGCATCCTTCATATCAGGTGATTTCAGCCAGGAAGGGGGAGTTTGAGACGGGCTTTGAGAAGGGCGGACAGACACGGGAACATGCCATGCTGGCTAAAACAGCAGGAGTCAAGCATCTCATTGTCCTGATCAACAAGATGGATGACCCCACTGTCAACTGGAGTTTAGAGAGGTGAGTGGAGTGAAAAATAGACCCAATGTGTTTCCAGTAAATCAAATTACGGAGTGTGGTCTGGACATTTGCTATATGTCAAGTGTCTTAAGACAACCACTGTTGTGACTTGGCATTATGTAAATAAAACTGACTTGACATATATCAGCTTTTATGCCTCCCTACTATTCAATGTTAAAGTAGGCGAGCATAAATACGAGCCAGATTGGTGCCAAATATTGTCCATAAGTGAACTATGAGCAATATTATTGATCATCCTGTTGCAACAATTCCTGACTTTATTGCATTTGTTAGTATATCATTCCCTGTATTTACTGGTTCCCTGTAGGTATGAAGAGTGTAAAGAGAAGCTGGTGCCATTTTTAAAGAAGGTGGGCTTCAACCCCAAGAAAGACATCCACTTCATGCCTTGCTCTGGACTCACAGGTGCCAACCTCAAGGACCCCGTACCTGAGTGCCCCTGGTACACGTAAGTGGGCTCTGTCAATGAGCTTCTTTGGTAGTTCAGTATGAACTACTGTCAGGTACTGATCCACAGGGTCATTTTCAGATGCTGTAGCTGGGTGTACAGCCATCTTCTTAAGCCTTTATTTACCAGAGGTTCGGCTACGCTGCACACACTCATCATGCTTGAACAATGATGCTTTGTTACATGTGGCTGTAGCTCAAGAGGTAGAGGTTGGTGGTTTAATCCCTGACTCCTCCAGACTCCTTCAGTCTGCATGTGGAAGTGTCCTTGGGCAAGACACTGAACCCCAAATTGCTCCTGGTGGCTCTTTCATTGGTTTGTAAATATGTGTGTGTACGAGTTCCAGGTGAGCAGGTTGGCACTTTGTAGTCAGGTGCTGTAATTATTGTGAACAGGTGGATGCTGACTTGTGTTGTAAAACACTTTGGGTAGTTGAAAGACAAGAGACGCACTTTGTAAATGCAAACAAGTCCAGTAACTATAAATTATGGAAAATCCTCCTGTCTGAAGTAGTCTTGTGTTATATCAACTTATTTTTAGGTAAAATCAGATTATCATTTTTAGCTGCCAGCACTTTCTGTTGTTTTTTGCTACATTAGTATCACCTGTATTTAATTGCACAGTTTTAACTATATTTCAGAGTCAGTTGGAGAGCTCTGGTGTACCTTTTTTGCACATTAGTGGCACTGACACCATGATGACATAGTGATATCAGTCTTGGCATCTGTCTCTATAATGGAATATATTTTCCCTAAAGATGTGGCTTTGTACTGTAGGGAATGCTTCCTGAACAGGTTTTCACTCAACGTCTGCCTGTTATCTGTGGTGATTGTGTCAAATAAAGCCTCCTATCAACACCACACGCCTCATTTCTCTTAGTGATACAGGCCTTATTACTCTACCTCATAAATATATAGATATGCATCAAAGACATGTGAGAGATGATTATTAACTAACTGTAAATAAGGAATTTGAGATAATTCTTGGTGACATGTATTATTTACAGGTGCATTGGGATAAGCAAAGATAAACTTGGTTAATTATTTTATTATGTTCATGATTTGATAAGTAGTCAGTATATTCAGATGATGACTGAGAAAAATTTTGAAAAAGAAATCTGCACTTGAAGCAAAAGTCATGTCACAAATCACCCAGTAAAGTGGATTATTTATGATTATGATTGCTGACAGTTTTCTTTTTTTCTGTTCCTTATCAGGGGTTTGCCATTTATTGCCCATCTGGACAGTTTGCCAAACTTCACCAGATCCAGCGATGGACCAGTCAGACTACCTATTGTAGACAAGTACAAGGTGAGCAGCTCAGTGCTATTGATTCTCTTTCTAAAGAAAGTAAAACAGAACAGACCTGCCAACTTGTACACATTCTGCGTAGCATATAAGCCTCTTGACATCAAAGTATGCTGCTTGTTTGTCACCCTTAAGTACTGCAAAAAGCAGGCGATGTCTCTCAGTACAAATGTGCATGTGCAGTACTTGAGTCTAAGAGCAAGAGGCAGAAGTGCAGCCTGCTGAGAAGCAGAAGAAGAAGAAGAAGAAGAGGGGTGCTGCTTTCTACTTTCACCAAAAATTAAGCAGGGATGATCCTGATTGACAAATACATAATGTCATTTCAAGAGACTGCAGCATTTTATTCCTGTCCTTCCTCCTCTTAACTCTGGCTGGCTTGTTCCTCAAGTGAGTACGATTAGTGTAACTTAATAATCATGACGTCAGGTGATGAAAATACTGACGAGGAGAGAACATCAGACCTACAAAAAAGAAATGAGTTCTTTCCTCCTGAAGCAAAATATCAGGAGCCATGGTCATGGTGATGTGCCTTTTTGCACAGCTTCAGTTAATAATTTAACTCTCCCTAAGAAAATTTGTATTTGTTGTTTTTTTCACAGAGAAATTACATTTTTGATAACTTGATTATAATAAGGTGAAAATACTTTTCCAAGGTTGGCAGGTCTGAATCTATGGCAGCTTTATCATCTCTAGTCCACTTTCCTCTGCAGATGAGTGGGCATAAAATTCCTCTGGTTTGTGTGCCAAAATCTTTTTTTTTGCTTACTCCCTAGTATGTCATTATTTTTGTTTTTTAGGGATTTTTCAAGATCACACCAGCATGCTTACAAACATGTAATGCAGCCACGACATGGCCACTCCTCTTTAAGATAATCCAGCTTTTTGGTTTTGGTTTGCGTCAGTTTAGATGATGGTGGCAGCTCAGCACACAAGTGTTGGTGGGACTGAGTTATTTCAGAGCTCTCAGCCGTACAGAAACTAATCCTCCATTCTTTTCTTTCTTCACGTCATATTTTTTGTCTCTCTTATTCCTTTGTTCTTCAGTTGTTTGAATACTTCTCTCTCCCTCTCCCCCTCTCTCCCTCTGTGATTGCATAAGAGCCTTATGTAGTGGTTATATGATTAAGTTGTCTCATCTAGTGTTCTCCTGATGTAAGGAGATTATGGTTTAGTTAACTGGGTGCTGAATACCAAAGGCCCAGACAAGTTTTTAGCAGATTGACACAGCTGTGGGAAGAAAAAAAAAATGCCACTCAAAGTCATGATTGTCAACAGTCATTATTTATTCATTTTTACATACAAGCTGAAGTTAAGCCCATGTTTTGCTAGGCGTATGTTATTTTATAATGCTGAAGTGCTTTGAATTGGCAAAGTTAATAAGAGAGTAATAAGACAGCACTTAATAGCAATTAAAAGTAAAAGTAAAATACTTTGTTGATTTTCAGAAGTTATCAATGATCTCAATGATTCATTCATTCAGTGTTTCTCAAAACTTTTTATTGACAGAGTACTTTTACTAATTTGCTGAGAAACACGTGACAAGATTAATCTTCTTCTCTTAACAATTTTATGACTTAGTCAGTCATACAGACAGATATACTCAAAATGGTTTATTTGAAGAAAATTCCTATATATACACAGTTTTGAGTGATATTGTATTTTCAAGAGTGCAGTAGTTTCCATCGAAATATCATATTCCATTAACATAATGCAGGCACATGCTTTGCACTCATAAATCAAGATGCATAATCTTTTTCACTCCTTTTTGTCTAATTTATTACAAAACCTTTAAATACAGAGTCTTACGGGTTTTTTAAATTTTATTTATATATATATTTTAAGACATTATATTCTATAATATGTTCAAAGGTTGCTGCTTATGCAAGTGGCTTGTAGAAAAAATCTGTTGATTGGCTGGTAAAGTTTCAACAGCCACTGACCCCTTGACTGGTGGACAGTGGAATTATTTTTGGACCCTGCTGCTTAAACTGATTTGCTTTTTTACCACTCAACATATGTTTGTGTGTGTGCTTGCAGGACATGGGCACAGTTATCCTCGGGAAGTTGGAGTCTGGATCTATCAGCAAAGCCCAGCAGCTGGTCATGATGCCAAACAGGGTGAGAAATCCTCCATATGACTTTCCTTTTTCTCACAAGGGATCAAGAAACCTACTGCTAGAAATAATTTCAAGGCCTCATTATTGTATTAAAAGTACGGCAGTCTAAATGAAAAGAATATGCAACCAGGCTTAATTTGTTCTGGAGCACGCTGGAGCAAACTCTGGCACCTCCCACATCAGGACTGACACCTATTTGTTTAGATCTGGTCCATCACTATGTTTATCTGCTTTGTAAAGTTCATTGAAGTGACTCATAAACAAACTGTTTTGTATGCAGTTCAAATTTGCCTTTGAAAGAGAGAGCGAGAGAGATGTGTGTTTTGTGCATGTAACATGAGCTAAATTTAGCAACGAGGACAATATTGTCAAAATGTCTATTAAAATCATTGTAAACCCCCGTCTTAGCAATTGGGAGTTTGTGCTGTAATGTGGCAAAATGAGTTTGGATGAATTAGGAGGTGTGTGTAGGTGGGGCTCTGTCCATAGTTCTGAACCATAGTGAATAAGATTGATGAACAGGGACAGATGGACAGAACATGTCACTAATTTTCTTAGACTGTTGTTTTATGTGGTGACAGGGACTGACATAGAGATTTTTTCAGTGCTTTCTGCGATTTTTTTTCTCCTCCCTGACCCGCTTGAACAGCGAACTCTCTGTGTTCCAGGACCTCATGACGTACAAATCACACACTGCCTGTAACACAAAGGATTTAGTCGTTATTTTAACATCAGCCATGTATCCTATTTCGACAAGGCGGTAAATTTTTTTACTTAAACCGTTTATCACAAGTTTTTAAGAGAAAGAGTTGTCTGTGTGTGCATATTGCAGCACACAGTGGAGGTATTGAGCCTCCTGAGCGACGATGTGGAGACAGATGACGCAAGTCCTGGAGAGAATCTGAAGCTGAGGCTGAAGGGCATCGAGGAGGAAGAGATCCTCCCTGGTTTTATTCTCTGTAGCCCTGACAACCTCTGCCATTCTGGTCGCACCTTTGACGCACAGGTAATGACAGATTATGAGCAAAGTCACCGCCTGCTGGCATCAATGTCCTTAATGTAGAGATAACTTTTGCAGCATAATTTTGGTGAGACTTTGAAACTCTTCAGATTGAACATTCAGGCAGCTACAGACTTGATTAGCTCTCATGTTTTTCTTTTGATGGTAACAGATAAATTCTCAACCTTACACTTTTATATTTAATACACTGAATGAATAATATCATAATACTTATACTCATTAATCCTGCTTCCAAATTAACTGGTTGTGATTTTCTTCTCTAAAATCTCTAAAATAAACTTTGCAATTTTGCTCCTTCTATTTCAGATCGTCATTATTGAGCACAAATCAATCATTTGTCCTGGTTACAATGCAGTCCTTCACATCCACACCTGCATTGAAGAAGTGCAAATCACAGTAGGTTGCAGTTTTGCTTTCCAACGTGTTTGTTTTCATAAGTTATTGTATTTGATAAACTACCGGTAGCTTTAAGTCATCTTCATGCCTTACTGAGCTGTGGTTCAACTCTTTAAATCCCAACTGCAGGCCTTAATCTGTCTTGTGGACAAGAAGACAGGAGAGAAGAGCAAAACTCGGCCACGCTTTGTTAAGCAGGACCAGGTGTGCATCGCCAGGCTTCGAGCAGCAGGAGTCATCTGCTTAGAGACCTTCAAAGATTTCCCTCAGATGGGACGATTTACACTGAGAGATGAAGGTGAGCGTTTCCAAGAAAACGATGTGTTTAACCCAAAGGTAATATGCATTTTTTTCAGACACAAGTGAACCGCTGAGATGGCGATTTAAAAAATGAATGAATTTATTTGATTGTGTGCATATCTGTCTCACTTCTGCAGCGATATGAGCAGAAATCTTACATTGCCCATTTGACCCTCATCTTTCTTTGTACACCCCTCCCCCCAGGGAAAACTATCGCCATCGGCAAAGTGCTGAAGCTGGTGCCAGAAAAGGACTAAATGCAACAGCGGCAGCATGCATGGAGTTCTTCCACTCGTTACCGGAGAAACGCTGCTAGAGCCGACCCAAACAGCTACTCTCTCTTTACTCACAACTATGCTGAAGAGGAGAACAACGACAAGGAACAAGGAGTTATGAAAGAGAATAAAATTGCATCAAATGAAGAAAACAAGACTGAACCAATTTTTCTGATGAACAATATAAAATGAGAGACCAAGTCCAGTTTGTCAGCTTTCTCATATTGAGAGCTCAGCTATGCCACTAATGTAGCTACATGTCCCCCTTCTTTACCCCCACAGCTGACCGCGCTGTTGGCTGCTGGCCATGCCATTGGTTTTTAGAATGGAGATGGATGCAGTGTTGTTGAGATTGGGGAAAAGAGAGAGAAAAACTACAGAAAGATTTCATATCCTGCAAAAGACAAGAGTTAGCCTGTATAATTTGCAAAATTCATCTCCCCTTTTAAGAGTGGGATTAGGAATCCAATGGACATTTTATTCGGTTGTAAGGATTGCTGTACCAAAATTTTTTAATTTGGTCTCTCTCCACCTGAGATGGTTAAATTGGATTGAGCTCCCATACTGTTCTGATGAACCATAAATAAACACACACCCAAACAAACAGGCACACGGCTGTAACATAATCAAAAATGAAAATAAATCAAGCTGCAACAGAGAGGTGTTTTGTTTTCCTTTAAAAATACTCTCATTTGGGATGGGAAAATCAATATCAAGTGTGTACTAATTGCACCTGCTGAAATTTCCTGTTTAACAATGAAAGCACCAATATATCAGTACTAATGAGGTGTCCTATTGTCTGATGATTTAGGTATACTAATATCAGTGAAATTGGATGTATTGCTGATTTTGTCCACACCTGAAAATTCAGAATAAAAAGCTGCTACTTTTTTACCCTTGTAGGCTGCCCTACATTTTTAATTTATTTCAGAGTTTAATAAATGATCATTTTACGACTTTCGTTTATTTAACCTTCACACTAAGGCTGAAATATCCGTACCTATTTTACTTTTTAGCTTAATTTGAAATTCCCCTTTAAAGGCAAATATTCCCTCATGTCTGCTTAAAGTTGTATAAATAAAGTTGGGTTGTATGTGACGTAGTGTAAGCCGAATGCGCATGCGTGGCTTCAGTTTGCACGTGAAGCGGACAGCATGGCTGAGGAGAGTAAAGTTGTGTTAGACCGGGCACAGGTAAAAACTGCTATGCAACTCCCATGTTTTTCATATTTTTGTAAACAGCATGATGGTAACTGAACGTTTACACGACTGTAATAAAGAATTTTGTTATAAATCGACCGCGGCTATAAGTTAGCGTTAACTAGAGTGTCTTCTTGCTGACTTGTTTAGCATCGAAGCTAACATTGATTCACAGTGGAAACGTAACCAATTTGGATCAGTAGAGCAAAGAAAAAAAACAGTAGTTTTCCTGTGTGTTTGTATACCCGTTAAAACAGTGGAATTAATATTTCTGCCAGGTGAAAAAGGCCGTCCAAGCCTTGCAGGCTTTCTTGAAAACAAAGTCGACCAGTGAATCCCTGTTCCTGGACGAAACTCAGCAGATCAGCCTGCTCTTCACATTGTGGAAGATCCCAAAAGAGGCACAGACCATCCGCATGTGAGTTTACCAGAGAGGAACATAAGGCTTATGTAATGTCTGATCTGTAATCTGTAGCAGTTGTTTACTCTCATGTCAACCTACTTTACTAATACGAAATTACATCTCGCTCTCAGTCCCTTGCCCCATGGCCAGCGGTCTGACACAGATGAGGTCTGCCTTTTCACCAGAGATGAGCCCAAAATGACCTCAGAACAGACTCAGAGGTTTTATAAGAAGCTGCTGGAGGTGAAGGGAGTCAAAAACGTCACTGAGGTATCTGCCTGTCTCTACATACACATTGTTCAGCATGGAGACATGTGCAATTACTTATTATTCGTACTATCCACATTCATGATAGAAAAGTAGATGGTGAGTCCCAAATCTTAGAAACTGAAGGTGAACTTTCAACTAGCAAGGTATTTTGTCTTGCAGCCAGAGCTACAATGTGTCCCTTTATTCTGTAGATCATCCCGTTCAAGGTCCTGACAACGGAGTACAAACCTTATGAAGCAAAAAGACGCCTGCTGGGGAACTTTGACATGTTCCTTTCTGACGACCGCATCCGCCGCCTCCTGCCTTCCCACCTTGGCAAACATTTCTACCTGAGGAGAAAGTAAGGCCTTTCATGAGGGTTGTCAAGAGCTTGTCCTGAAATTTCCCTAATATCTTCAGTAAAATACCACAACAAACAGAGGTTTGCTCCCAGTCAGCAGATTTGGTATATTGGGGATTCCCTTCCAAGACACAGTTGCCTGTTTGATATTGTAGGTGCATGCTTTTTTTATTTTGCTTTGCAGCAGTCTGATTTCCTAAGTCCAACTTTATGTTAATTAATCCTACAATCTTGTTAAAAATATCTTCTACACACATTATTTTTTGTAAATACCATATTTATGCACTTATATGTGTCTTTCTGAGTTGCAGTTTAGGTGCACTGGATTCATTCTTATGTCTGTCTTATCTGTCTTTACCAGAGAGCCGCTGTGTGTGAACCTGCAGAGCAAAAATCTGGCCAGAGACATTCAGAATGTCATCCAGGGCACCAGCTTGAAGGTTACCAACAAGGGCCCCTGCTGGTGAGATTCACTCTACTGCCCTTTTTCTCCCTTCTATAATCTGAAACTGCTTTCTGGTAGAGCTTTTCCAAATGGTTTGAAGGTTTTAAGCTTCTTTAATAACATTTATATTTGAATTTGAAATCAAAATTCAATTGCTCAGGCTATTGTACAGCTTTGAATGTTTTGTGGTCTTTGTGGTCTTGGGACAGACACCGTCAGACAGCTGCTGATGGTGATTGCACTGACAAGAGAGTTGTGGATTTTCACAGGGATAAAAACACTGAGTTGCCAGATTTTGCCCTGATATACAACCATTTACTGGCGATAGGAAAACTCAGTTTATTTTCTGAATTTATGGGATTAAAAAAATTATCTTCACTACAACCTTCAACTGATCCAGTGGTCAAACTTATGCATCTAATGCAAAGCAGAAGTTGAGACGATAGTGACAGGCATCTGTAGCTTCAAACAAAAAAATCAACAAGTTGTAAATGTCTAAAAATGATATTTGGTATTGTCCTACTTTTTGTGAAACTAACCTTTTTTATCTTAAGGATAAACATTCTGTATTAGTACTCCTTTAACAGAACAGTGAACAAAACAGCTAGTTTATCAAAATATTTTCATGTTCTGCTATATGAATAGCACCTCTCAGCAACCCTGTCGATTCTGTGAAGTGTTTGATATGGGCAGTAGCTGGTGCCATAGAGATTCAATGTAAATCCAGATGGACCTCCTCTTCACATGGAGCCTGTCTCTACAACCTTGATACACTTTTATTTACTGTCATATTAACGTGTATTTAAAAAAAAAAAAGTAATTACATTACCTGTGTTGTTGCTGTATACAGTGTTCCTTCTGTCTGACATGATTGGCTTGTATTCTAGCATGGCTCGTGTTGCCCACTCTGGCATGACAGCAGACGAGGTGACAGAAAACATAGAGGCTGCCGTCCAATCAGTGGTGGCCAAACTACGCATGGTGAGTGTAGCTGCCTGAAGGGTTGCCTTGTGTTTTTCATCAGGGTTGATTTAATGAGTAAGAAAATTCACTTAAGAACATCTCAGTGTTTTTCATGTTTAGTTTTCTTTGGTGCTTAAGCTCTTACACAGCAATTTCATCTCTAGACTAACAGAAAATAACCTTGGCCTTTGTTCCTAATTCTGTATTATATTTGTATTTCCCCCAACAGAAAGGACCAATAATGAAGCTCATCCACTTAAAGAGTCAGACATCAGTGGCTCTGCCCATCTACACCTCAGACCTGAGCCACCTCGACAAGGTGGAGGAGGCAGACAAACCTAATCAAACTTCCAAGAAAGAGGTTTGAAGGAGTTTTTTTTTTTAGATGTTGATCTTGTGTCCTGTCAGGATTTATGTGTAAAATAACAGCTCATGTGTTTTTAGAGAGCTGTGGCCAGAAAACTGGCAAAGAAAAACAAGAAAAAAGAAGGAAAGCAAAATGCTTCCACTGTCAAGGGAGAGAAGAAGAAAGTGGAGGAGGAAGAAGAGGAGGAAGAAATCCCACAGCTGGTTCCCATAGTAACACCCAGCAAAAAGCCTAAGCTGGAGGTCAGTACCATTCACCACAGCACGGTGAATACTTGAACACCAATTTAAATCTTTCAACAAATGGTTTGGGAAAAATTATTCAGAGATGAGTCTTAATTGTGTGTGTGAACTGCAGACCCTCATTGATTTTCTTTCTTGCAGAAGCCATCCAAAAAGAAGCAACTGGAGAAAGCACCCAAACCTGCTGTAGGAAAGAAGGGGACAAAAGCACCCAAACCTGCTGTCGCAAAAAAAGGGAAAAACGCACCGAGTAAACTCACCAAGAAGGCTGATAAGACTGAATCCAAAGTAAAAAGAAAAGTGCCAAAAGTGAAATGATTCTCAGCAGAGCATCTTCTCACTTTACCCTCTTAACATGGACATTTTACACAGTACACAGGACCAGACTGTTCACAGAATGATCAACATGTTCTGTTTTTGTCTTTTTTTTGTCTTGAATGAAACATATTATAAATATTATCTGAAATGATCTGTGGCTGTGTTTTTGTACTCTATATTCTTGGAAATAACAGACCTTTTCCACAGCAGACATTTTTATCACAGCATGAAAAAAGCTCAGGTGTCAGTGAGCCATCACACATACTGGCACGGCTCTGAAATGAGAAAAAGCTTCATGTGCTTCAACCCTTATTCATTGTTGTGAAATACTTCAGTGGATTTCGTACTATGTCAAAATGTCTTTGTGAAACGGACAATGAAATGCTTACAGTGATTTGATAGGTGCCAGTTAATTCATCGTAAAGTGAAACATTACCTACTGTTTTGCTTACACATTGTTGAGTGGGACACACAAATTCTGCAAGGAGTTTTTGGTTTCAGTTTTTCTCCAACAGAACAAAATATTAAGTCAAGCGTTCTTGAGGAAATTTAAGTCTTAACAGAATGGAAGAGAAAATACAGATAAATTTAATCATCTTTAATTCCAGCAAAGTTTAATTAACTGTGTTTTGGATGTTCTTACTGCCTTAAAAGGGAAGTCACACACATCTTGCTTAATAACTTGCTAAAGATAAACAGACAAGAAGTTATGGCAATTTTTAGCCTTTGTGGCTCAATAAAACATTTGAACCCTTTTTTTTAATAGTTCAGTAAACTTTACA
>JAQNCA010000017.1:17607022-17624084 GCA_029783725.1 Acanthurus tractus | reverse complement strand
GGAAGTCACCCATTGGAGACAACTGAGGCAACAGCAGCAACTGCTCTCTTTCTGAAAGTGGCTTTAATGGATTTCTAATTTAAATTTTCTCAAACCTCATTATTAGAATTGATCAGACCCAGATTTTAGATTGATTTAATACAGCAAGAAAGAGCATGGAAACTGGTGAGCTTTCTCCATTGATTGTATATAAAGTTGGATGACATGACAGGTCCCCAGAGAGAGGCCAGAGCATCTAAAACATCCTCTGGTGGCTGACTGTAGTATGGGACATTCATCTGTCTTTTCCATGATAGCAGATGGGACACAAGCCAAACAAGCCAGAAATGGAAATTACGTAAAATAAAACTTTCTCAAAGATGGTTTCTGCCATTTTAGATAGTTCTCATGATGCTGATATTTATCTAGGTGTTCATGTTTTCTGTTAAATTTGGTTGTGGTGTGATTCTATATTAACAAGCTATGATAGAAAGCTTGATAGTTCACACATGCTCACAACTTAGTCAGTCAGGTGTATGGGCAGAACTTCGACACTGTGTCTCCATCCACATGCACTGCAGAGTCTGGCTCCAAATGATGATGGTGCAGGATGGCAGTGCCCATAAAGTGTGAGCAATTGGAGATATGTTGTCCATCCTTTTAAACAGTAAATGCTCAACTTGCGCAGAAAACATGTATAGTAAATGAAAGGGCAGATTTTGTTACCTGTAGACTAAGACAAGCTAGCTATTTCTCAGTCTTTCTGCTCATAACTGACTGCTAACATTTGTATCATATTTTCCATACTGACAAACTGAGCTGATACTTTGATTTGCCTCAGCAGATACTATAAAATTAAGGAAAGTAAGGAAAACACTGGCCTTTACTAACCTTTTGAGCGAATGTTTAGCAAGTATACAGCACATGGTGTGTGTGTGTGTGTGTGTTGGTGTGTGTGGACCCAGTATGCGTGCATCCTTGCTTGCTCAGCCAGAGACATGGACGACCGGTTCTTTGTTTGTGTACACTAGTGAGAATGTGTAGTCAGCATATTTTGCCCTCTCATTCTAGGTCCGTGTTCTCCATTTTAACTTACGCCATGGGCCAGAAAACTATGAGCTTCGCACGTGCTCTGTGCGAGCCTTCACGGTCGACCTCTTTTGTACTTGGAGAGCCTTCCTGACTCTGCTTTGCGAGCGCTTCTCCTACAGAACATCCCAGGGTCTCACTAGCCCCCATCCATGCAACCCAAGGCACAACAGGCTGAAACTTGAGTGGGTGCCCAGGCCTGACGAACTCCCGCAGGATCAGTATGACAAGCAGCGCTACAGAGGGCTAACTGTCTGTAACCCTGAGGTCTCACAATCAGATGACATCATAAACACGCAATGGAGCCCCTGTGAAATCACAGACATGTCTGGGTTTATGGAGGAACTGCTGAAGGTGTCTCTGGCCGAAGGATTCAAGGTTGATCTAGTGACTCCTGACCCAGCGGATATTCTTAACTGCACCTCACTTCGGCTTGTCAAGTGCTGAGATCAAGGAAAAGAACATAACTAAATTCACAAAAGCATGCCAAGTAGATGAACGCTGGGTTATTCTCTCAAGTCACTGCTGAACAGCTATCTTAAGGATTTAAACTACTCAATTAAATCTTTTATAGTCAGGTTTGGGGCTAACTTTTGTATCATAGAAATCAAAAAAGATACACATTCTGACAAGGATATTTTTCTTCTCACTTTCTTTTCTCCATTCCAATAGTTTACAAAAATAGTCAATAATAAATTGTACAAACTTTACAAATGCTGACATGTCAAATTTTGGACATTAACAAACAATAGTTAGATTTAAATTAGCCTTTTTTAGACGTGGAGTCTAAGACATGACTTCATCTACATAGTGTGTTAATGCCTTCTGGGCATTCAAAAATAGGTGCCTGTAATGGAAATGTTCTCTTTTGATTCTGTACAGGACTTTTTCAAAGAGAGCTGCAATACTGTGACAGTACTACTAAAGAAAAGCAGTGATTTGGAATTAAGTCAATCAAGGAACAAGAATGTTCTCAGGTCGCGCGCAAGCCGCAAGAGTGCAAAACTGCAGCCACTGGCTGCTCTGGGGCAAGGCTTGCCTATGTCTCCTATATAATCCTGTAGATGCCACTTGATTTTCTTTATTCATCACATGATCTATGCTTCTGTTCCATGTTGACTATGTCTGAGACCTCTTATATGTATACGAAATATAAACAGAGTGAAAACCCATTCTCACAGGATAGCACCATAGTGCTGCAGATAGTTGGAAATTCCACAGTTTCAAGAGATTTAACTGCCATTTGTACTCAAAAACAAGTGCATATAAAATTCTTGTGTGTAGCTCAGTGAGTCAACTTAGATTAAGAAAAGTGCAGACAGTAATAAAATTAAGATGAACACAATACTATAATTAAAGTATGGAATAAAATAGAAAAAGCAGTTGTGGAAGGACATTAACAGCATAGAAATTAAAGAATAAAAATAAAATATAGGTATATAGTTTAGACTATACATAAAAATGTATAAAAGTTATTCTACATTTCAAATATGCAAAAATAATCTGGCTAAATACACAAACCCCATCCAAAAAGAATCCACCCAAAAAATCCACCTGGGGTACATTTTAACTATGAAATTTTTGAGCTGGGAGTTGATTGGCTTACAATAGGGCAAAAATTGAAAGCAAATGTGATGGCACATGCAGGAACTATTTATCTTTAAACACAATGAGGTCCTGGTGTCTTACTCACAATAAGGTGTCCTAGCAACCAGCTGGCACTTCAGTCACTGAGAAAGGATGATTGACAGGACGCACTTCAACCTTTGTTAGGGCAGGCTAGCTGTGTCCCCCTGTTTCCAGCCTTTCTGCTAAGAGCTAGCTCCAGTTAATGCACAGGTATAAGTGTTAAACATTTCATCTAATTCCCAGCAAGAAAGCAAATAAGTTTATTTGCAAAAAAATCTAACTGTTCCTTTTAAACTGAGACAAACTTCTCCCTCTTTTGAGAAACAAGCAGCAAAAGCACATCACAGTTGATGCAGGGACCTCTCAAGCCACTGCATCACCAATGAGCGGTTATATTTTAAGGTGATGAGGTATTGTGGCCACATGCAGAGACTCAGCTGCTATGCTTTAACACCTTTTACACCTCCAAAGTCAGTCTGAGACTATACAACATGTCATAGAACAGTTAGACTTCGGCTTGCGCTCATTTAGTTCCCATGTTACTGAAACTGACATGCAAAGGTAATGTTTCTGCTGAGTTTTTTGCAGTATGTAGGGATGTTGGTAAAATTTAAAAATACCACAATTAAATTAGATTTAGGTTATTATCATGGTGTTTTTTTTTCTTCTTTTTTTCCCAACTAGTAAAAAACTCATTAAAACTTTTAAAAACATTACTTTATAATTATATATAATTAAAAAATTATAATTAATTAAACTGACTGTATTTCTTTTTTGGGAGGCTATATCTGTTTGCCTTTTAAATGACTTGCAGAGAGTCAGATGAGTTGGAGACTAAGTGTGTAATTTTAGTCTGGAGGAAGCAGTAGTAAAGGAAGTTTGGAGGAGGAAAAGATGTGTCTCGGCTGAAGAGGAAAGGTGTCTAGCTACAAAAACAGACCCAGTGGTTCTTTCCTTTGCTCCCTCTCTGAACTTCCTTCCTAGGACTGTAAGACTAAATGGTTCTGCAGCCCTTCTGGTTCATAGCTCTTCACATCATGCATAAGGGACATCAGTTATTCTCTCATGCAACTATAATGCTTACATCTCAGATTAAGTGAATTGTTTTTAGATTCATTACTCGTTGAAGGTCACCATTGTTTACTGTGCTCATTGTGTGTGTGTTTTTATGTTTGCTTATTTTTTCCTCAACAGGAGCGTTACAGTGGATCCCCGACTTTCTATGTCACAACTCCTTCAGACGGAGCTCGGGCTCTCGATCTGTCGTGACCACTATCAACACATCTTTGCTATATGAATGCCGCATAATTATTCCTCCTTGTAGACTTTACTATTTGATTTTTTTCTTTTTTAATATTTACTAATGAAAATAAAATGAAGCTGTTGTGCAGACTGAAGCTGCTTTAAAAATATTGTGTAATTGATGGGAAAAGTGCCTTTATAGTTAAGCATTATTGTCTAATAATACTCATATTTTTACCTTTCTAATTAGTGCAGTGCTCTTACATTTAGATCATAATTTCTTTCAGTGTGGCCTGCAAGACAACAGCTGCCATCAGATACATTTTTTACAGCTTGGCAATTGCATCAAACTGTGCCTGCCAAAAAATCAATGTCAGTTTGTAAATAATGGTCTGTAAAAATACTAAAACCATTGCGAAGGAGTTTAATCGCCAAAAAGCCAAGATATTTTTCTCTGGAGTTCCTGGACACAAAACAAAACACTTAAAAAATGAGAATGCATATTGTTTTTGATGAGCCATGAGTACAAAGGGACTTAAAATATTTGCTGTTTTTTATTTTAGTAAAGATGTCTGTCTGTTTTCATCTTCAGGTGAATTAAGATGTAACCATTCAATTTTTGCACTTGTCTTTAAGGTTATTATGGAAGCCTTTTTTATATTTACTCTGGTAATCCTGACCTGCCACTGTTCACAATCAACTAATCAAGATTCAATGTGCTTTGGATTTGTGAAAATAAAAGATAAGGAATCATTCATTTGTTCTGGTGTCTCCATTGTTGAAATTAACTGCTGTAAGGAAGTTAATGCTCTTAAAAGGTCATATACTTGGAAATTTGTACACATTGTCCCACTCATTCTTGCATTGCAAAAGTGAAACAGTTACTAATAGTGGCTTGTTCTTATAAAAAATGTGAAGAAAAAAATATGACAATCTTCTGTTGAACATAGATTAATAATGTTATTGTGGTAGTGTAGTATACAATAAAATATTCCAAATATCTGCAGTAGCTTTTTAAAAAAAAAAATCTTCACCCGGTTTCGTGAGTGGAAGTAAATGTGGTGAAGGTTGATGTGCAACAGTTGCCAATTGTTGTTGATAGGCTACTGCTTGGTTGTTACTTTAAAATCTTGTCAAAAAAGGCAGGCAATGCCTTGACATCTCAACAAAATAATAACTTGCAACTGTAAGGCTGTGAGGCTCTGATGAACAATGAGATAGTGGTGATGATTAAGTACAAAAATTATCAACATCCACTTAAATTAGAAGATGTGATAAGATAATCCCTTATTAGTCCCAAAAAGGGGAAAACTGCATTGTTGCTGCTGGAAGGAAATATCAAAAATGGAGAAGCAAAATTAAAAACTATAGAAAAGACCAACAATAATAAATAAAAGTAAGTAAAGTAACAACAATGCAAGATATGTACAAGAGAGAAATTGCTGTTAAACAATATCAACAGTGTAAATGGAGAACACACTTAATCGTTTAAAGAAAGTCTTTACACCACTGGACCGCGAAGAAATATTGTACTTTGTGAAAAATACAACTGCACTTTGTGATTTATTAATTCAGTAAAAAAGGTTGCCGAATGGTCTTATACTTACATTTTGTGTACATATTCACAGTTTTCTGAATGTGCTTAATGGCTTTAAATATATTACAAGGTCTTAGTCACATTTTACAAGTAAAAAACCTAGTGAGAGCTGTAGATGTGTTATAATTAGAGGGAATTTATGAGGAACCGCACCGAGCCAAGACGCGGAAGTACGGCGGAACTTAAATTTGTGAAGCAGGAGTTTACCATGGTTTACAAGGTGCACTTGAATGCATCATAAGGGAGGAGTTAGCAAACAGTGAAGTTTAGCCTAGCAGGAAGCACCGAGGCTACCGCCGCAGCGGTGGATAAAGAAGGAGCAGTTTTTAGTTTATAACCGGTGCTCAGACGTGATATTTCCTCCGCAAACACGCTGTCGCTTGGATCGTGGGAGTAGGCGCCTTCGGTCTTGTTACATTTTATTTGACTTTATATGAGGAGAGAGTTCCCAGCCAACTAAAACACCGGACACTGACCGGAGGTGGAATCTTATCCAGCGTCTGTGAACGGTGGACATCGGCTGAGCAACGGCCGTTTTGAATGAGGTGGGTAGGGAGGAGGGCCCGCACTTCACGTTTACAGAGAGCTGGTTCCCACAGGTGTTTGCTTGTGAACCAGTTGGCTAACAAATTAACTGCACTGTTCATCTCAGCCACCTGTTTTCTGTTCACCTGAACGGCTCCAACGCAAGCTAGCTGAAGTTGGCTGATAAGACAGACATTCTTCTAATTGCTCACTTGCTAACTTAGCTGGCTAATTTTTACTCATGATATTCGAACCACACATAAGGCAGTTAATTGTTGTTGCTTAATATAAAAGGTAATTTGAACACTTCATAGTAAAGGTAAAAATAATTTGTTCTCCATATAAATTACTCTGTAAACTTTGCCGCAACAGTACTGTCAGTAACCCAAGACATGTATGACTGGAGGCAAATGCTTTGAGTCACCTGCAACCTAACAAACACATTTCACTGATATAACACACATTTCAGTGATTACTACCACCACTAATTTATGTGGAACAGTCTTGTGCTTGAACAACTTGCTTGGTGGATTGGATCAATCCCCGTATTCTGGTTGGCTAATGGCTGGAAAACTTATTTGTATATCTATCTATGTCTTGTAAACAATGCGTCCAGGCTCAAATAACTAGCTTAATAAGGTGTCGGCGCACACTTAAGTATAGTTTTCTCAACCTAAAACTGTTCTTTAAGCGACTCATGAATCCCAACAATAAAATTTACAAGAAACTTTGAAGTGATTGAACGTATAACTTTCTATCGTAGCGAATAAACGTGGCGCTTCCTGCTAACCTCTGTGTGCAGCCAGGTGAGTAGTAGTTGCATAATTGCGGAAACGTATAACTTCAGCAAGGTGTGTCTCCTAGCAGGTATGTCAGTAAGCCTTTTGACTCAACGGTGTGGTTTTTAAGCACTTGTAATCGTTGCGTTTTGGGAGAGGGGGTGTGTGAGGATGAAGTGTTTCACCGGTTTGGCTAGTTTCGGGGAAATTCATGACTATCTGGCAACCTTGGGAGTAAAATAATGGCATTACACAGCCCTACTCACGTTGTACACACTTAACCAAAACCAGCCCTTAGCTCAGTTGTAGTAATGGGCTGTGATACATGTGAGTCCTCTTGTGTCATCTGCATGCTTACCTCTGCAAATATCTCTTAATCCTCTGCCTCTCTCGATCATGTTGTGATTACATTTTTCAGGCGGAGTTGTATGGCACTCAGACAATGAGCAGTAGAACTAAAAAAAACTTCCAGAATTTGAACAGGATACAGGTGAAGGACACAGGCTGCGTCCTTCCAAATCCACCTGCATCAGGGCAAGACTGGTCAAACAAAAACCCTTTGTTCTCAGTGGACTTCGTGCTATTCCACCTGCATAGTAAAGTCCACCTGAAACCATAATGGAGGCAAAATAAACGGCCCCTCCCAAATGAAGGGCAAGCTAGAGAGAAGCTCTCGCCTACTGAGTGTCCAATAAATTTCAGTTGATTAGGATAGCAGGAAAGCAGAACCTTTTTTTAACGCCACCTTAGATACACAAAGGAGGGATTTCATATGCAAGTCTGTCAGTTGTCTCTTTAGAGTTGTTCTTTCTTAAAATTTGAACAACAATATAGTTAATTTATCCAACCTCATGTGGTTGGGGCAATATTCAAGAGGCATACTTTGCTTGTAAACTTCAAACAAGGCACTTGGCTCAGACTGTCACGCTGTGTTTAACGCTGTTAACTGTTAACCTGATTCCTGTTTTACTCTCCCAATGTGCAACACATTATCAGGCAGGAAAAGACGCTTTTTCTGTGGTTAGCAAGTGGAATGGCATAGGAAGTAGAATGCTATAAATTGTCATTAATCAGGCTTTACAGCAGACATTCCAGGATGTAGCTCATTGTCAGAATGTGTACACTGTTTGGTGCAAAACTACTAAGACCAGTATTAGGTTTTTGTTTTTGAAAAGGTCAGACAGAAAAGCTGCCATGATGTCTCTAAACAGATTTAGATTATTTGTTATGATCTATTGAACTTGCGAGCTGCCTGTGTTGCATCTTATGCCAGGCTTTATACTTGGTCAATTAGAGACCAAAGTGACACCCTTAATCTCAAGAGTCTATTCCCACTTGGCTTTTAAATGAAACATTTGCTTTGAATTTAAGTGTTGTATTGACCTACATTAGAGCAAAAGATTTGCCATAAGAAATCACATACAGAATCTCATACAGAATAAAGCAAACTGTTTACATACATGTTGAAAATGTGATATGAGGTTCCCAAAGTCCATATACATAACAATCTTCACAGCATATCACATAAAAATATATACAGAAAGCAACTCTTGGATAGTAAAATTTTTGTACTATTTATAGACAAAACTGTTGATTGATGATAACCATGTTTGTAGTCTTATATAAACAAGGTATGATTGTATCAAGCCTTGTGTTTTTCTTTGCATGTTAAATTTTTTATATTAGTCCTAAGCTTCAAATTTAAATGTAATCATGATAGTCAAAAGTGGTGTCATATGCATTCAAAACAGTCGCATAGTGAACCTATTATGGTAACATTGCAACAGTTCCATATTGACTGATGCACTCGCTGCTGTTGAGACTTGACTTGAATATAGCTGCTGGAGACTCTGACAATTTAGGAAATAACAAATAAAAATTATAATAAATACAATTATTTTTCAAACCTCCTTATCTTTTTAAATGTTTTACAGTATTTTGCTCCAAATATATTTATTCCTATCAATGTAATGAATCTAATGCTGTCCATTACGACAACCTTCTGAACAAATATTCCCTTTATTAGTTTTAGTTGTCTGTGTCTGACAGAAGGGGTTTTTATTGAACTTTGGGCTCTAGAGACTGTGTTTTGCTCTACTGTTAAAATGAATGAAATTATTCTTAAAAGTGCTTCTAACCTGTTTGTTAAGATTGACCAACATGATAGGGTAGAAAAAAAGTGAGGTAGTAGTAAGAAACCCACAACTACCTTTTTGAAAGAGCAGATAGCTGGTTCTAAATTAACATGACCGACATTGAGTCGAGACAGGTGACCGTGTGGTCATGCAGAAAGCAGAAGTGGTTTGGTTGGTGCCCTAACCATTAACCCAGACAGTGCTGTTGTTTCAGATTATATGTTGAGATTTAATTGAATTTTTAACATTTAAAACATGACTGATTATATCCCAGGGGAAAATGTTATAGGTGTATGTTGAAATTTTGATGAGAATAGTTAACAGTATTTAGTCCTTTCACTGTTAGTAAACACATGCGCCTTCAGACACATCCGCAGTAAAGTGGGAACCTAACTGATCCATAAAAACACTGTAGTGACTCTGCCCTCACTGTCAGTCCTATTCCCCTGCAGCAGTGATCCTGTAAAGACTTTCAGAACTGACATGTGGAGCACATCTTGCTGATTATGTGACTTTGCCATTTCTTCCATCCCAGATTTCTGCTAAGCATTGAACACATAGTTCTTGGATTTTTTTTTTTTTTTTTTTTTTTTTTTGATGGATTGAAATTTTTTAAGAACAGGTTGCAAAAAAATTATACAGGAGGGACACCATTAAATTCTCTTCATGATATGTGAGGATGAGGATACATAAAGATAACTCAATGGCTGCTGAAAATGTCTGCAACTTGGAGAGAATGAGGTTCAGGAGTTCTTCACCCTCTGAGCAGAGACGAGATCAGCCAGCATAAAACAGACACTGTCAATGATTATTATAGCCAGGTTATGCTGTTATTAAGTGGAAAGTGCTGCCAATGGGTATGTTATATGTTGCACTAGATGTCATCGCTATTATGTGACACTACCCCTTGATGTTCCACAATTCCAGATTACTTTTTTTAAGTCACACTCTGGAATTGACATTTTACCAGTGATGTTGCGAGTAAATAAAACAGGAGGTATAAAGAAGTGACTCTGTTGCAGTGCTGTGTAAAAAGGGTTAGTGAACTGCAGTGTGAGAAACAGCCCAATGACCCGACTCCCCGCTGGAAGGGACGGTAGAGCTTTTACTAGTTTAAATGTTGTTCTCCTGGTCACCCCTCTCTTTTGTTTCTCCCTGGTTCTGATTACAGGAAAAGAGCGAGTGAGTTGGTGGGAGACATGATATCCTGCTAGCCACACCCAAAACTGACAAGATCTCATTTCTGTTTTGTTAGTGGAAGGAAGCATCTCTGTAATGTTTGGTGCAGTGTATGTGACAGACTCCTCCTACGGCTCTGTCTTTTTTAGCTGTAGATGTTTTGTGCAAGTACACAGGAAAAGCCCTCCTATTAAATGCGTATTCACCAGTGCTTGGTCCTTGCCAAGTGTCAGCATGACACACCTGATGGTTTCTGTTTTATGCTGCTCATATGCCCCCTCCCCCCCCCTTCTCACTGCACTGATCTGACACCAATCACACCCCAACCCGCATCACACCATGCTAATACTTACTGGAGAGGACTCATTTCTACCACCAAAACCAAGAATAGCTTGCTGACGTCCAGCCCAAGATCACAGAGAGGTGTTAGGCCTTACACTCTCAGTTTTATTTGATGCTTTATCAACAGTAGTGTGGAAGAGACAGGGAGAGAGAGAAAGCAGGAGGTGTAGTCACAAGTGTTTTCTGTGATCAGACCATGTGTGCGAGCCAGTTTTCTCTGTCTGTACAGCCTTAACAGCAGCTGCCAAACAGGTTCCGCTCCACCTGTCTGAATATGGTTTACTTTATAGCCTCATTTTTTGCCACTATATAGGTGTCTGCACTACAAAATTGTGCCTTGATCAGATGTCTTCCAGGGAGGGGCTAATTATCCTTTTTTTCCTGTCTTGCAGCAAGTGTTGGCATA
Source organism: Acanthurus tractus (assembly GCA_029783725.1). Taxonomy (NCBI): domain Eukaryota; kingdom Metazoa; phylum Chordata; class Actinopteri; order Acanthuriformes; family Acanthuridae; genus Acanthurus; species Acanthurus tractus. Next base: position 17,613,182 of record JAQNCA010000017.1, on the reverse strand, counting down.
GCTAGTGATTGCTCAAGTCCATAAGTAGAGTGTTTTGGATGCCAGGCATTTCCTGGCCATTCATTCCTACTCTGAGGCACTGCACTAGCTATTCGTTGAGGGACACAGGACATGTAGCAGCTCTGCTGGTTGGGTTGCCTTCTCTTTAAGATGTTGTTGTCAAGTCTAGGCATGTTTATGCATTTCTTTTTTTTTTTTACCTCCATTGACTCCCTTCTCAACCTAGATCACTTGGTTGATATGCTGGGAATTTGATGACATCACTGAACTGTGAAAGATAACAAATGACACCCTGCTAACTGAGTGTAAACACATTGTTAAGTGAAGGACATTTAGATTGGCGTATTGGACAGCAGAGGAAACACATTTCTGTAAATCTGTTGCTGAATATATCTTTGTGAGAAGAGCCAGTAAGCCAGGTGAAGTTGCTGTCGGTAGATGTTAGCTTATCTTGCTGAGAGATGAGCTCACTGCAGATCAAACAATGTGACGAAAGAGGCAATGTTCACTGCCGTTTACTGTTCATTCTCGACACTAGTTCATGACCTGCTACTGCCAAGTGAAACTCCTGGGAAAATCCATATGTGAGAGCAGAACTAGGACACGCCACTGTGCTGTGCTCTGCTGAAACCAGCCTGATCTGCTGGGTTTCTGTTGCTCACTTCTGATCTGCCATTGTTCTCCTGATTAACCTGAAAAATAACAGGTACTTCCCGACCACTTAAACAACCTTGTTCATTGTCTTGGCAACATGATTAAATTATTGTGTAAGTTTTTTTCGCTACATGTGGCAACCCTAGAAAAAAATTTATTTTGTTTTTACCTAACATAAGCCTTAGTTAAAGCCTTTAAAAAGCAATGCAGCTAGAGAATTATATTATATAAAAAAACTACAGTTTACGTTATCTCTGTAATTGGTTGAATAAATGTTTCAAATTGATACACTGAGTATTTAAAATGAAACCCGATATAGCAATTGATGAGGTGTTTATTGCTTGTTAACAAATACTTCACTTGTTAATTAAGCAGTAAAAAAGTCAATTTCTCATGTTGAGTATACATGTGTTGAAAGGCTAGATTTTTCACATTGTCAACAATTATCTCCAATTTTTTTGGTAGCCCCTATCCTACCCCTTTAAATTATTCCTTCTAATGATTTAAGGGAATTAGTTAATTGTTTAAGTGGATAGTTTTTACAGTTTGGGAGATCTGCTTTTTTGCTTTCTTACTGAAAGTTTGATGAGGATCTATCATGAGTTCATGTCCGTCTTGTTCAGTCAGTAGCTAGTCTGACTCACTGAATGTGGACTGGATAGAAACCTGCACTGGGTCACTATTTCAGTCGGTATTCTCCTCCTCTTGATATCTGCATACAACTGTTTTTCAAGAAAATGGATATTGCATCCTGAGCTTGTTATCGCTGAAGATGATTGTAATTGCTGTGAAGAAATACAAGGCCCTTCCTCCAGCACTGCCACAGCACTGTGTGGATGACTGGCTTTGCAAAAACGGGCCAGCAGGTTTTAGTTTAGCTTCATAAAAAAGAGGAAAATATGGGAAACAGCTAGCCCATGTCCCTCTGAAAAAAAACCAAAATCTGCCTATGAGCACGTCTGAAGCTCACCAGGTACAGCATGTCTTGTTTGTTTATCTGCAGAGAATGATAAGTAACAAGTTTTGGTTTAATGGAGGGGGGTTCTAATTGTACCACAGGGGATAGTAGCTGCTGTTGCCACAGAGTAAGTGAAGAGCTAGTTAAATAGCTCAACCTGTTGAAAAAAGAGGTAATTATTTGAATAGAAAAAAAATAAACATGTGAGCGAGAGCTAGAACAGCTATTTAAGGAAAATTGCAATTAAGACCTTGTAAAAAAGTTTGAGAGTCACTAGACGAGATAAAAAATCATGTGCTTTAAGTTAGGCCATAAATAAAAAATTAGAATACTCGCTAAAAGTAATTGATGGGCTCAGTTTTGTTCATACAGCACCAAATCACAACATAACTTGTCTCAAGACACCTTAGCCATCTACCACACTCTGTAATTTACTTAAAACAGTTAAAAAAGCCACAAATAAATCACTTATGAGAAGAAATGATGAAGTTACAGCCCTAAGCCTTTGTTAGTTTGGGTTTTTGTGGGATTTGTTGGCAATGAGAAAAACTTAAGACATCACTAGCGTTGTTCTTTAAATGTTCTCTGAAAGAATGTTCTCTTAAGGCACACAAGAACTTGGTCCAAACAAAATAGTGGAGAAGTAGTAACATTATTGCTGGTGAAAGTGTTATTCTTTTAGATTTTATGAATCTGACCAGGAATTGAGGTTTTTGATCTTTGTTGCCACAGACAGAGGTAGACACACAGGCTACAGTTCTGTTGATACAGACATATCGTAATTGTGTTGGAATTAAAATCACAACAATTAATCTGGCTACTATCTGAACATGCCAAAAACAGATTTAGGCTGGTCAGCTAAACAAGACCTAATGAAGCCCTGAGACTAAGATCGCAGTTTTGGAAACTCTACCTTCTAAAGATAAAAAAACATTTCATCCAAATTATTGTATGATAATCTTATGCTCAATATATATCAGTTAATACTGCAAAGTGTTGCATTGTAAGCTTGGTGTGTTTACTGTTACATTTTTTCTTCTTGGCCGCAGCCAGACTGTACAAGGTTTTGTAAAGGGAGCAGGGGATGAGGTTAATCTATCTGTCTGAACTAAGAGCTTTAAACATCACTGCAGTTCACATAATAGTGATGTTCATTCCCAGTCCTGGCCCTTGATAAGTAGCTGGTGTAGAAATAACACTCGAGTGCATTTAATGAACGGGTAATTTGTGCCCTAATGTCTGTCACATTACTTGAAAGGCCACAATTAATCTGGTTGGAGAGAAACAACTGTGGGATTAGGATGTCTGAAAGTCACACCTGACATGTGGCATGTGTTGATGGCTGTTTTTGCAGGAGGAACCCAAGTTTTCCATACTGGTTGCTGGCCTCGGTGTTAAGACGCATATGTGAGGGTTGTACTCCTACTCTCGTTTTCCATCAGCAGATTCCTCTCGTTGCCCTTAGAAGCCGTTGTGTTTGTAAAGCAGACCTCCCACCCTGCCATTGTCAGCAGAGCTTATGGCTTTGAGCTCCCTCTTTCTGCACCGTTGCTCCCCCTGAGACCATCACACACACAGTTACACACACAGCCTACAAGGACTATAACTGTCACCTAGTCACCTAATGCAACAACAAGCATGTTTGTTGTTGATGGGACCCCAGTTGTTTTTGTTTTCGCAGTGAGAGTTGTAATTGGGTGATCAGTTGCTACAGGACTGACAGAATCAGTAAAACTCATATTCTCATAAGAGTGACAGAGCTCTGAAATTTATGCAAGTGTTAACAAAACACCATCCAAAATTCACTTTTGCAAAGAAAGTGATATATGTTACTGGTTAAATCTGGTTAAACACAGGCTGAGAAGTAACAGGCGTGCTGATGTGCCTGAACCATTATCAGCCCACATAAATGCACCGGAATAATTTGCCCTCCTGAGAGAGCCAGTCTGCCCTCATCAGAATTTGAGACCAACATCTACTGAGCCAGAAGTGGCTGCTATACCAGAGTGGTGTTGATTTTTTTTTTTTTTTTAGGGAAGCTAGAGATGGAAATCTGTGTGACGCAGCCCAGCACTGAGTCAAGGCAGCACAGCTGATATGGGGCTAATAACAGAACTATGTCTCGAGCAGGACTCGGGCAAAAGAGCTGGTTTAGACGGAAAACTGTGACTCACGGCGCAGGCCTTTGTCACAGGCTTGTGACATTGTGGATCATATGTCTGACTGCAGTTATGAGTTTCCCCGTCCCTCTCTCTGAAATATTCAAGTCTGAGCTGCTTTTCTTTTACGTGGCTGAGTGTCAGTGAGTGAGGGAGCCAGGGAGCGGAGTGCCCAGCCACAGAGCAGACACACAGCACAGACACTGAGGCTTACAGGCCTCTAAGCTGCTCTGTGGTTGAACCTTTCCTTCATGTGATGGAGCTTAGTGAGTCAGTCTCTCTGTACTACAAAGGGGAGACCATCAGTTTACCACAAGTTGTCTCTGGCAGTGCTCAGTCTTGTCAATGACTTTTATGTGTCACTGTAAGAGTGAAAGGACAGTATTGTTTTCCTTTTGTTTTCCTTCTCCCCCTTTACTTCTATGTCCTTCTTTTCTGAAGCATTGTCTATGACGCAGTCTGCCTTTAGGTGGGTACACATTCACAGACAGGACTGGCTTTGAAGCTAGGGCTTGTGCAATTTATTGAGCAGCAATCTAAGCAGCTTTTTAATTTTTTTTTAGAATTTTTTTTTCACTTTTTGATAGACAAGCAAATTGAAGATGTTTAAGTGGGCATATATATTTTTTTATTTTGAAATCAAATAAATATAAACAACTACTATAGAGAGGGCTTGGCAGTACATTGCAGTTGTATTCTGTGTTAAAGTGACTGAATTCAGTTCAGACTTGTTCCATGTTGGAAGTGCTTTAGCTAAGTAGGACTACTGCTGTGGCTTTTTTGTTATTGTGACTCCTCACTTATTCAGACCATGATGCAAAATGTCCATCCCATTTAATAACAAATAGTATGTCTGAAGGGGATTTAGATAACCTTTCAGAAATGTGGGTTCTGTTAAAAATGATTTTTGTTTTGCTTTATTGCTCTTTCACTTTCCCCTCTCATGCTGTAAATGTTTGCTGCCCTAAAATTTTACCTGGTAGCAAACAGGAAAACACTTTATCTGCATGTCGGGTAAAAAGAGAAGTAATCCATCACTGGGTTGTGATGTCACATTCAACCTTCTTGCAAACATCGAGGAAAAAGACTTCATGAGCCATTAAAAGCACAACCTGAGACATAAATGAAAGCGCTGCACCGAAGTACATGGTGTAATATTGCTCTCTCTCATCTTCTTTCTTCATGTCCTCCTGTCCTCCCTGCAGCGTGCGTCAGTGGGCCCGCAGGCTCCACGCTGGTGCTGAGACGAGATGAAGAGGTTCAGGCGACACGGTCAGGAGTCCCAGAGGGATCGACTCAAACAGGAACTCTTCCAGTTCAACAAGGCAAGTAAACCCCCGACAAAGCACACAGTTCAGCACAAATCGAAGAGCTTACAGACATGACCAGAAAGAAAGTGAAGGCTTCAAAATCACTCCACCGAAAGTTCATGTGCGGTAATTAGGTTTACTGACGTTAGCATACATGGCTTCAGCTGCTGCAGAAAGGTGCACTGCTTTATGAGTCCCAAAATAGATGCCGCTAAATGTCACTTGGTTGATAGTAGTATCTTGTTAAAGTACCGATTTGTCATTTAGTGTCACAGCTCCACACCTACACTGACCTGTTAAATGAGTAAGAGTTTGTGGTTGGCAAGTTCCTTCCATACTGAATGATGTCATTTGAACGAAAAGTACCCATGATGATAATAAACATGCTGAAAAAGAACAGTGCTTAATTTGTCCCATTAATATACTCTACTGTCACAAAGCAAAAAGAGATTCTTCTATGTAGTTAATCAGATCCAGTATCAGACATAAGCAACCTTTGGTCAAGGGCGGAGCTGCTTTGAGTTTGTGGTGTCTTTACTAGTTCACTGCAGAAACAAGGGCCAGATGTATAAATGAAGCATCTACATGAAAAATGTTAATAAAAAAATTCCTAAAAATAAACTAATATTTTCTTTAATAAACAAAACAAGTTAGTAGAGATAATACATGCATCTGAGGCATAACTGAAGTCCAAATATTAACACTGTTTTTAAGAGCAAGCTGGGGGGCCATAAACCCTAAAACCAAACAAATCATCTGAACTCAGGCTTAGTTCCCATCCTCCAATGCTATTTTTTCCTAGAAATGTTGGCTGTATTTTTGTATACGGTAGTCATCTTTTCACTTTTGACCTTAATTGTTAAGTGCCACCAACTAAATTGTTGATGTAACTGCTAACAATGTAACTGCTATTGATAGTTTTAACCCTAGAACACTAACGTTAAAATAAGTAACACCATCACTAACGTTGGGTGTATTTTACCCGATATAATAACCTGGATAAAATACAGTTTTCATCAATTCATGTAAAAGTACAACACTGTATGCCAAATTGTAGTACTCTTCTTTAATTTCAAAAT
>JAQNCA010000017.1:17574556-17601417 GCA_029783725.1 Acanthurus tractus | reverse complement strand
TTTGTTTGTTTTCTTTCTAAATGCACAGTTTTGTGCATTATTGAATGAATGATTTGACCACAAACTACATAAATGTTTGGACTAAACTGCCGTCACATTTGCAAAACCCCACTGTCATCGATAAGTCTTCTCTGTGCCTCTCAGTCCCAACAGATCAATGAAGAGAATGATGTCCTTCCTCTAGTCTTTCTGTTGTCTCTGTCCCTTTTACACACAAATTTTGTCAAATTTCTTGCGTTTGTCCTCACTCTCTTGTCTCTTTCAGTGTTCCAGACGACTACATCGGCCGCAGGAATCTGGAACACGTAGAGGCCTTACAGGAGAACCCCATAAACCCAAACCAGGTGGTAATTGGCTATGGACGAGGTCTCATGGTTATCTGGGATCTGGAGAAACAGTGTGCCCTCCAGCACATCCCTGCCACACAGGTAACTGCTCTTTAACATAACTCAGGTCTGGGACCTAAAGAGATTAAAAACCAGTCCTGGATGAAGTGGTCATAACCAGCAGGCTAAATTTTGATAATTGCCTCGTGTGTTTTCAATGTTTTCCATTTTGTAAACAAAGCAACTTGAGAGTGTGTGGTGGACAGAGGATGGGAGCTACATTCTCAGCTCCCACAGCGATGGAAGTTACTGTCGATGGATGGTGGGTGGAGAGGACGTGAACGAGGAAGAGGAGAAATCAGACATTCCATACGGTGAGGTTAAAGAACTGTGCTACACCTGCATGTGTCTGCATAAGCAGGCGTGAAATGTCTATTTTACTGCAGGCTGATGATGATGATCTGTCTTTTATCCCCAAAGGGCATTTCCCCTGCAAGGCCATTTCTAAAATAGTCCAACTGCCTACAGAGGAAGGGTAAGAGCACACTTTTCACAGGGAAATATCCTTTTTGAGAACCGGTAATAGTTCACCCTCAGTGAAAGTGGTTCAAATGTTTAACTTTATTTCCCAGATGTAACATGACTCCCTGTTACACATTAATCTCTGGGTAAACTGAACTGAACTTGAACCTCTGTGTACATTTGTGTGTAGGCCTCCATTCCTGCTGTTCAGTGGCGGTATGCCCAGAGCCAGCTATGGGGACAGACACTGCATCACAGTGATCCACGGTAAAACACATGTGGCTCTGGACTTCACCTCCAGGATCATCGACTTCTTCGCCATCAGAGGCGGACCTCAGCACACAGGCAGGGAACACACACCGACACAGACAGCTGACGTGTTGCACAGTTACAAAAGAAGGCGACTTAGCAGAACTTAACAGGCCTACAGTCAGCATCCTTCAACTTGGTGAACATCAGAAAGTAGTTTTCAGAGGAGTCTGTGATTTTCTATAAATCCCCCTTTTATCATAACTTGAAAGAACTCTGTGCTGTAATCTGATTCTTTCATCATTATGAAACCGAAACAGTTTATTTAAATCATGGAGGGGACAAGAGAAGCCTCAGTTCTTCAGCTGGCTCTCTCCTGGTGAAAGTTGCTTTCTTTATTTTATACACCTGATATTAACAAGCGCTCTGCATCTGGATGTCAGATCTGGATAAGTTAATATGTACATTAATGCAAGTTCAAATACACCTTGAACACGTGATCAGAAAGTGTTCATATCTGAAGGTTGTCTGACTCACAAGCCTGTTGTCTTTGGAAGGACGTGAAAAATAAAATTTACTCTGATACACTCAGTGTGATTTACTAGATTTAGTTTAAAGCCCAGAACTTCTCTCAGACACTCTAAAATAGTGTGGAGTGAATGATAAATGGCATTTATAATGAGCTTTTCTAGTCTTTTTACTATCAAGATGGCTTTACAACACAAGTCAACATTCACCCACTAACATAAGGTGGCTTTTCCACGCAGTGCCAACCCTGTTCAGTACAACTTACACTCCCACTTTTACAGAACAGTGGGATCGACAGCATTTAGGGACTCAGTGTTCTGGCCACAAACACTGGAGGATTCATTGAATGAACCACTGACCTTCAGACAAGTAACTAACCTGCTGCACCTCCTGAGCTATAGCTAACTAGCTGTTTTGCTCTGTCCTGTCCTTTGCAGGAGATCCCAGTGCGCTGGTGGTCCTGGTAGAGGAGGAGCTGGTAGTGATCGACCTGCAGACAGAAGGCTGGCCGGTCATCCAGACACCGTACCTGGTTCCTCTCCACAGCTCAGCTATCACTTGTTCCCACCACGTCTCTGCTATCCCTCTCAAACTATGGGAGAGAGTCATCGCTGCTGGAGACCTGCAGAAGACACACTACTCAAAAAAGGTACACGACAAGTCAAAGGAGGATGTCCTAAAAAAATTATCTTAGATATTTAACAAAAGCTTCAGTAAGCTTGTCATTGTCACCCATTTCCTGCTATCACTTGGTGTTTATTGTCAGGACCATTTTAACTGTTTCTGTCCAGTCATGAGGAATTTAAAAATACTAGTGGCACATACTTTTAAAATGGCTTTTCTTTTGTAATAAAACAGCTATTTTAAACCTGTTCTTAATGGTTAACTTTGTATATTGGCTTCATTGAAATGTGAATGATACAGTAGAAGTAAGATGTTATCTGACATAAAATCTATTTTTTTAAGAGACTAACAAAAATTAATACTCATAATTAAGAGTCTGGGTAGTCTGCATTGTCTAATCCACTGGACAAGTCCACATCTGGTAACCTGCTTGCCTCAAGCGATGCTACGCTTCCTTCAGTTCTAAGTAAATGAAGGTGGAAATATCTTATTTTGCTCCCATTTTGATGTTGGAGACATCAACAGTATGAATTTGAGACTTTTAAGGGAGACTTTTAGACATAACATTTACTCTGATACAAAACTTGAACATGACTTTAAAGAATTGCCTCAAGTTCTAAAGCTTTTTACCTTTTGTGGTATGCTGAATCCCAAAAGGAGACACATTCTTTCATTTCTGGTGGAATAGTTGGCTTTTGAATCGGTGGTATTGTAATACTTTCATTTCCCCTCTGCCCTCACAGCCATGGCCAATAACAGGAGGCCAGAGTCTGGCCCCAGACCCCCCACAGAGAGACCTGCTGCTCACAGGGTCAGTTCAACTCCATTCTGGAAATATCTGAAATATCTAAAGCTACCAAGAAATTGTGGTAGATTTAACCTGTTAACTTGTGTTTGCAGGCATGAGGATGGAACAGTGCGTTTCTGGGATGCATCAGGAGTCTGTCTGTATCCCATGTATAAATTAAGTACAGCTGGAGTGTTCCATACTGATGCAGACCCCAACGATAATATGAACCAAGGCACTGAAGGCGAGTGGCCTCCATTCAGAAAGGTACGTGTTTTAAGTGCCTATTACAGAAAAGGGCTTCGGTGTTTTGTGGATTAACTTTGAGACTGTTTGATGAAGCAAATCTTTGTTGGGTGACCGCATGCAGAACTAAAGTGGTTTAGCAAAACTTCAATCTTAAGGACCTCTCACAACCCTTTTCTGCAGCTTTCCACAATTTGCAGTTGAAAAAAGTAGTGAAGACTGAAACACTGACATTTGTCTTTGACCAAGCTTTAGATTCTTAGAACGAGAATTCCCTCTTCCAGTCAAAACAGAAGCAGGAAGGCTACTGACTCTAAGTTATGAATCACAGACAATAAGTTTTAATTTTTAAAGGAAAATCCACCTGTTTTAGATAGATCTCTTTTTACTCTTCACGATTGTACTTCTCCGCCTGTGAAAACAGTTGCTCAGTGTCTAAGGATTTCGAGACGCTTGTCAAGTCTTTGAAAATAACGGTGAAGACGTCATCACTAAATTGCTGGTCCACTTGTTGTCCAGGTTGGCTGTTTTGACCCCTACAGTGATGACCCAAGGCTCGGCATTCAGAAGATTCACCTTTGTAAATACAGTGGTTATCTGACTGTGGCTGGCACTGCTGGACAGGTAAGACGACTGTCAACTGTAATTTAAACACAGCTAATATTCTACATACAAACATAGTAAAGGTCTCTAAAAAACTCCATCCGCCTGACTGTTCCACTGCGACAGTATCAGTGTCACTCTGCGTGAGCTCATGTTCTCGGCTGTGAAGGGCCTGCCAGATGAAGGGGAAATATGAACAGAAATAAAGAAGTAATTACATATGCTGTGAAGTTATAAATGGATCTCTAGAGACAGAATGTTCAGTGCATTTATATTTTAAAACTGCATTAAATCTTTGTAATCTTTTCTCAGCTTTTGTTGAAAATGTTAATCTGGTTTTTAGGGATTTTCATTGCTATTATTCGTTTTATGATAAGTCTTACACTTTTACTCAATTTGCTGAGTTGAAAAAGCTAGTGACACTAAATTTTGCACCACAATCACAAATGATGCACAAATGCCTCACAAAAAATGGCCCTGAATGGCCTCTTGCAAAACGCACTGTAATTACCAGGCAAGAGCATAAAAAACCAGAAATTTGACAAAATGTCACAAATGCCAATAAAGCATTTGTCTCAAAATGGTTTGTTTGGCCATGAAGACCTAAGGGATGTGTATGCACACGATCACATTAGCATTTGATGAAGTAGATGGAGGGAAGTTGGATTTCTCTGACAGTTCTCAGTTCTCGGGCATGTGCACTGCTCTTTCAGGCCACAGTGTGACAAGTCAGCCTGATGTTGACTCAATCTTGGAAGTTTTTCTTGTCAACTTGACTTCCCACTAATTGGTTTGGAAAGGCCCTTACTTCAGAACCCTCTGCACAGTCACTCGGAAATAAGTGGAGCTGGCAGGGTGAAGGTGTAGTGGACAGAAAAAGACTGAGCTTCTCTCCTTTTCTTCAACCATCCCGATCTTTATCACTTTTCACTGAGGCTTTTTCTTGGTTATTCTCTTGCATATCACTCTGTCTCGTGCTTGTGTTTCAGATCCTGGTGTTAGAACTGAATGATGAGGCAGCAGAGCAGACAGTGGAAGCAAAGGTTGTGGATTTGCTGCAGGGCCAAGAGGGTTTCCGCTGGAAGGTAATGAGCAGTGTTGGCTGGTTACTGCAAAAACAAATACATTACTCATGAACATTTGTAATGCTTTACTCATCACTCCTTGAAGTCTGTAATATCTTACAGTGCTTGCTACAAAATATTGCTTCCTTGTCACATGCCTTATATATATATTTTTAACTTCTTGTACCACCTAACAGTTGAAACAACATTGCAACACAAAGTGAATGTGATCAGATGAGACTGTTGCATGTTGTCTTGCTGATCAGGGCCACAATCGGCTGGACGTGCGAGAGGAGCCTGTGCTGTTTCCTCCAGGCTTCCAGCCTTTCTGTCTGGTCCAGTGCCAGCCTCCTGCCGTGGTCACTGCCCTCACCCTGCACTCAGAGTGGAAGCTGGTAGCTTTTGGCACCAGCCACGGCTTCGGCCTGTATGATTACCAACAGAAGAGCAACGTCCTTATCAAGTAAGGAGGAAACGTCAACTTTACAAGTACAAGTGCAGCTTTAGAGTTGTCACAGTAGCAATTCCCAGCCTCTTGTTTTTAACAGTTGCATACATCTAAGATGTTTTTTTACAGGGGTCAGTAGTTAGCTGTAGTTAGTGGTTACAGTTTTGTCCATACAGGTTTGTGGGTTCAGGCCTTTTCCCTGTCTAGGTGACAGTTCCCATGAGCTTGCTGTGTAAAGAGACAACCCCAGGTTAATATAAAGTAAACACTGTAAAGCAAATATTGCTTTAGCATTGTACTGTCAAACAGTGACGCTCATGCAGATCTATCTTTTGTTTAAACAGGCTATTGTACTCTGAACCTTTTCAAGGCTCCTAACTATTTCTATGTTCGCACGCTTAATACACTTGAACTGGAGTCCCAGTACATGCAGAGGTATCCTCCCTGTGTCCCCATGAGGTGGGAGCATAGAGGGTCTGAAAACGTCATCTTCAGACAATCATAAGATTATGATTAAATTATTGTCTTGTCTTTATTAGTATTTCTATATGCAAGGAGATCAAAATCCATCCATAACTCTTAGCAGTGCAACAAAAGGACAAGAATAACCTGTTCAAGTCTTCACTAAAGTGTGGGACTTTCACTTCTGTGAACTCTCTGTGGAATAAATGTTCTCCAGCTTCAGAAATCTGGATACAGTGATGCTGGGTTCATTCTTCAGAGCAAATTGAAACGGCCAAGAGAAGTCATCTATCTGAGACAAATATATGAAATCTTTTTTAGTTTTTTTTTTTTTTTTAACAGTATCAATAGAGTTAACAAAATGGGCATATGTTTTCTCATAATTTTAAATTCATTTGAAAATAAAAGGACTCCCATCTACAATCTACAATAGACTGAACAATGTACATGTACGAGTACCTAACCGATGATATTGGCTGTGCACAGATTGCTCTGCTTACTGCTCATATTAATGTGTTCAGTGCTCGCTCATGTGGGACTTGCTTTCAATCACCGGGTATGAATAAATAAAATTATAGAGTGTAGTGTAGACCTATTGTAGGTGTAAAATGGCCCGTGGAAACTTAAGTTGGGCTTTAGTGCTACACAATTAAAATGGACTTGCCCTGACTTGACAATGTCATGTTTTACAATACATGACCCTCGCTGCACCCCTACTCGTAAACAACAGCGCCTCCTCAGGCTCTTGCTCTCATTTCTTGCCATGATTCTATCGCCTGACACTGATTAACTTAAGTTTACCTTAAAAAATATAAACAGAGAAATGTTTTATCACAAAAATCCTTCTGATATATTGTAGAGTTTGACCATGAATTGAATTTGATAAGATTTCTAATTGTAAAACACTTGTATGTTATTTAATTTGTTCTATTAGCTTAAACAGTCGATCAAGTTACATTCAGACTGATGCGGTTTCATTGCCTCTGCTGGTCAGATAAGAGCGCATGGTGTCAAATACAGTTATCACATTTGTTGCACAGAACTGTCACCAAGATGACAGCCAACATCACAGGGCATGGAGGAAATGAAAGTGTTATTATTAAGCTGATCTTTGAGAATATACAGTTTACCACATAAATAAGTCTCATTCTTTTGGACTGTGTGAAACCCTGAGGTTGCCAGGAATCCATGTGTGAAAGATGCATGAGGTGCATTGAGACGCACAAGGTGCAGAGCACAACTTTTGCCTTTAGTTCACCATCTTTTCAAACACAGCGTGCTTCCTACATCTCTGTGTCAGGAGGGATTTTTACTCCTGTAACTTGCTAAAAAAGTGACTTGGAGCTAAAATGAGGCTCGGGGACATTTCAGCAGTGATTACACAAATACACTGACAAAGGGTTTTAACTGAGCCGGCCTTAAAACTGACCGGTTTACAGTTAAATGTACTCCACCTTACTTTACAAGAATTTCAGGTTGATTTTTTGAATCAGTGGTGTTGGTACTTTTGCATTCATTTCTGTATGTGTACACTAGATGCACCCTGAACCCCAGTGACCAGCTGGCCATGGAGGGGCCTCTGTCCAGAGTGAAGAGCATAAAGAAATCCCTCCGACAGTCCTTCAGGAGAATCAGACGCAGCAGAGTCTCACTGAGGAAACATCATGTTAATAACGCTGCAAAGGTAGATCCACAGCTCTGTGTTTTAGGATCATCTATTGGAGTGTGACACAAGGTAGACTGCTTATTTTTTATTTTGTCTTTTAACCCTCGTTACTCTTTTTCGCGTAGCTCCAGGAGGCGAATGCTCGTCTGGAAGCTGAACTGGCTGAGATGGAGTTGGCTCCTGTTCAGAGGAAGATCGAGGCTCGTTCCTCAGATGACTCCTTCACCGGCCTTGTACGGACTCTCTACTTTGCTGACACCTTCCTCTCAGACAGTGAGTTTCACCGTCAAACAATAAACATAGCTGATTAAAAAAGAAAAGGTGTACCATATCCAAGTTTTTTTTTAAATTATTTTTTACAAGTGTTCTCCTTTTCCTGCAGGTTCACATAACACACCCTCCCTATGGGCAGGAACCAATGGCGGCTGTGTGTTTGCGTACATGCTCCGCATTCCTCCTGTGGAGCACAGAGCAGACGAGGCGGTTACGGCACAGCAGGGTGAGAGAGAGCATTTTGTGCTTGAGACTGACTGACCTCATCTCTCTCCTCCTGCTGTAACTTTTTTCCTCTTCCTGTCATGTTGCAGCTAAGGAGATCCAGCTGATGCACCGGGCTCCTGTCGTTGGTATAGTGGTGCTGGACGGTCACGGAGCTCCTCTTCCTGAGCCCTTGGAGGTAGCCCACGACCTGGCTCGCTCTCCTGACATGCAGGGCTCACACCACCTCCTGGTCATATCTGAGGAACAGTTTAAGGTGAGGATCACACACACAAACACAAATGTATTCTATAATCTTATCACAATCATTGATTGCTAATCAGTTTTCTCTGGTAAGGGTCTTTAATTGTTGAAAATTAAATATTTTAAAGACTTTCAGAGGCCTTCAATTTAGATAATATTTAAGATTTCCTTAGGATGGAAGAGATACTGATTATTTAAAATGAAATTGTGACAATATAAAGTTGATTCCTATGAATCTTTGGCTGCCAAATGGCTTTTGTTCGTGCTCAGCTGTCTGGAAAAAGAAAGCTGTTATCTCACGATGCTGGTGTTCTTCAGGTTTTTACCCTGCCAAAGGTTAGCGCTAAGATGAAGCTAAAGCTGACGGCCATGGATGGCTCCAGAGTGCGGAGGGTAGGCGTCGCCTGGTTCGGCAGCAGTCGGTCGGAGGACTACGGCGAGAGCGGCCTGGTGGTTCTGACCAATCAGGGTGACCTTCACGTGGTGTCGCTGCCAACAGTCAAGATGCAGGTTCAGTACCCCTGCATCCGCCGAGAGGATGTCAGTGGCATCGCCTCCTGTGTTTTCACCAAACATGGCCAGGGTAAGAGCATTCCTCTGTCCTAATCATGTCAGGACCCTCAGTGATTAAGTGCGTTTCTTAGCCCTCGTCCAGTCTTAAGCTTACCATTTACTCTGACATCAACTCAATTCTGACCAGAACCCTGAAACCTTGTCCCTTTAAGATAAGTGAGGACCAGGTGTAAGAATCAACTCACCAAACAACCTCCTGAGTATTTAGGTTTTAGCTCTCACGACTGCAGCAGGAACTACTGCAGCAGGAACTAGCAGGCAGATCTGTTTGTCTTTTATCTGGAGCGACTCTGGGCATGAGGACATGACACACGTCCTTACAGTCACTGTAATATTTTGCTGACACTAAGTTACTACGATAAAGCTAGCATAAACTCACGTATGTTTCATCCAGAGTTCATTTTAGACTGAGGTTCAATTGGATGAAGGCATTTCAAATTACTGAGCACTTTGAAAATGTGAATTTCTTTAAATATATCAAATATCTTATATGATGTTTTGGAAATGAAGACAATACATAAGCTTTTAAAACCTCTCGACACATGTCTGGAGTCAGAAGAGACATTTTGTGTCAATCAAACTTACATGGTGCAGTCTTGGAGTTATAAACTAGGCAAACTAGTGTTAATGAAGTTTTATTTGTATGATGATAGCATTTTTCAACCACTAAATGCTTTTGATTTTTATGCCACCCTGCTGAATATTTGAATGAATCTAGAGCTGTTTTAATAGAATTGTTAATAATAAATAACCAATTTCACTCTTAGGCTTGTTTTTTTTTCTACATATAGTATTAAAACTTGTTTGATAAGCAGCTTAATGAAATAAGATGTCTGTAGGCTGATGCACTGTGCTGTCAACAGAACACCTCGTGTTTTTATGAACCACATTACATTGTGTCAGTGGCTGATACAGCAGGGACAAGTCAAACATTGAGGTTACCACAGGCCTTGCACCACTGCTGTACTAGTGTGTCATTTTAATACTCAGCCTTGAGAGATGACCATGTTATGTCTTATCTTTTAGAATGAAAAGAATCGAGTTTTAAAAGGAGTTGCCCCTTCAGTAGGAGAAGTTGGTCATCATGCTTTCACCTCCACATAACAAATTACGTTTGCTTGTGTTCCCATTGACTTTCCATACATGTGTCTTTTCTCCAAAACCACCACACGTTCTTTAGAATTTTTTTTTTTTTTTAAAGGATTCCACATTAGACTCTGATTTTTTTTATCCAAACTTTCTTTCTAATCTGGTCACACCCCTCATCCACCTGTGTACTGATGTCTTTCTTCAGGCTTCTACCTAATCTCTCCATCGGAGTTTGAGCGTTTCTCTCTGTCCACCCGCCACGTGGTGGAGCCTCGCTGTCTGGTGGAGGTTCCTCTTCATTCAGGCTCATCCAGCCAACGCAGGGCACAGCCTGACGGAGCTTCATCTGCTCATAGGTATATGTACTCTGAGCTTCTCAATTTAGTTCTAGACTCTAGGTCTCTGTGTGTACTCATTGTCCTCTCTTTTCTTCTAGAAATGCCAGGCAAGACAGCGAAGACGCAGGTAAAATGTTTGAGAGACCCCAGAGTTCGTACAAACCAGCAGCATACATAACATGCATGTGCCATTGGCTGAGAGAACACCACATGTCCATATGCAGTGTTCTGTTTGATGTCATTGAACTTTGTGCTTATGCTGTCTGTTTTTGCACACATACACACACGCACGCACACACTCACACACACACACACTTGCACAAACCCACACACTCGCACACACGCACACACACACACACTTCATTTACTGACTTGTCCTCTGCCTGCTACCCGTGTGTTTCAGAGAGTGCAGCTAGACGTGTTATGGAGCATGCTTTGCTGAATGACGAGAGTGAGTACTTAAGAGAAAGAGATAAGGGGAGAGAGTGTATCTAAACTATGACGCAGAGGTATCACACAGGCCCTTTTGTCACCCTGTTTGAACCCTTAAAGTGTGGCTTCAGCTTTTGTAGCACCATGTGCTGCCTTTCCTAACTGGTATGTCAGCTTTCTGCTCCCATTGTCAACAGAAACAATTGCATCAGCAGCTTGGTAACCTGCAGTGTTTACCAAACATTATCTCATTGCATGATTTGTTTAACTTCTGTTGGCTCTCAGAGAAATATATATCCTGATGTGACAAAACTGTGACAAAAGTGTTATAGAGAACATGGTTTAATTACAGGAATGTTTTGTCTTTCGGCAGAAGTACTTCAGGAGATTCAGAAGTCACTAGAAGGAGATCAGACGTAAGTATCAGCCACCAGTAACTCAATCAGAGAGGTTGTCCTTCTCTAAAAAACAAAGTATATGAGGAGAATTCCCTTCGAAAAGCCTGTATTTTAATGATGTAATGATAAAAAAAAATACAGGCTTTGATAAAATCCCATCAGAACAAGACTGAAACTGTAAGGAAAGAATTTAATACTAGTGATAAATATTTGACATCAAATATCAGAAGATTCAAATACTACTTTTTTATGAAATGGCACAAATATAGAATGTGACAGTCACCTGGTGAATATGAAGTGGGATTGTATCCTTAGACATTGATTGATGGTAGACTTTTTCTGTTGAAAACAAACATTAGTTACATTTTGACAGTGTACTGGTCGGTGTGTATTCTTTCTGCACATATTTGGACCACATGAAGGGAATGCAGCCAAAGGTACAATATTGTGCCCCATTCAAACTAGAGTAATAAAACCATAAGAGGTATCAGTAGTCCAAACCAATACAATGCATCATTTACTGCACACAGCATAGCAGTGCGCCACAGATCTGATCCTTCAGTCAGTGCTTTATGGCTTTAATCGTGGAGGGTAAGAAACCTGAAATGGACTGTTTTGGTTTGCTACCTGGGATCCTGAAGTCATTTTTTTTGTTAAGACACGGACTTATTTGTTGATATTTGAACTCTCTTAAAGCTCTAACTGCCTCCTCAGCACAAGGCTAAGAACATTTTCTCAGAAAAACTATGTATAGTTGTTATCATTATGAAGTATTGTATTTTTTCCACACTGATGAAGCCTGATTAAAGTTACATTGACTGTGTCCTGCTTGGAAAAATTCTGGCCTGAAGTTGAAAATAGTTCAATAGTTTTACAGTAACGTGAGGTAATTTAAATGAGGCACAACCACTTTTTTCTCATATTTTCTGCAGCTTAGACACTTTCAAGTGGGCAGAATCACTTTACTAATGCCAGTAAAGTTTATACTATTATTATGTGCCTTAGTGCATACAAATATACATCTGATCACCTTATTCAGTGTCCTTGTAATGGTTAAGTTGAACTCTCTAGTGAGAATGATATCAGATGGATTAAGGAAATATTGTCCATGTAGTCAAAGCTGTTAACTACATTTCCAACAGCAGCAGTCACTTGTAAACTGACAACAGCCATACAACTTCATGTTGCACCAGAAATACTATCTACGGATAAAGAGGAATCTGATCATAACTATCATTTGGCATGGAGTGAGGGATGATTGCAGAGTTTGTCTTTTAAAGTTGAAAAATAATTTGCAAAGTTGAGCGCTGCACTTAATACGTGAAATTTGTATGTATTTTCCTTGAGCAATATTTTTTTGCTGACATGGGACATCAAGTAGGTTTGAAAACGGTGCAGCACTATGAAAATGTCAGTCAGTTGTATTGATGGATGCTTTGGTCTGTTCGCCGCAGGTCATTCCAGGAGAATAATGTGAAGAGTGCTGTAGCCTGAGAGACATCTCCGGGCCATGGAGGTGAGACTAAGGCAGAGGCTTTTTTTCATTTGATGCAAAAAGATCATTTGATACTTACTATTTGTTTTTTCTCTCTACCGTCTGTTCTCAGAGTGAACTGACATATCGATGTGTATGAAGTGTACTGCAGTCCTGTAGCAGCACTCGCCTCCTGCTCAGCTGACACAACCACTACTGACCCCTGAACCCCCGACTCAGTGACTGACCTCCCCACCCTCGGTTCACAGCGGCCCCTCATAGAGAAACGACAAAGGGCTCTTGGCAGTAGTGCTTTCTGAACACCATGATGCTGTTTGAAGGCCATGGAGCCAAAATGGTGCAGACAGAGGGTGAAGGAAGAGACACCACCTGTGCCTAAAGACCACACGCTGTACACAAATCATTTGAGCATGGTCACAACCATTTAACCCAAAGCTACACAAAGCACATTCCTGACACGTGACCAGTGCCATAATTCATCAAACCACAATCAACGCCAGCATTAAACCAGCACCTAGAGTCTGCCATAGATACCACTCGTTCAAGCTGTTTGATTTAAATAGCAACCATCTCCACTTCATTTTGAAAGCCTTTATCACCACCAGCCTTCTCATCTGGATTCTGCCAGTTAAACGGTTTATCCAATCAACACACTCTCTGCTGTGCAATCTCACTGGCCTTCATCTCCCCACATGGACATACAGCTGGAAGGAATGTGGGGGGTGAATTTAAAAAAAAAATGTTGATGCAAATATTTTGTAGTTTACATTTTATGTAATTTGTGCCTGTTTTTTTTTTTTTTTAACTTTAGTTAAAGAAATCTCAAACTTATACTGTGGAAGCCCATTTCTGCCAAGAAAAAAATGAATGGACAAAAGTATCAGATTAAATTGGAATTGAACCAGTCAAAATGTTAAGACATCACAACTGAATTATAAAAATACTAAATGACTGAATTTGGACTTATCTTACTAGTGTCTTGTTCTCATAATTTAGTATTTTGATGTTTTTGTTGTTTTGTTTTGAATATTTGAACTGGAATTTTTGGACCCACACATTTTTTTTAACTCACTTAATTTTAACTTCAATGTTAATGTTTAATAATCTTTTGTTAGTAAGTCAAAGCGTTGACTTTGCATGAGTGTTTATTTTCAGGATTTCTTAAATGTTAACACTTTTTTTGGGGCATAAATGAGCTTCCATATAAGATTTACCATCAAGGGAAAATGTTATTTGTGATACTCTAGAAAAGAAAAGAAAATGTTAAATGTGTGTGTATGAACCACACTGATGTTAATTGTTTTTTTTATTTTCAGTCTACCTTTACTCGATTAGTAATAGCATCACAGACTGTATATTAACACAGCCCTGTACCCTCCCGTCCACTCTGTAACCTTGTAACCGGCCATAGGTACTTCTCCACCACTGCGGAGCTCACAATGCTGTACTTTTTTGAGGGAGCAGCTTTCTAAGGGGTTTGGTTTTTAATTATTTTTATGTAAACCATTTTTTATGCCAGCAATGAATAATGTAATTTAGGAATGTAATTGTAAGCTATTGTAGTGAAATGTTTTTAATATATACACTATGTATGTGACTCAGTCTGTACCTGTGGGCCTGTTGTAACGGGGTTGGCTGCTATTTAGATAGTACAAGGAAATATTTTGGTACTGTGTCTCAGAATGCTGGGTACTTTAGTGTCACACTAGAATATATTTTTGTAGTGAACTGATTTAAGAACCCACATTTTTTTTTGATTTGTAAGTTCACACTACAGTTTTCTTGTTGATAATTATTACATGTTTTTTCCCAAGACCCCATGTGTCTGTTTTAACTTTTTCGGTACACGTTTCACATTTCCCAACTCACTCATTTCTGCTGCATTGTAAGGAAACCCTCGACGGTGTATGAATGTGGTTTCAAAGTCTCGGAATGCTCCACTGAAACCTGAAAAGGCAAAACATTTAGACTCCCAACCCATCATTATGGCCTGTCTGATTATATTCTAAAATTCAGTGCTCTTTTTCTTCTCAAAGGCCAGCTATAATCTTGGTCTTTGTGAGCCACAGCAGTCAGGCCATCTTTGGCGAAGTGGATGAAAGAGGGATCAGTTGTCATACATGCACAGCCAAGAGTTTTGATCATCTATTATAGAATAAGGCGCTTTGTCCACTAATTGCCTCGAGTCAAAGAGGCTGCGCTGCAACCTGAACTCTCTAAGGACCCGGCTGGGGCTAGCCAAGCTAACAGCAGCAGCTCTGTTTGAGGATGGATGAGCCTGCAAGATGAGTCATTGTCATATGCAACCTGAAGACGTTAAATGAGCTAGAAAATGGTACCTGTATACTTGGGCCTTTCATATTGCACTTAATGTGTTATGGTGTTGCCTAACTTTTTATATTCAAGTCAGCTCAATGATTTAATATTGTACTGAAGTCTGAAAAGCTGTTTTTTTTTACTGACAGACAACAGCCATCAGAAACACTCAGTCGGCACGGGTTGTTACAGCAAGAGGTTAGCTACATCTTTGTCAAATTCCATCCCTTAAACACATTTGGTGTCTGACATTTGCACCCAAAATAATCGGACAGGATCATCTGAATCATTTGCATGATGCAGAAGTATTATTAGCGGACAGGTGTTTCTTTCTTCTCTTACGATGCTGCCCTGTAATGCAAATTCCCACCATCTCTGGATAATATGAGTTTTTTTTGCTCTCAGTCTGGCCTCAAGTACTCAGATGATCAGTTTAGTTGAGGTCATCTGACTTTAAGGTTTAAAGGTTACTGTTAGACCTGAAAATTACCATGTTCCCCTGGCTGTATTCTTAGATAACTGCCCTGCTGCATGATGAAATCCTGACCAACTGCTGTAAATTTCTCCATTCATCTTCTTCTGCTGTCTATAATAAGATCAGATGTGCAAAAAGTCACGCAAAATTCAGATACACATGTATACCTTGTGATTTACATGCACATTGCATCCAGCTGTGTTTGATCCTTTAGAATTTTGGGATCATAAAATGATGCATGATTCCTACATCCCCCACCTGAAGTGTGACTACCTCAGGAGAAAATGTGACCTTCAGAAGTGAAACAGTCTGCCCTCTTCTTAGATTGGAGAGCACAAACTGTAATGATGTTTAACATTTTGCTAAAATGTCTTTATCTGTGCTTACATGTTTACTAGATTGCATTCATTCAGGGCAGTAAAATACCGGAAGTAAGTAAGACTTTTGCAGGGGAAACTGAGCCATGATGAACTGACTTGATAGCTCAACTACCAGCAAAACTGTTGGTACCATCTAGAAAATGAACTATGCATTGTAACTTCAAGCTTTAGTTTGCAGCCCACCATCATGTAGGCCATCAAAATATATCATGATTCAGTTGTTTGAAAAATCCTCCCCTATATTCAACAGTGGAAGTTCCCCATTGAGGGGATTTTATACATTCAAAGAACTCTTAATAAGTAGTATATTTGACAGCTTCGTCCAATTTAGTACCTACAAAGTCCTATTTGCCTGTGTATTAAGACTGAAATGTATACTGACATCAACTTCACGTCCCAGAGTTTTTGCCAACATCCGCAGTGACTTCAGAGGATTAAGTTACATTGAGGACAGGAAATTGGGAAGACTCTCTTAGACCTCTGGTAGGTTATTGGCTTAGAACAGGAGCCTTTTATTTAAGGCCATTTCAATTTTCTTAAGATGAATGACGATATGAAGAGTTATGCTAAATTGCTGAAGACATATATCAAACCAACCTCTACACAAAGGCAAGAACTGCCTCACAGGTAAGGCAAGATGTCTGATGTTACATGTTGATGCTACATGCAGCTGGTTCTTCAGGCTCGGGTCAGTCAGTCTTGAGGCTTTGCAAGAGTCAGCTCTTAAAAGGGCTACTCACAATGATAAACTCTCCAAAACAGAGATCCAAGCTTCATTACATCTCCTCAGTGTTTATGAATTACCTCATGGTCGCACCAGACTGTCATGCAGAGCGCGCAAAGCCCTGATGATTTCAGCGTGATGGTTTAGAAACAATGAACACCTCATTTTTATGCACAAGACTTAATTAGTTGAAATATTCAGTGATGGTGAGGTTGATTGTAGCTGACATCGTAGAGCTCATTATCTACTTATCAGAGGGTCAGTGGTTTTATCTTCAGCCTGCAGGCTGAAGTGTCCTTGGGTAAAATACTGAACCCTGGATTTTTCTTTAGATAGCTATTCCAATGGTGTGTGAATGTGTGTGTGAGTTTCTGATGAGCAGTTTGGAACTGTACAGAGAAGCCACCTGCCTGTGCAAGTGGTTGAATGCTGACTTGTGTTGTAAAGCACAATGGATAGCCAGGGAACTAGAAAAGTGTTATATAAGTGCTGTCTATTAGCCATTGATTACAGCAAGAACAGACCTTGATGACGCTTACAACTGTGATCAATTCACCCAAACTCCATGTGATCTCACACATACTGTCCTGGACTCGGCCCAAGCAGGCTTGGAGTCATTCAACAACACAATGCCAAAAGCAACAGAAGAATAACCCAGTCAACCGAATATTGAATTAGAAATCATCAACTTTACCTCTGTTTGTTTCCTGCCTTTGAGATAGCGTGACATGTGTAAATGCTAAAGAAATGTTCTATTCCCAGTGGCAACCAGTGACCTGAATCTTTTATCGATGATTCATCTAACATCTTTATTGTGCTATCACTGGCCTTTTACTGTATTGTTGGGATATTTGGAGTAATTAACATTGCTAACCAGAAGTTATGGATAAGGGATAGCAGAGGGGTGGGTGAAGGTAAAGTGAGAAATAATATGAAATGTTATCATTTGAATATTTCTTGTCCTCGTGCTCTTTTTTATTTTGCATTTGTCTTTAATCAAGTATGTTTACCAAAATAAGAAGAAAATCATTGAAATAAAATTAAACTCAGCATTTGCGCCTTGTTACATTTCTAAATGCTATAATCAGGAAGGTACACACAAATCAAGAAATAATACAGTCCGTCACTATCTGGCTTGCACTATGACTTAGCTATCTAGGAAAAAAAGCTACTCCAGCATTCCAGCACACGCTGACTGCATCTCCCTCTCCCAGAGGAAAAAGCCAGGTAATGAGCTCTTTTCTCTTTTTTCCCTCCTTCTCCCCCTCTCTCCTCCATCGGCACCTATTGTTGATCACTCCAAGCAGCACCTCTCACCTTTCCAAGCATTCACCAGCTGGCTGTTTGAACGCCAACAGAGCTGTATGACCTGCCAGATAGAGCTGTATTATTCAGAAGGCACTTTGTGTTTGTGTGAGCGTGCGTTGGTGCACGCCAGCTCACCTTTGTCGACAGGGGCATTGTTGTATGCATAAACCAGACAAACTTTTGTTGGGTGTGTTTTGCATATGTGGCGGTGTGCTTCCTTGTATAATGTTGGGGGGTGGGATATTGGTGTGTAGCCTCCCCTCAGTTCAGCTCCTGAGAATGGGTGCATGGTTGTGTCAGTGACACCAGCCCTTGAGGACAAGCCGGAGCACTTTGCAGCCCCCCAGCCATGCCTGGGTTTCACCTGAGAAGCCTGGTAAGATATATTACAATGAAAGAGCTCTCACTGCTCTACCCCCAGGGTGTACAAGCTATACAGCCTTGTTTAGGTAGATCTAAAGATAGCCTTTCACTGCAGTTTAAATTTGACCTGCAGGTAATAGCTGCTGTTAACTGTTACAAAAGGCACATAAAAAGAAGAATTTTTTCTCTGGTTGAAAAAGATTTACACTTTTCATAAATCTTGTTAAACTGTGGTTTTACCTTGTTTTAAATTATTGATTGTACCTGTTCATTTATTGTTAAGTTTGTGCAGCCTGCAGACCTCCGTAAGCAGTGACCGCTACTTACAAAATCATGTCTTGCTAAATTCATCTGACTTAAGTGTCTTTATGTTTAGAAAAAGGATCAGGGACTTAAATGTGAAACTTGGTACTGATGGACTGAACCAAGTTTCTGATTTTAGTGGTTGACAGTGGTTTTTAATTCCATTTACAAACTGTAATTCTTTGTTTATTGTGTGGTTCACTTGCCTATTGAAGTGTGGTGTTGTTAGGTTTGGATCTTCTAATGAAAGAGTATAAAAATATTTTTCCATTTTTATTAGTCAATATGATCTCTCAGAGTGAGAAGAGTGAAGACCATTTAATATGGAGTTTTTACTCTCTAGGTAATTTCAACTCTAAAGAATTGATAGCAATGTCACCGGTGAAATCCCAAGGAAGAACAAAGACTACAAAGCAGAGGGCAGAGGCAGCAAAAAAAGGAAATCAGCAGACAAATGCAAGACAAAATGATCCAAAAGCATCCAAGACTCTCTCTAAAGTACCTGATGGGAAACAAAAACATAAAGGAAATTCACCAATTCTGGAGGACAGAGTGACTGATGCAGAGAGGAGTAACAAAGGGACTAAAGGTGATCAAAGTAAAAAGAGAAATACGAAACAAAAGGGACCACAGAAACAAGCTGGGAGCACATCAGGAATTGGTACAGCTGCAAATGGTAGATCACACCTTAAACATGGAAAAGATAGTAAAATTATAGGGGGGGCAACCAAAACCTCCAAATCCAAACATTCACCAAAAACACCCCCAACCATACAAGGAAAGATCCAAAACAAACGTCCCCTCAAGCCTGAAAACAAAAGAAATGTGAAATTAACAGAGAGTGAACAGGAGGAGGAGGAGGAGGAATCTGAGAGTGATGCCAGGAGCTCAGCGGAGATGACGGAAGAGGATACTAGTGGTGATGAGAAAGAGGAGGAGCAAGGCAGTAATGAAGAGCCAGCTGAGACGCAGAGGAGTGAGGAGAGCAGTGAGGAGGAGGCTGAGGCTTCAGATTCTCCAAGAGATACAGAACAAACAGCAGGTGAGGAATCTGACAAAGAGTTTTCAGAAAAGGCCAAATCTGGAAGTGAATCTGAGGCTGAATCTGTCGCATCTAGTGAAGAAGAAGAAGAAGAAGAAGAAGAAGAAGAAGAAGAAGAAGAAGAAGAAGAAGAAGAAGAGGAAGAAGAAGAGGAAAATAAGAAGGAAGTTGAAGTATCTGAGGAGGACATCAGCGATGGGAGTGAAGACAAGGAAATAACACAGGCGGAAACATCCAAAAAGCAAAGTGCTGATAACACCTGCAGACAACGCAGACAGACCCCACATCCTCCGAAGCCTGCTCAAGGGTCAAAATACAAGATGTTTAAAAGAACAAAGGCAGATAAGCAGGCAGAGAAGGCTGAAAAAAAGAGGGCTAAAGCGGAGAAGCAGAGGTTAGAAAAGGAAGCCAAACAAAAAGCCAAGGAAGAAAAAAAGAACAAGAAGAAGCAACAGAAAGAGGACAAACCCAGTTCAGCAACAGAGGAGTTCCAACCACCCAAAGGTCTCTCCCTCACCAAGGCTGACACAGCAAAAGGCAAAACCCACTTAGAACACAAATTAAAAAATATAAAGGAGAAAGATACTCTTGCAGAAGCTGATCAAGCTAATTCTGATGATAAGGAAGAGGAGCAGAATGAACTAACATTGACCAAAGCCATTAAAGGCCAAAACCGGATGATGCTTCTCAAATCAAAAGGTAAAGATCTCAAAACCATTCTGGAGCCTGAGGAGCAGCAGGGTGTTGGAGGCACTGCCAAAGGGCAGCCACAGAGCTTGTTATTGGGGAAGGTAAAAATGGCATCTCTCAGGAAAAAAGCAAATAAGATGCTACCAAAGGCAGAGAAAGAAACATCAGAGGTTGAGGTCCTTGATGGAGGGTCTAGCAAACCCAAGGAGCATTTGATTGCACGAAGAAAAGGTATGACCACTCTTCGTCGAGTGTCTGGCTGGATTCAAAAAAGCGTGCCACAAAGATTAAACTTGAGAAAGAAGCTCTCTGCTTGGACCAAAGCCATTGGAGTTTCCCGTTGGCTCTCCCTTCGGGCAATTAAACAGAAACAAGGTTCCAAAAAATCTTCAGGCAATATCTTCAAACATAGGATGGCCATGAGAGTTGCTAGTAAAAACAGGCTGACCAATAAGAAAAGTAAGAGCTCTTCTGAAGACAAAATGGCTAAAGAGGAAGTGGGTCTACAGGGAAGGAAGGGGGACCAAGGGGAAGAAGTGTCTCCAGCTGGGGAGAAAGAAGTAGAAGCTAAATATGCTGTGGTACTCCCTCGGATGAACAAACTGGGTAGGGTAAAGACAGCTGAGGTGCCCCAGCCAGCTCCTGAATCTTCTACTGGATCACCAGGAGAGCCTGTTACAATAGAGCCCAAACCTCCAAAACCAGGTGCCAGACTTGTGCTCCCTGTCAAACCAGATCTCAGCCTCCTAAAGTCCATCAAGAAGCCTTTGCTAGGAGGGTTAACGTCAGGTGAAGATGTGTCAGAGAGAAGCCCTGGGTCCAGTGGTACACTCGCAGGACCATCCAACACTGAGGATAGAAACAGTAGAGCTGTCCTAGACAATCAAGATGGAGTCAGTGTGCTACAGGCAGCAAGAAGGAAACTAACCCCCTCCCACATTAACCTGACCAAGATCACCTTGTCAGAAGGAAAAATAGTTGGTGGGTCAACTCAGGCCAAGGAACCAGACCCAGAGAGAGAGGCTGCAGCCACGATACCCAGATCCACCGCTCAGGCCTTTCCAAATGGGGAAGCAAGCTCAGTGATGCCAGGTGTCCGGTCCTTGTTTGAAGAGGAAGCAGACAGGGAAGTCGCCCAGCTGATGGGTGAGGGGGGTATATACACCTTCGCTCACCCAGAGGTGCACTGGGCCGGGAACCCACGGATGAGTGGAGACCCTCAGGTAGATGTTATATTTTTTGTTGTACAGTAGAGGATATGATTATGAAATGGCATTGTGACACTGTTTTGAACCCTCGTGTTTTAGGTGTGACAAAATTTAGCCGAGTTAGTCTAATCCAAAAACTAAACAGTTTTTTGCTGTGTGTGGCTCAGGAATGGCTACGTGCTGAGAGCCTGTTGCCCCACCAGACAGTGGAGAAGCTAACAAAGTGGACAATCTATGATGATGAGGGTCAGGCCAGGACCGTTCCTGCCCATAATGGCAGGGGCCCCTGGGAATCAGAGGACCCCACCCAAGAGATGCTTGAAAGTCGACTTGTCAGCACACAGGTATTACTTGTAATTTGTTTTGTTTCCTTCCAATAGGCATATAAATAATAGCTATATGACCAATTGTACTGTCAATTTTCACTACCCTCAAGCCAATATTTTGACTGTAAATAAATACTCTATAAATAGCTGGCAAGGTATCAGCTACTTTATCTAATGTCTGTGTATTCACATTTCATATGAAAGTTTATCTTCTTGGGGTAATCTTTAGATAAAAAAAATAAAAAAGAACTCAATTAAGCAATTTTAAGATGAAATTTAAAGCAAAATGATTTGAAATTTGGTAAGTATGCAGCATTAAAGGATATTGTCCTTCCTCCTTAATTGCACTAAGAACACTTAATGGCAATTTGAGTTTTTTTTAAGTAATCAACTCAGTATGTTTATTTTCTGAAAGTTTCTGGGTTTTTTATTATCAAGAGGGAAATTTCAGCCTATTCATTTCATTGGAGAAAACTGGGATGACCAAATAACATAACAACTCCTCCTATGGTGCAGTAAAATGTCATTGGGTGAGGAAAAGCTAAGTTAACCACCTGTAAACCTACTGCAGGATTTGCAGTAATTCGTGCTTGAGCAAAGAACCTAATGAAACTATAGCAGTCTTTCATTATATACACTGTATTTTATACGGCAGGACACTTTAGATATTTGCCTTTTGAAGGCCAAAGTGGGAACAATCATACCATGTGATATAACTTTAACCACAGCGAAGTCCTTGGGTATTTGGACAGGGACACATTTTGTGTGAATGTCTTAACAAACAGTGATTATGAAATGAAACAGTCAGACACAAACAGAAAACACACAGGTACACACAGAAAAAATATCAAAAAACCTGCCTTGATCTGGAATAAGATTCTTTGGACAGATGAAACCAAAATAAGTTTACAACACAATGATGGGAAAAGGTTTGAAGAAGGAAAGGAACAGCATGTCCGAAGCATACAACATCGTCTGCCAAACATGGAGCAGGCAGTGTGATGGCATGGGCATGAGTGGCTGCCAGTGTATGTGGGTCACTGATGTTTTTATGACCGCTTACAGAAGTAGTAGGATGAATTCTGACATCTGTAGGGCTGTACTTGAACCACTGCTGAAGGCTTGATTGTTTTATTCGTTAGATCTGGCCCAATGCTGCAAAACTGATGGGACCAAACCATCAAAGAGTATCGCAGGCAAAAGAATTTAATTAATCTGTAAGTCGATTGCCAGTTCGACACCCAACCGAGCCTACTTTTCATTTACTTAAGATGAAACTGAAGGCCCAGAGACCCATGAACAAACAGATACTGAAGGGGGCTTCAGTACAGGCCCTCCAAAGCATCTTAGGTGAGGAAACTCAGCATTTGGTGACGTCCTTGACGGCCACACTGCAGGCAGTCACAAGACAGACTGCAAAGGGTTTCCCTCTAAGTATTAAAAATAATCCTTATATTTAAAACAATGTTTGTTTGTCCAATTTCTTTTAAACTTTTGATAATGGGAGGACTATAGGTAAAAATTGCTAACTGGTTAATGTGATATATTCATTGTACTTCTTAGATTAGTGAAGAAAGTCTACACTTGAACCACATCTTAATTTTTTTCAAATCCATTTATCATGTAAAAACGCAGAATTTCAAAAATACGTCACTCTTCAACTTCTTATGGATGTGACTGTATGCCATTTTCATATTCATCTTTGCTCTTCTGCAATTCTACCAGATACTGAGAAAATCTTTGTATCTTTGTTCCCCTAACTACGGAAGCACATTGCATTCACTGGATAAAAAAGAAAAAAGAAAAAAAAAAGACACATTATCTTGTAATTTCAAGGTCCGGATCTCGTAATTATGAGAAAAGATCTCGTACACTCACACAGGTGTTTAAGTTATATCAAAGACCCTCTCAAGTAAAAATCAGATTTTTTAAACAGTCTGCTACGTGTCTGTCTGGTGAATTTATTTACATCCTACAAGACAAATCTGGGGGCTGAAATTGGCAGTCGGTGCTATGGCTGTGAATTGTCAACTTAAACTTGAGTGATTCAATGATTGTCTGCAAAAAGACTTCAGACTAGACTAGAACGGTTGCATAGGTCACAATCTAAGGAACCAATCCTTAGGCTAGGGGTTGGTGCTGCTGTGCTTGTAATAGCACACAATGGCCAAATGAATCACGGTCAGTCAGAGAAAAGGCTAGTGATAGTAGCTAGCTCACTAGCTCACATTATTATAAGCTTACAGTCAAATTGCAGGGTGTTTGCTGGTTGCTGGCTGTGCGTGAAGCAATGGCAAAGACCTCATGAATATTAACAGCTTAGCGCATACTTAATGAAGTCAAAGGTGAAGTAAGCAATTTGAAGATCTTGACAAAAATGTTTGAATATTTATTTTTGATTAATGAAAAGGACATTTTAGGGCTTATGCGGTAGCAGGAGTGGGTCTATATTATGATGTGTTAAACCACTGCCCAGGTTGAAGTTTAGTGGAGTTCTGCTACAATAATATTAGGCCATGAAACTTTATGTACCAATTTTAATGATAAAAGTGTGACCTTACCCACACTAACAGGCCTAATAAAACTAATGCCCCTCAGTGAAAGTCTGATGAAGTCAAGTAAGTAAAAACACCTGGATTCTTGGACTGTGGATCCAAGCTCTCTAACATAGTTTCCCTAATGATACAAATAAAATATCATTGTAAATTTGGGGTTTACTTTATGTCTATTGTTGTCTACCTTTTTTCTGATGTGACAATGTATCTGTTTGATTATTCATGATTGATAGCACTGCCGGTAACTGTAAGTACCTGGAAATTGCATTTAGTGTCAGCTCTAAGCAGTGTGCAAGTACAGTTCCAGGAACTCAATAGCAGGTGGTGAACTGGAGAAACAAAGGCTTCAGTGAAAATGGATACACCTTACGTTACATTTCAGTAACTTCCAGCAGTGAGAGAGAGAGAAAAAAACACTAAACCTGAAGTGGACCAGAGCTGGGAGATCTTGTTTACCTGATGGTGGCACTACACTCAAAGAAAAATCCTCTTCAATAGTATCCATATCACATTTCACAGCAAAATGGCCAATAGTTACCATTTTACTTGTTCCTCACTTTACTAAGTCATATTGCATTTTCTTGCAATCCAAATTAATTCCAGAGAAACAAACATTACTTGGAATCCAGAAAGCTGTCCTTGTCTAATGGCTAAGGGCTGAAGTGTCAGCCTATTAGTTCTACTTCATCACTCATAGCTGGTGTGCACACGAGACAAAGGGCCATAAAAGACTTGCTGCTGGTTTATTTATTTCCTGATCCAGATACAATAGGGCAAACAACACTCTGCCGCACACTGCTATGAGATTGCAGTATATCAGCTATCACACTGCTCCAATCTGATTGGTTACCAGCTGTAGAAAGGTTATGAACAGAGTGGATCACTAGCAGGAGGTAAGTGCAGAAACAAAACTTATCTCAAACCATAAAGGACTCTTGCCAACGTTCATCCACTTATTTAAAAGATTGTTTTGATATCATATTTATTTAAAATTATTTGAATGATAGCCAGAGTAGAAGATAGCTGTGGAATGAAGGTAAGAGCGAAGTGGTGTAGTTTGTGGTTCTTACTGAAAGAATGTTTCAAAATGGAGAGTGGCAAAGGTTTAACTTTTTTTTCTTGTGTCCTCATATCTGCTCATGCCTCTGCATTTTTTTAGGTGGTGATGCCGGGAAGCAAAAAAGCTATAGAAGTTGATGAGGTGGAGGATCTGTCCCAGCTGGAGTGAGTGAACAGACACACACAAACACAAACACATACACAAACACAAACACAAACACACACAAAAAACAAACACACTCCTCTGTCTTTGTATAGTTATCAGGACCCTCTTTATATAATGCGTTCTCTGGATCCTTTCCCTTACCTTATCCATCACAAATAAATGCCCAACCCTGAACCTAGCCTTAATATAATTTTAACCTATCCCTTTGGAGAATCTCAGGCATTGTCAGGTGTTTCAACAACCAATGCAGGTTTTTGTGGGGGTGTGGGAGAGCCAGCTGCTCTGCAGATGTAACATAAATCTTTGTCTCTCCTAGCAGCAGGATGTTTTAGTTCTGCTCACTCTCAATGCTGATCAGCTGACTGGCTAATGCAGTGTGACGTCAGTTTTTTTTTCTTCACAAGCTGACTCTGCTCCAACTTTGATGCTGTAGGGGGGGGGCGGCTTTTTTTTTTTTTTTTTTTTTGCAAACCCCCATGTCAGTACTGTCTTAGCCTAACCTGACTACTCACATTCAAATAAACTGGAGAATGGGGAATTAAGATTCATACTTCTTCCTTAGCATTTATTTAATGTGAAACCACCCTTAGGCAAAGAAATAAGTCTAAACCTCTCACACAGAACCTACGGAACAGCATACACTATTTAACCTGTTTGTTTGATGTTCTCAGAGAGGTGTGTGAGAGCTCTGTCCTTCTGAATCTGAAGAAAAGGTTCCAACGTGACTGTATTTATGTAAGTTTCATTACTGACTACAGCCTATCTAAAGCATTTCAGACCAGGTTAAATGCTCTGTGTTTTGGGTGAAATAATTCAATGCTGCACCTGAAGTGTTATGTTAAAAAAGGTTTTGGATTCAACTTTCATCTTTATTGAAATATGAAATGTTATGTAATATGAACTCACATCATGTGGTGAAATAATGCAGAGACTAGCTTAATTCTTATAACAACGGTACTATCATGCATATTCACACACTCTAGAGTTTGCTTTCTCAGAACACTGGAGCTGAGGAAAACCATACAGATGCTGTCAAGTTGCTCTTTAAAGGGTGACTCCGCTGATTTTAAATATAAAGGTTGCTTTACTTGTGGTATTTGTGCCCAAACAGTGTAATTTTAGCTTTGACCATATCCCACAGTTCTTTTGAGTAAGAGAGACTAAAACGCTGAGTAAGTGAATCTTGAATTTAAAATCTCATTACAGAGTAAATGTGTTTGCAAGGCTGAGATAAACCTCCACACTCTTACTATGTGATCTCTTAGTAACTAAGTTAGATTTTCTGACTTGTTGGGGGGGGGGGGGGGGGGGGGGGGTGGGGGGGGGGGTGGGGGGGGTGGGGGGGGGGGGGGGGG
>JAQNCA010000017.1:17533791-17574460 GCA_029783725.1 Acanthurus tractus | reverse complement strand
TGCAAGGCTGAGTTAAACCTCCACACTCTTACTATTTTATCTCTTAGTAACTAATTTAGTTTTTCTTACTTGTTTCCCCCCCCCCCACAATATTTTTTTTTCCAGTGTGCTTATTCTTTAAATGCCTGTCAATTATTTTTTTCCCCCAGACGTACATTGGGAATATGCTGCTGTCCATTAACCCCTTCAAGCCCCTTAACATCTACACAGAGGAGCTCAGACAGAAATACCAGGGCAAAGAGCAGCAAAGAAACCCACCGTGAGCGAGTGCCTCTCACATAGTGGTTCATTAGTGTGCTTTCTCTTACTGTACTTATTATTCCAATTGACAGAATATGTCTCACCAAAGATCAGCCACTCTGGAATATATGTTGTCATTACTGTATGTTTTCCCTACCAGTGAGCATTTCTGTCGTCCTCTCTCTCAGCCATGTGTATGCCATAGCCGATGCTGCTTTCAGTCATTCTCAAACCTCCACACAGGAGCAGTGCATCATCATAAGGTACCAACAAGAACACTCATTTAAACAATTTTGTGGTCTATTTCTGTGTAGTTTTGGGAAACTCTGTCCTCACTTTATTAATACACTCTTTTTTCATCATCAATAATTAATGGACAGATATTTTAAAAAAGCCTGCTTCTGTTTGAATTTTTCATATTTGGATGGCCAACAATCCAACAAAATATCTAAATAGACATTTAGTATTAGTTCATGTCACATGGTGCATGAGAACCTGTGCCAGTAGATGCTCCGGTGGCCAACCCCCGAGCCTCAGCATCCATGGTTCACTGTATGAGCATCTTTGTTGCATGTCATCTCTTTCTTTTCCCTCACTTGCCTGCCACATCTCCATAGCCAGATAATTAATAAATGAAAGCATAAAATGTACTGAAAATAATTTGAAAAGGAATTCATATTTCAAGTTACCTTTATTTTTTGTTTAGTGGGCAGAGTGGCTCAGGGAAGACTGAAGCTACCAAGCTGATAGTACACTACCTCAGCTCTATCTATCAGGGCAGAAACGACAATCTGCGACAGGTAATTCATGTGGAAGATGCAGAAATTCCTTACAGGTCATTTACAGTTTTATCAGTTGGAAACACTACAAAGCTGAGGCAGGTTGCATTGAGTCCTCCACCCATTCTTGTCTTTTGATTTGTTTCTGTCATTTCTTTCCTTGCCAGCCAATGGAGGTCTTTCCCATCCTGGAGAGTTTTGGGAATGCGAAAACGATCCTCAACAACAACTCCAGTCGCTTTGGCAAGTACCTCCACATCCACATTCTCCAGTGAGTCAAAATGCTGCCATCTATAGAAATATCTGTTGATGTCTCACCAAATAGTTTGTTCCATTGTTGCTCCTCAAATGAGATTGGTGGAAGCTGTTTTGTCAACTGTCTCTCATCCCCGTTGACAGTGGGGTTGTTGTAGGGACGTCATTGTCCAAATATCTCCTGGAGAAGTCCAGGGTTGTCTTTCAGGTGAGAACACTGAATGAGTTGTGCTGTGTGCTTGAAACAGACATCATGGAGGAATACATGACGTTTGATTTTCTGATTGGCTTGGATACCTACTGTATGGTTTAGGATGCTTGACAATGTCAGTGTGTAAATTGCCGGGATTTGCCACTTGCCTAATGTTTGAATATGTTTTCCTGTAGGAAAATGTCTTCAGTTCCTTTTTTGATTACAAGCTTTTGCTTCTTTGGAAATGAATGATTTAAAGGATCAGCTTTCCTTGCTTGATAGACAACACTGAGACCTATAGAACATGGTCATGTTAGCGACATGGCTCTAGTCATTGAGATGTTCATTGGTGGTCCGTACAACACATTGGTCTAGCATGAAATGTCAAATGCTCCATGAATGGCCATGAAATATCTCTCTTTTGAAAAAAGAACTTAACAAATGTTAGAGATTGCAGTTTTGCTCAGATATTTAGGATCCCCATAGAAAGAATCTAAACTACCCTCTAGATCCTCTGACTTTTCTGTGCATAGTTAAATGTCTTGACAAATATTGAAGGGATTGTTGACAAATGTTGATTGTTGGGATTGTTATGCCTCATTTAAAGCCTCACAGAGCTGCAAGCATTTTAGTAGTATTAGCATTTTAGTAGTATTAAATTTCCTTCAATCTTAATTTCTTTACTCTTTCCCTCTGGTGTGGAGCATAAGTATGTAAATAAATCAGTCATACATTTGTATATGGAAACATGACTCTTACTGTTGTCTTCTCTGGCATTATAGTTAATACAGTAATGCATGAAAAATCATCAAAACTTATTTTTGTTCCACTGGTGAGTTTTTTTTTCTATTTTCCTTGTAGGCCAATAAGGAGAGAAACTACCATGTGTTCTATGAACTGCTGGCCGGTATGAACGACTGGGACAAGCAGGAGCTTTATCTGCAAGGAGCTGAGACCTATTACTACCTAAACCAGGTACATCCGATCTTAGTGAACACAGAATCATTCTTAGTCTCTGACTTTGGGTAATTTTCTTTTCCTCTTCATTCATCATACATGTGACACACTCACATTTTCACTGTCCTGGTTCAGGGCGGTTCCTGTGAATTGAAGGGGAAGCAAGACAAGCAGGACTTCCAGCTTTTGGTCCAGTGCTTTGAAACCATCGGTTTGCATGCTGATCAGATCTCCACCATCTGGGCCATCCTCTCCTCTATCCTGCAGCTTGGCAACATGTGCTTCAGCTCTTATGAGGTGCGTGCATGTAGGGAAGAGAGTGAGAATTCGACTCATTATAGGCAGGTATCACATATCAGTTGCTTTTTTTTGTTTCAGAGTGAGTCATTTGAAGTGGCTCGTATCTTCAGTGAGACTGAAGCCAGGAGGGTCGGCTGCTTGTTGCAGATTTCCTCAGAAGCCCTGCAGACCGTCATCACTCACAGAGTCACAGTCAGTAGCTGCTCTTGCACCATTCACAGCACTGTTCATATATCTCAACATGTGCAAACTAATTTGCTTTCTTGTCCACAGGAGACAACCTATGACAGGATCTACTGCCCTCTGTCTGTGGAAAGTGCCATAGAATCCAGGTGATGAAATTTCCTGAAAAAAAAAAGATACAGGGTGGATTTAAGTGCAAATAGCAGGCGAGTCTCTCAAACCAAAGTACATAGAGGACTTGGATTAATGTTTCCTGCCATCCATCTTTTTATTTTCTGCTACTCATTGGGGCCTGGTTGCAGTTGCAACAGGCAAAGCCAGCATCCCCTTCACCCAAACTACATCTTCCAATTAATTGTACCTAGAATTCCCTCACAAACGCTCCTTGAAGGGCGCAGGTGTAACCTCTCTTCAAGACCAACGAGCCAAAAAACTCAGTGCAGTGTCACTGCAAATGTGAGGAGGTGATCCACCATGCATGACCATGGCCGTTCATTGATCCTCCTGAATCCATATTTCAGTAATCGGCAAGAGTCTCAACTTGGCATGAATGTCTTTAGGGAGCATGTGTGGTAAAGATAATTATATCCAGTCTGTTCAACAAAGTTTAGCCTCAGTGATGTAGAAACATGTAGAGCCACTTTCTGTTTTCATCGAGACTCCACTTGTCATCCCCCTCAACGAAACACAGATTGATTGAACTGACTTCTATACCTTGAAAAACTGATGCAGCACAGGCTCAGATGATTAGATGTTTTATACCCTGGTATAGGTACAGCTTTAAAAAATTAATCCTACATTGCCCATAATGCAGTTTGCTTTCTTCTTTTCATTTGACTTTTATTGACTTCTTAACTCCCACTTCTTTCAAACTTAAAACCTCCTGGTGTTAAAGTAGGCTCTGCTGTTAGAAATGAGTTGTTTCCTCAACCCGACTTGAAAAAAGCCTGAACCTCATTATGCATTTACAGGAGACAAATCCCCTTCTCCTCCCCAACCTCTCTTGCAGAGATGCCATTGCCAAAGCCTTATATTCTGTGCTGTTTGACTGGTTGCTGGAGCAGATCAATGACTGGCTGAGTCCCACAGAGATGGATAGCACTGTGGGCGTGGTGGACATCTACGGCTTTGAGGTCGATATTCAGGCTGGCCTGGAAACTTCAAAAAACTACTGTTGCTTGTCGTGTCGGATGTGATCTCATGGCTCTTCTGTGTTCTTCTGCAGGACCTGGGAGTGAACAGCTTTGAGCAGCTGTGCATCAACTATGCCAACGAGCAGCTGCAACACTTTGTCAACAAGGCAGTGATTTCTCAGGAGCAGGTTCATGGAACCCAATGCCAAATCAATAATGATCAGTTTGCCCTCAGGGTGCCACTTTCAAATATCCTGACATGCCAGATGGAATGTTTCACATATACAACCCATAGACAGTGTTTGGAAGGGGCAGGTTGTATCAGGAAAAAGTTGGAAAGTGATTGGATGAACATTCTGTCTGTCACATCCATGTCCCTTGCCAATGCCTGCTAGGAGAAGAACAGAAACATCTTCCCCAATTAAAGAAAAGCTTGCTGTTGTTTGCTCTTCTTTTATTGAGAAAATGTTGGCCAGTTCTGATAAAACTGCCACCAATGCAGCATTCATGCTAACCTCTTCGGCGGCTGCCATTGTTTACAAGCTTGCAACTGCTTCTCACTTTCATCAAAACTTAACCAAGCCTGTGACTACAACTCTTCTCTCTCTTTGTCTTTAGAGAAAGCACTTGCGAGGGATAATATGGATCTTGTTCACCTGCTAAATATAGGACTGCTTAAACATATGTCTTTGTCAGTGAAAGGTGTTAGTGTTCCAATGATCTTCTTGCTGTTTTAACCAGATTTAATATCTGAGCCTTAGACTTGACTGTGATGTTTTCAAACCAGCTGGGAACATAAGTCGGACCCTCTAAGCTCTGTAAAAATCTGACATCATACTCCTGCAGACACCCAAAACTCTGTGTCTCCAGAAAAAATGGAGGTGCCAATAGATTTTCCTATGAACACTTACCATGTGTGCCAGTGAAGCTCACTGGAAACAGCAGTTTTGAACCTGAATCAGCTACATTCCACATGCTCCTGGAGGCAAAGAAAGAATTGTGTCTTCAAATTAACCGAGAACTGAAACTAACCTGGAGAACACTGAAGAATGGTTTTGGTATCTGTGTTCTTATGATCCAGCAGGAAATGTGGACAGTTTAACCCAAAATTTATGTTCTAAACAAAGACTACCTTTAGGAGATGCCTTCATGCACCTGAACTGAGTGTAGTCTGCTTTAATATGTGTGTGTGTGTGTGTGTGTGTGTGTGTGTGCCCTGCAGGAGGAGTACAGGGCAGAACAGATTCAGTGGTATCCCATGCCACTCAAAAACTACCACTCCTGTCTGGATCTGATCTCCTCCAGACCACACGGCATCCTCCGCATACTGGATGACCAGACCTGCCTGCCCCAGGTACACACACACACATACACAAACACACACACACACACACACACAAGACAACACATTCTTTTTGTACTTATATCCTTATCCTTATATTTTAACTGTGACGTAGCAGAGGATCTATATCAGTGGATCCAAATGGTGTGCCAATAGAACATGGTCAGTTGTGCTGTGGGATTTTTGACAACAATACATCATTTTGCAAAATACAACTTGTGATAAAACAAAGGCCTTGTCTCTAGAGTCTGTGTCAGGAGGAGGAATAATTGGGTAGATGTGTGGATTTCCCAGTTGGAGTTCTTCCAGAAGATGAGTCTTGACAGAGCTTTGACGAAGCCTCCATTTGACTTATCTTTCTTTTTGTGGTTGTGACTGAACTGAAACTAAGATGCATTGTGGGAAAACATAGACTTTGCCTCATTTTAAATGTTGTGACCTGCCTGGTTTAACTTGGCATGTTGCTGTTTTGCTGTAATTTCACTAAGTAATAAACTAAATATTAATTTACTGGTCCATAAATACTTCAAAAGTAATAAAGCTGATTGCCAGATGACATTTGGCATTAGTAAATAAAAGTAAATATTTAATGCATGATAAGACTGACAACAGGTTTTAGAGGCTATCTGCTTTGATCTGTTTACAGGAATGCCTCAAGGTGTTGGCTTGCTGATGCTTTTTGTTAAATTTTCCGCTCTTTATTTAATGAAACTCCTTTCTACAGAATGTAGCTGAGTGCATAAAAACAGATCAAAACTGAACTTTTGCAAACATTTAGAGTAGATTTGACAAGTGTTACCATTTAGTTCTACGTCTGACCTTGTGGGAGGAAGTCGTTTAAAATATTGAAAAGTAAACCTGAGTGTTCCTCTGTGTTTTTCAAATCAGGCCACTGATCATACCCTCCTCCAGAAGTGCCATTACCACCATGGGAACAACCCTTACTATGCCAAGCCTAAGAACCCACTGCCAGTCTTTACTGTGTATCATTATGCTGGAGCTGTCACTTATCAGGTATCAGGCACAACACACTCCTGTGTACAGCAGGTCTGTCAGATAAAAACAGTGAGGACATTTGAGTTCATTCCAGTAAAAATGCTGTTTTCCAGGTTCACAATTTCCTGAATAAGAACCATGACCAGTTCAGGACAGAAGTGGTGGAGCTTTTTGCCAGAAGTCGTTCAAAGGTGAACAGTCTGACATTAGCAATATGAGACCTTGAAATGGGCCCTTTTGCATTATATAGCACAACATGTGCAGTGGCCACAGAGAAAGCTCTTTGCCTGAGCTGATAAGAAGAAGAAATTGTAAGCACTGTAATCTGATTACACAATTTTCCATTCCAACCAGAAGTTTAAATTACATAACCTCTTCCGAGTTAGGGCAATTCAGAGTGTTAACTAAATACAAAGACGCATTTGACAAAAAGCAGATAATCAGTAAAACAAAGGCTGATCAAACATGGGTACAGAAATCAAAGTAGAATAAAATCAGTTAAAACAAGTCAGTCAGACAGAAGCACATGATTAACTTAAGAAAATTGCTTGTGCAGTTATTTTCACTGATTTTTAAGTATTTCCACAACCCTCTGTTGTTGCATGCAGCTTGCACAGGGCAGAGTTTCTGTTTCTGATTATGTGTTCTGTATTTGCACTTCTGTAGTCCAACTCTGAATATGAGTCATCAATTTGACCAATGTTTCTCAATTTTCCTGTGTTTTTTACAGTTTTTCCTTCATTTTCCCACTTAAGTTGCAGTGTGTTCGGTTATCTATCAGAAATGCACTACATTCATCACAGAAACAATAAACTGGCAACCTTATATCACTCTGTAATAATGACTTCAATTCCTTAACTTAGTAGCTATGAGATACAGTTCTTGACTTTGTGTCTCATTATTACAAGATTTAAAAGATTTTAGGATTTTATCTTTTTTGTGCTTTGTCTTTACCACAATACAATCAAACCAGTCATCAAGCACAAGACAAGAGTAAATATTTATAAGCGATGCCATTACTGGCTGTGCTCTGATGGTAAGAGTAAAATTTGTGGGGATGACTGAATACAAAAGTTTTAAAATTTTGTAAAAAATAAACATTTGATGTTGAAATAAATATCAAATGCTGCGGACATATTTATAGACTTTTGAAATACAATTGCACAGGTTAACCTAGAAAGAAAGCACATTTTGACAGCTTCCATGTAAACTTGCATATTTTTCTCTCGTGTCCCTGTTTGTCAGATGGTGTCAGATCTTTTCCGGAAGGTTCAGGATGGTTACATTCAGCAGAGAGAGCTGGGCTGGAGAGGGAAAGGCCTCCGTCAGCAGCCCTCCACCGCTGCCTCACACTTCCTTCAGTCCCTGACTGAACTCACCACCCGCCTGGAGAGGTACAGCACCCTGACCAGGCTGCTACTGAGGGTCCTCACCAAAGTTCTGATCAGTGTGAAAGCCAACTTGTGTTAAGTGAAAGAAAACAGCTCCACTGCATGTGTTTAAAATTACACAGCTGTGGTTTGTGGATATAGTGGCTTCAGTAAATGTCATGGAAAGAAATATGAGAAAAATGATCGTTGGTCTAAGTTAATAATATTTTCATTTGGGGTGAAAACTCCCTGAAAGGGAGTCTATGAGCGACTTCATGAATTGGGACACGTCATGCAGTGCTGAGTCGCTCCAATCAAGAGGTTTCATAAAAACATGTCAATCACACATATCTTTGATGGTTAATATTCCTTCCAAATGCCCAAAGTTGAGAGGGCCTACTGTCGGTGCTCCTTAGATATTCATTGCAGTTTTATAAAAGAGCTGTCATATGCAGCTCACCCTTTTTTTTTAAGCTCCATATCAATTTAAGGTTGATCATGTTTCCTGATGAATAACTTATGTCACTTTTGTCCCGTAACTCTCAGATGTAAAACCACTTTTATTCGTTGTCTGAAGCCAAACTACGTCAAGGTAATGCAGCACATTTTACATTCATGATACCCCTAACCCTAACCCTAGTATCCTAACGTCCGCTGTCAGTGTATGACCCTCCACTGTATTTTATCCTTTCCTTTCTTAGCTTCCTGGGATCTTTGATGTAGACTATGTGTCAGCCCAGCTGAGGCATGCTGGGATGTTGGAGACCATCCACATCAGGAAAGAGGGTTTCCCAGTACGGATACAGTACTCCTACTTCATTGAGAGGTGCTGCAAACACACATAGCACTTCTGTCTGCACCATCACAACACTCCTTCGATGCGATTAAGTTAATTAGATCAAATTGAATCATATTTAGCCTTGTAAGAGTACAAAGGTGCTGAGACAACAACATGCAGTTAAGCATAAAGCATTGGTCCAGTCACTTTTATATATTTTGCTCAGTAAAAACTAGACACTTCACCTCTAAGGCTTTACAGCATATGACAGTCTGCACAGCATATGACCTGCTCTATCCTCAGACCCTTGATTCAGTGAAGGAAAAAATCCATCACAAAAAGCTTTAAACAACAAAATAAGGACAAGTAGTGCAGAGTTCATGGTGACAGGTGAAGAGAGAAACTGCTCCTGAGCCTGCTGGTCCTGTTGCACCTCCCACAGTGGATGAAGGCAGGAGGTCTGTGGCCAGAGGGAGAGGTGCCCCTGATTGTGCCGCGTACCTTTCACAGACATGCTGGCAGGAAGTGGTACTTGTGATGCTGTGCACATTTTCATCGCCTCCCTGCAGTGCTTTAAAGGTGCAAAATAAAGCAGCACTCACTCTGTGATGTGATGTGGAATATTCCTACAGCTGTGGGCATTCATGAGAATCTGACAGATTCCTCTTCAGGAAGAAGACTTGTGTGCCTCCTCTACTGACCCTTCTTGATTCAGGTGAAGAGAAGGACACCTGGAAACTTAAAGGTGGCGACAGACTCATCCTCTGTATTGTTGATACAAATGGAATGTGACCGTCTTGTTCGATCTGTCTGAAGTCCGCAATGAGCAAAGTCGTTGTGGGCGAGCCGCCAGGCTTGGCTGGACCTCCTCCCTGTATGCAGACTCATCGTTGTCACTGATGAGGTCAACCACTTGGGTGTGATCTGCAAACCTGATAAAGGTGATAAAGGTGTTAGAATTATGTAAAGGCGTGCAGTTGCATTTTTAGAGGGAGTGAAGGAGAGGAAGCAGTTCACAGTCCTGTGGGAAAAGAGCGTGCTGGGTGAGGGGTGGGAAGCTGTTCTTGTCTGCCTAACTTACCGGGCCCTTTTGGTTCAGAAACCCAGTATCGGTTTGCAGGATAAGGTGTTGTTATCAAGGTCACAAGTCACAAGTCAGTTTAGAGGAGATCATGGTGTCTACTTTTCATTA
This sequence comes from Acanthurus tractus, assembly GCA_029783725.1. Classification (NCBI taxonomy): domain Eukaryota; kingdom Metazoa; phylum Chordata; class Actinopteri; order Acanthuriformes; family Acanthuridae; genus Acanthurus; species Acanthurus tractus. Next base: position 17,564,742 of record JAQNCA010000017.1, on the reverse strand, counting down.
CTGACTCCAGTCCAGCCACTTTAGGACAGACCCAGTTCTCTGTGAACCACAACCTTCTTTCCCTGAAGTGCAGCAGACAGAGAAATTTTAAATTCTACGTGACTTTGTGACCAAATATGAAAACTTTTCAATTCAATATAACAACAATAATATCAGTGACTCCAAATATACTCCAATATAACAGATTTTTTTTTAAAGTTGTGCTGTCAGTGTAAATATGCACAGTGAAAGGAGAGAAGTTAAATGAGCCCAAGTCTGACCAGAATTGACTCAGCGTGGTGGCGTCCCAGTGGGATTGAGGTCAAGAGGGGACTTAACAAAATCAGAGAAAGTCTGAGATTTAACTTTAAACAGTCAACACTGAACTAGGACTTAATGTGGGAGAGAAGATTTTTCCAGTGACTGGAGTGGCAACAGAGAAAGCTTGGTCATCTTTGGCTCTGAGGTGTGAGTGAGAAACTGAAAGAAGTTGCTGTGAGGACGTCTAGTGCGATCTGAGACGCAGAGTATGGAAATAGTAAAAGGTCATGCATTGCAAGATGGTGGATGTTTACTGCTGGTGGGGAGTGGAGAGTATGTAAACCACTTCACCTGTTATTTTTCAACCTTCCCAGAGTGCCAGGATATTTTCAAAAGTGTGACTTTTTACTAAGTGACACTGTATCAAATCTTTTGCTTTGTTCCCATCATTTGTTTGGATCTAGGAGCTTTCCAGCAGAGTCTAAAGTGTGTATCGTTGTAGATACGGGGTGCTCCTGACCCAACGCCTGAACGAGGTGTCAGACAGAGAGCAGACAGTCTCTCTGCTGAACATGGTGGGTGCAGAGGAGGGACAGTACCAGCTGGGACTAACAAAGGTTCCTGACTTCCCATTTATGACACTGTTCAGATGTTTTAGTTGAGTAGACTGTACGAACATGCTTACATAAGTGTGTGTGTGTTTTGTTAGGTGTTCCTCAAGGAGCTTCTGTACCAGCAGCTGGAGGAAAAGTGGAGTAGCACCCAGACATGGGCTGCCATCACCATCCAGAGGAATATCAGAGGCTTCCTCTGCAGGAGGAACTTCAAGTTCTTCAAACAGAAAGCCATTATAATCCAGAGCCACATCCGCGGACATCAGGCCAGGTGCAGAATAAAAACACTATTTGAGACACTCACCTTAGAGGGAGCATAAAAACTCTCTGATGTGAGTTCACTGTGATACGTTAAGCTTTTGGAGTCACTGTACTGCTCCCGTATACGGTATATATACAAACTTGCATTATAATACTGAGGAAACACAGTTTGTCCTGGAAACAAGATTACATCAGCATTGAGATTCCCCTTACATGTGCAAAGAAAGGGTAGTTATTAAAATAAATAACAAATAAATGTGGAAGGTAAATCCTAGGTCTAAGTCCATCATGATGCGGATGTAAGATGCTTGACTGCACATCTTAGGAAAAGCAGAGTGCCTAAACAAACAGGAAGCTTAAATAGAGCACCTGGTTTAATACTAAGTTGCCAGTTAACTCTCATAAAGACAATGTGTGGAGATGAAGCAGCGAAAGTCTGTCTGTGACGCAGAGTCAGTTAGAAAATAGTACAAGAAAGATTAAATATGAGACAGAAAGCTGTGAAGGGGTTATGTTTTACCTGTAGCCGTTAATCAGGACAGAGTGATGTTTTATGGAACAATGTGATGCTGTGACTTTTTACTAATGCTGCCCCCTCCCTTCTTTTAGAAAGTACTACAAGCGTCTGAGGCAGTCCTTCACCCAGTTCTGGGCAGTGATGATGATAACCAGGAACACCATCAAGAGACACCACTGGAGAAAGGTACAGAGTGTGTGTGTGAGAGAGAGAGAGAGAGAGAGAAAGGGAGAGTTGAAGGTGGAGAGCACCTCAGCAGAGTCCTTGCCTGAGTTTGTCGCCAACCTTATGTTTGCTTACTTTATTGTGCTATAAATCTTTGCTTTAAATCTCTATCTCACAATGTGAGCAGTTAACACAACAGCATATGAATTATATGAGCTGTGAGCGGAAAACTATGGCCACGCCCTCCTGGTGATAACTCTGTGGCATCCAACAGGGGTCAAAGTGTAGTCCCTCTCAAATGACTGTAGCTGTTGTGCTGTCTGTTTTGTTTTGTCCCTGATTGGTAACTTTCATTTATCTGCAATTCTACCTTGCCATATGGAATGGTTTTAGCTTCTTTACCTTAATTATAGTTTTTTTTAAAGAGGATAAATTATTTCCTTATTTCTTCTAATATTTGAGACCTTATACATTGGAGTGTAAAAAGAATTTAACTTAGTGTAGTGTAGTGTAGTGTTCCAAACATTGAAAAGAGATTAAAACCTTCCCTTATCAGCATGTTTTTTTTATAAAAATGAATCAAACGATATGAAAGGGTCATTCATATTAACAGTTTAATGAGCAACTTATTCCATGACTCCCCAGATAACCTCTGCTCTGTGTATCTCTGAGTCTGCTGGATGTGGAAATCTGTTATTGTATACCAACACCTTGGTAACTTAACGTGGTAAAAAACAATGTTGTCTCTGCTTTGATATCTACATTAATCAATATTGTTGATTTTCAATACTTCAAATGATTAGGTTGTCGCTTACAGTGACTAACCCACAGAGGATTTCAATCAATTCCCTCAGACCTTTTGAATCTTGAAGCTCTATATTTTACTTTTTCTGATTGCAAATGTATGAAGATTTTATCCAACACCAGAACATTGATGAAATGTGCGCTACAAACTGAACAGCAGAAAATGACTGTGACATGAAAATGTTCCATCTGATCAAACAGGACAGTGTTTATGGAAAGAATTGTAGCAATTAAATGACATTTGTGAGCCCATTCATTCCATTCACCCTCATCATGATCGGGCGGAGGCAGAAATTCCAGAGACAGATATCAAATTGAAGTGATTTAACCCCTGCATGTCCTTACCTTTCCACGTCATGCCTCACAGACTGAAGACTATTTCATGGCAGACTGCAGCATTTGTTTGGATCTAATGTTGGTGGTCCGTGTACTGTAGACTACAGACAGACTGTGAATGCAGCCTGAGTCTCATCTTTTTTTTTCATTTATGTAAATCAGTTTATATCTAATTTTTAATTTTTTTTAAGGAGGCATTGGAAAAATAATAAAGCTATATAGGTACTGTGTGATTCTAGAATCTACTAGGCGTGTTTGATTGTGGAAATGTGTTCTTTCCAATCACACAGGCAGCCCTCTAAAATCTCATCCCTTCCTTTTACAAGCTTTCTCATCTTACGTAAGACACACACACACCCTGCTTACACCTCAACCACTCTGCTCTTGGACTTCAACCCCTCTCAGTGAAATTTGAAGCAGCCCTGCATCTCTCCTTTCGCCTTTAGGAACCTGTCTGTCTGACTTCTAGCTCCACAGCAGGTAGGCTGCCATTCTTCCTTTTTACCTGCTGCATCATGATCAGATGCAACAGTGTCCTCGCCTCTCAGCTAGTTTAGAAACTATTTAGAAATATTTTTTTATCATAAACACTATAAAAAAGGAATTGTAATTTTTATTATGTTTCACAGAAGTCAAGAGACATATATAGTTTGTGCCTCCTGTGTTTCATCTCTTATTTTCTTGTTGCTACGATAAACTAAACTAAACTTTTTTCGTTCCTTTTTGTTTATTCTTTAGCTTCAGTTGTATTTCTGTCAGCCTGTTTGGTGTAATTGTTTTATGACGCTTGGACTATGAACAACAGAGCTGTCAGGCCTCTGCTCACAAGGTGGCCAGTGTCAGCTGTTTTAGTATAGCTGGTCCGACCATGAGCTTCATCTTGGAACAGTTGGTGAAAGAAACTAAAAAAATCCCACTTAGAATCTACAGATGTAAAGTCTTATCTCATTCTTAGCTGTAGAATCTTGTAAGTTATATGTGTCATATTCATTTCTTTTTGAGGGGATCTAATATGTAACTGGAAACTTCCTGTAGCATAATATTATTATGTACTAAATACAGAGAAAATGGACACAGTCTGTTCATTCCAATCACATCCAGGTTAACTCAGAGTCAGTAAACAGTCAGTAAACAGTTCAGCTGAACCTGCAACAATGTCAAATATGTTTTTGTTTCCTGTGTTTTGCATATCACAGACAATCACATTATAATATAAATAGCAAAAATATATATTATAGGTATTTGGGTTTAAATTGAGCTCCTCTGATTTTATCATCATCATTTGTACTCAGCCTGTGAAGACAGTTGTATAATATCTTCCAGGCTTATAAAATCTGAGGATATCACACTGATGATATCACAGCCCTGTCATCAGGGTTGTTGTAGTTTGGGTTTAATGAATGTGTTTTATTATCAGATAGCCTGGTATAAACAGTGTGTGTGCAGTTTAAAGGATTTATCTCCTACCAGACAAAATGGAAATACCATAAGATACTATAGGGTTGAATTATGGGTAATAAAATACAGGGTTTTAGGATATCTCACTTTATATGGTTTATATTATTAATATTTTTAAAATAAACTTTTCATGCAATACTACACCACTGAAACACTCTTTAAATACTGAAAAAGTTCTTTAAAGGTTCATATCACATAAAAAATCAGGGGGTCATCAAAGTCAATCGATTCATCCTCTGGGGACCATGAAGCTGAAGTATATCTTGGTTGAACTGCTATTTTTTGTGACATAATTGTTTGGTTTGAAAAGGTCAGTTGGTATAAGTGCTTGCATATTAGGTTGGAGCAGGGTTGGGCTGCCTGCGTGTTTATAGAGACTCATTCTCTTGAGTTATTTGATATCTAAAGTGATTACTAAAGTGAGGCCAAGATAAAAGACGTGCTTGTTGCATGAATACCTGTGCACACCCATCTTGAACTGCGTACTTCACATTTGTTTACAGTTTAAGCAATACCTTCAGTGACAGCGGAAACAACTTCTGAACATACAACATACAACTCACAAATGCTACAAATTCTGGGGAGGCTGAAAACACACTGATTAGTTTTGATCATCACCATAATCATACCTGTGTGGCATTGCACTGTTGTATCGGGTTGCTCCTTTGTGGTAAGTTGTAAAACCTCTCAATAAAAAAAAAAAAAAAACTCTCCGGACTCTTGGAACTGTGTGGCCTGTGATATGAGGCGGGGCTACAGAACTGTGGGTGTTGCAGGAGTATATAACAGAACGTGTGTCTAAGAATAGGTCTGATTAAACACACTGCAGGCTGAGATGAGGTGGTGTTGAGTGTTCGGGATGTACGTGGTTAATGAGTGATATCTCACCTAAGGAATGACAGGTTGAATCAGTCACAAGCTTCAGGTGAAGGACATTAAATCAAGAACTGATATGTCTTCAAGATTATGAGATGAAACGGTGCTGGTGGCATTAAGCGACATGCAGCATGGCTGACTAATTTACCGTGTGTGTAATTTCAGGAATTTCACGAGAGGAACAAACTAAAGGTTGTGACAAGGACAAAGTCCGTCTCTCCAGGAATGGTAAGAGTATAAAATGATTGCTGTGACATCAGAAATACAGATTTAAACTTCTGTAGAAAGGTCATCTTTTGTTGTAACTGAGCTGTGGCGTTTGCTTTATTATGTCCACCTGCTAGGATGTGGGGATGCTGGAGATCCCTGCTGAGCTGTCAGCTCGGCTTCGCAGCACAGCAGGTCAGCTTCATATAGGAAAAAAAAGCTTTTTATTAATACTACAATACTTTTTATTAATACTACAATGTTCATATTTGACCACTCTGCTGCCTTAGTGTTTTATCAGTTTGTAATGGTTGTCCTGTCTCTCTCCACCAGGGCAGAAATTTGTATCAGGGATCACAGAGGTTGCACCTCCTGAGGTGAAGGCAGAACACAGGCTCACCCTGCCTCTGGATATAGACAGATTCCCATTCTCCCGCTATGCCAAGTCTGCACTGAAGGTGAGCAAGGCTCTTACACAAACATGCAGATATTTATAATCCTGGCCTGATTTCTAACAATACAAGGTGGAGCAGGATTTATATTGTAATTGTTCAGATGCTTGCACAAAAAGATGCCAGTTAATTTATAACTAAAAAAGTAGTGAATGTCTTTTAAAAAATAAAAAATAAATAAAAAATAACAATAATAACAGTTTTATCACTTACAGAAAGCAGAACAAACTGTAAGACATGTTATCACAATTTATATAGCTATATCATCCAGTTCTTACAGTTATCATCATATCACTATTTGGTATAGCAAACATGTTAAGAAACTGTTTCCTTTATAATGATCTCTTACCAATACATTTCTGCATTATTTGAATATTTTGATATGTAGGATTCCATCCTAACTTAAATTTACTTTAAATAGTTTATTATCCCTGACAGTGTGTATACTAAGAAATACAATGGACTTTCACCACACATCCAACACACATCCAACACAATTTTGGACATTTTAACAGATGAGAGAAGATTGATTGTATTGTAAATGTGAGCTTCCTCATGTTGTCCTTTTGCTCAGGATACGTGGGGTCAGCCTCAGGGATACCCCATTCAAAAATCCCTTACTCCCTTGGACCCTGAAGATGCCAGAACTGCCCTGGAAATCTACAAACTGGTAATTAGAAATGATTAGATTGAATTAGACTGTATGAGATAACATTAAAATATTTTTATTCCTATAGTTTAAATAAAAATTTTTAATCCTTTCTTTCACAGATCTTGCGCTTTACAGGAGAGTCGGACCTCAGCAGCTGGCAGGAGCAGATGTTGGGTAACTACATAGTGGAGAAGGGTCAGAACCGGCCAGCCCTGAGGGATGAGATCCTGGCCCAGTTGGTGTATCATACCTGGGGCCAGAGGAACGAACAGGGCAGTCTGAGAGGCTGGTTGCTGTTGGTCTGCTGCCTCAGTGCCTTCACTCCCTCACCAACACTGGACAAACCTCTGCTCAAGTAAGTGCTGCGGTTAGCCTTGCTGTGGTTGGTGGAGGGTGCATAGTGCATCTCTGTAGGCTAATGTATACCTTAATGGTATGAGGCAGTAACTGAGAACATATTAACTAAAGGTGCTTGAGAAGCATAGATTTGTTATTTTTGAGAACTTAAAGCCACTCTATCCTGTTTTGCTTTTGTGAAGTCATATTGTCTTTTAATTATTTAAAACTTAACTGTCAAGATGATGCTCATGTTGATTTTAGCCAACTCATTCAAGAGTCACTAAGTCAAATGTGGAATTCACTGCTATTGTATCTTTTAAATGTTGTGAATGCTCTGTGATATTCTCCTGTTCCAAAAATCATATTGTTTTCAATCTCCTTTGTAAAAATTTTGGAAGACCAAAACTTTGAAAAAAGAAAGAAAGAGAAAGAAGAGTCGATATCATTCTACTACTACTGCAAACAACATTAATAACTGAGTTTAGACGTTTGTCTTAACAGAGCAGAGATATTGCTGTGAAATTCGCTTTACCGTAATTAATTATTAAGTCATCTCTGCTATGATACACCACATTTAAGCTGGTGATTGCCACTTTGACCCCAAGCTACACAGGCTCCATTTTAAAGTTGTACAAATCAATACTGTGTGTCTACAAAAAAATTACTTAGTGGGATGTGAAAAGGGTCTTGTTGCTCTTTATACCTGATCCACTCACCCTGCCACAATTAGTGCTGCTCATGTGTGAAAGTCAGGGCGTGAACTTGACTAATGGATTATTCCGAGATTATCCAGTCACATTTCAATTACTTCTGGACCCAAATGCAGACAAAGGAAAGTCTTATATAATGACTACTTTCAATACAAACAGGCTTATAGTGGATAGGAGAATAAGCAGGTAAGATGAGAGGCAAACCCTCAGGAGCAAACAACAATAAAAGAACAGGAACACACAAGGAAGTTAGTGCACAATGAAGCAGAAACACCAAGTTCAGCAGGATGATCCGGCAAGAATCAAAGCTAGGATACTAATTCTTATAGCCCAAGGTTGATTATTAAACAAAATGCAGGCATGGAGGACTTAAAGAACTACAGGGTGATGATTACTGGAAACAGGTGTGTGAGTGGGAGGAGCAAAAAAGAGAATTGAAGGTAAAGGAAGAAAAATGGCTTAAGAGGAATAACAAGAAGGTTTGAACAAGAGCTGAGGACTAAGACATATCTGTTCCAAAATAATCTTGTTTTTTAAGTTAATTTTCATCAACAAAATCTCTGATAAACACACCATAAACTACTTTCCCAGCACCAAATACACTTCAGATTCACATTGTGAAGGGACATGGAGCTAAAGAGTCGGTGGAGACCAAAACAGAGTTTGAAGGAGATTTAATATTTGACTTTGCCAGGTCACCTGAAAAATGATGCTACTGAATCCTACTGCAAATCTGATCTGTTGATAGGTAGTCATGTGCTAACACATTAACTGTTAACTTTAAAAGCCAGAGTCATGTATGTAATGTATGATATATTAGCTTGTTGTGGTCTTTGGCTAAAAACTAGTCAGTGGTTCATTGTTAGTCTGACTCTTATGCTTGGCTTTTGATAAAAAATGTCATATGGGAAAATGGGAGGTGGTGCATACTGCCATATAGTGTAATTAGCCATTTTGTGACTACTGTCTTTCTGAAAGACCCTTTTAAATATCTCAACCATTAGCTTGTGACTCAGTCTACACAATTTTTTGTGCAGGTATGTGTCCGATCACGGTCCACGGGAGTACCGCTCACTGTGCCAACACAAACTGCTAACATCCCTGCAGCACCCAGCTCCTGCTGCCCGCACCTACCCCCCCACCCAGCTGGAGTGGACCACAAACCAGAGGAAAGGCACAATGCTGCTGGATGTACAGACATTCAACGGTGAGACTGAATGAAGTGAAATATGGCAATGATATTACCATGATGCCGGACCGATTTTGTTATTACTGTCACTTGTGTGAAAGTATCTGCTGTTGTAATCTCATAATGGACCTTTGATGTTTTTTCTCAGATGAGACGTTTACAACTGAAGTGGACTCCTGGACCACAGGAGAACAGCTGGCCTCCTGGCTTCTTCATTTCAGGTGCTTATCTCCTTATAAACATCCCATGTGTTAATTCCTATTCACTTGTTAATGCTCCATCTATATTCTGGTTTTGTACTACAACATGAGGTAGTTGTCATTCTTCTTTTGTGTGTTGATGTGTTATAGGGGTGTCACAGAGGCTGTGAATGGCTGGTCTGTGTCTCTTCTGACCAATGACGGCTGGACAGATTTGGCTGGCTCAGACTTTGTTATGGATCTTCTGGCTGGAGCTGAAGCTGAAGATGTGCCACCACCAGGAACTCCGTCCTCTTCACCCTCAGACTACTTGTTTAGCAACCAAAGAGACAGGTAGAGCAATGCATATGTGACCAGGATTTAGGGTTTAAATCAATGTCATTTGCCACCACAGTAAGCTTTGTGTCTCTCTTTTCCCTCCAGAATGCAAACTACAGATCTGGAGGACTTCATCCCACCAGCACCCTCTATGCAAGCTCCTGGACGGCCACCTTTTGAGTCACCCCCCTGGGGAAGAGATTACCCACAGGAAGGTAGGTGTGACATAAGGAAGTGTTAAGGCATCAATGTGTTTCTAAAAAACTGTTAACAATATCCAAGACCCCTGTTTCTAAAATAAGGAGGCATCTTCTGACACATTTTTAAACTCATTGAAACTACAGTCTGACAGTCATGCTCACCCTATGCAGTTGACCAGATGTGCAGATGTGTGATAGATAGGGTTTGAGTTTCTCTCTAAAGCTCTCTATTTTACTCAAACTACTTCAGTTGCTTTCTTGTGTACAGCCAGTTTCCAAACTTTAAGTACCTCTGAGGATTGACTGACAGAAAGTTTGCAGCATATGATTTAATGAGTCCAACCCTTCTCTGGGGCCACAGGCTTCTTACCATACATTTAAGTGGGGCTGTTTCGTTGTATTAAGATGACACTTCTTAAATACTAATGCTAAAAGCATCCTGAGGGCTTTCCAAGAGGCATCTTCTCTCGTACCTTCCTTCTGATGAGCAAAACCTGAGAGCCTTTCTATGCAAATTTGTCTCACCTGATCACCGGATCAGTACAGGACTCACACTTACAACGTGACACCCCACTGGTTGTTCTCCCTCCTCTAGCTTTAGCCAACCTACTGTTCTTTTAAGATGCGGAGATCAGCCATTTTTGTTAAAAAGTGAATGGCAAAGTTCAAGACCTGTCAGAACCACAAATCCAATCTCCCCACTTGCATGATTTTTTCTGCATAGCACATCTCCAAAGCTCATCTATCAGTTACTCTAGATTTACTTTCACTTCATTGTTTTCCAAGTGACTGTGCTCACACTTACTGACCCTTAAGGTCATGTAAGTGAGACTGTTTTTACCTCGGGTACAGTTGTAAGCAAATCGGATGACTTTACATTGCCCTGACCCAAAAGTCCAATTACCAGCTGGGTTAAGCAGAAACATGCCTAGAGACAAATTATGAAGACACATTTACAAATGGGTGCATCATCCTAGCAACACGGCTAGCCAGCCACCTAGCTGGGTCCATGAAAAATAGCATCAGAGAAATTGAGGACATAGCTGTCCGGGTTGCATAATTATTACAATTTCATTGACTTTTTGGATGTTTGGAGGCAGTGCAACAAGCTGTAAACACAGTATTTATATATATTTTGTCACCTTATAGAGTTGATATGGCACACAATTTAGCATGCAAGTACTTGTTTGCACATACAACAGGCACAGAGTAACATTAAGCATTCATCTTAAGGTATGCATCTGGTCAAGCCAAATTTTTACTCTCATCCTTGTTGTGTCTTTGTGCGTTTTACACCATTGTATCAAAAGATGCTTTTATTGTCTATTATGTAAGGTAAAGTGTGAACAGAGAGTGCATTTTCCTAAGTATCTCTTGTGAAGTGAATTTGTTGAGTTGAAGTTGACAAAATACATACATAGTGCACATAGAGGTAGGGGGTGATGGAGGGGCTGTTGTTCCCACTGATGAGTCATTTGGCTGTGCTAATACATGCTTATGTTGATCTTATCACTCCACGTGTTTGCAGGCCGTGGTCGACAGATAGATGCCTATGTTGATGACTTGTTTGATCCTGTGCTGGACCAAGGACCTCCGGTCAGTGATGTCATTCAATTCATTTGTTAGCTTTGCCTTTCATTATAACTCATGTTAATCATATTTTTTATTGTTTCTTTAATGCATTTAGATTTATTGTGGAGGGTGTATTGAGCAAGCTCACTGGTCTCTAATGGATTTTGTATCTCTTGCTGTATCTTATTACACAGCGAGTGAAGTCACTGGGTTGTCTTCCTGCTGTCGTTCCTGTAACTGCACCCCTTCTGTTTGTGGCTGCTCTGTCACTTACAACGTCATGCATTTCTAATGTGTGTGTGTGTGTGTGTGTGTGTGTGTAGGACATGGAAAGAGTAGCTATGCTGAACCGCAGGATGAGAGGAGGAGGAGGGCTTGGACCCATGCAGCCTGGTGCGTATGGGACTGGTGGGAAAGCTGTATCTCTGGTTTCATCTTGACACCAATCCATTCCATACCAAATTGTTTATAATTACCTAATTTATTGTGTGGGTGACTCATATTTGAAAAATAAAATAGAATTGCATATTTTATAGGTTTAGAGGTGTGACTCAGTGTTTTGAGTAAATCAAGTCTATGGAAAGAGATTTATATTTCATATCCGACCATATCACTTGTGTTTTATATATATATTCTTTGTGTCTGCAGGTTGAGGTTTTTGATTTTAGAAATTAAAAAAAGAATAGAAAAAAGAAAAACCTAAATGAATAATGAAGAATATATATATTTTCAATTGACTTATCCATTTATTTCAAGCTTGGTCCCATTAATTTAATTATATCTTTAGAAATTATTGCTACATACTACTGAGAAGTACTAAAAAAGGATACATGATTAAAGATGAGTCTGTTTTCATTACTGCCTTTATTTTGTACTTCCAAAATTGGGACAGTGTTATCATGAAAGATAAACAAATTTGCCTTCTTGGTACTTAACAGGTGTAAACCTCAAATTAACCAAGTGAACATTAGGAATTAAGATTACAATAGATTACAATAAAGTGGGAATGTTTTTTTAAAATTCTGAAAATTTCCTTTTTTAAAAGGGATATTTTAACTTTACTTTATTTTCACTTTATTTTAACTTTAGTCTTATTTGTGGATTCAATTTTTCAGTCTTTGATCATTCTGTTTTTTAGGTGTGCCTGTAATGGCAACATATCCCGTAGGTAAGTGAGAGAGCTTCAATTCTATTCCCAGGAATCTTTTTGTGCCCTGCTAGAGACAATTTCTAAGTCTCAGTATCTTTTCATATCAATTAAGTTGCAGGAAACTTTTTAGTCTTCTAATCTTTATGTTATGGGGTTTCCTCTTCTCAGGAATGACAATGCCCAGCTATGGTGCAACTCCCATGATGCAAACCATACCATCCATGCCAGCCATACAAACCATGCCAACCATGCAAGGTAACCCCCCCGACATGAACCTCTCATCCAGTCAAAGGTCCAGTGTGTAGGATTTAGGGAGATTTATTAGCAAAAAATGGCAGAAAAAAAATATTTCTCATATATATGTATTAATTAGTTCATATTTATCTAAAAGTCGAAGTTGTTTTGCCTCATTACAGTAGATTTAGAATTTTACATCTATAGAGATATAGCTCCTCTCCCACACCGTTCAATGTTTTAACAGTAGTGGAAAAAAACAACTTAACACTTGCTTTTAACAGAGTCTTTTCATTTTTCGTGTGATTTTTGGCCACCATAGGATCCCCTGCCTGCTTTTGCTCAGAGGGGAATATTGCATTAGTTGCAGTCTGTAACTTCACCACTAGTTGCCCCTCCATCCCAAACACTAGACTTTAAAATGTAGGTCGTTACTATCTGTCATGTACCTTTCCACACAGCTATGGTGGTGCCTTCCCAACCTATCGCTGACCCCATGCAGATGGCAGCAACACAGCAGGCCATCATTAACCAGCAGGCTACTCTCATGGTAAGGACAAACACACTTAGCATACTATTCATGATGGTATACCATGATGATCTACTTTTAATCATTTAATCATCCTCCAGCTATCTTGACCTTCCCTTACTCCTTCAGCTACCTCCCCCTCCAACTCTGCACTGTCCTGTACCATGCTCCCCTTTAGGCCCAGCAGATGACATTGCAGGCGTTGAGTCTGTCCCAGCAGCAGACAAAGGAGCAACAGAAGAAGCAGGAAAGACAACTGGACGAGGAGGAGAGGCAGCAGAGACGTCGGTCCAGGAGACGATCAAGAGAACGCTCACGCTCACTTTCTCCCAGATCTCCCTCACCACGTCCGTCCAGGTCCAGACCTCTTAAACACTCTCACAGCAACAGGAGGCGTGACCCAGAGGTATTTTTGTACATAGTATATGTTTTTTTTTTTAATGTTCCTTACTGTTACATTTTAAATATTTTTTTTAATCTGTATTCTGTTTACTGCATTCTTTTATACATTTCTACAAGCTGTTGCTATTAAGTTTGAATCAGTTCTACGTCTTGTCTTTGTAATTGCTATTTTTGTTGCAACCTCCAACTTTTTTTATAAGTCATTTGTTTATTTGATTATTGATTTATGTTTTACAGATGATTATTTGAATATTTTTATATCTAGGCTGTGAGCTTGCATGATATGCAGACAATGTTCCTGGTTTTCTAGAGGAAAGAAACATAACTTAAAGCTGACTGTTAAGTTTTAAACGAGAATCTTTTCAGCTTGTTTCTTTCCTCTTCAATAAAATAATTTGTCAAAACCACTGCAGATTTTATTAAATGTTACAGAGACTAAGAGGAAACATGCATTTGTCAGAGACAATTTTCATTGATGGATTCCCTTTTAAAGTACACTAAACTAAAAGAAACTAAACTAAACTACAGCGTGTGTGTTCATAGTAATTTATTAAGCTCATTGATGTGATTTTAATAGTTTTTGCAGAATAACTCTAAGGCATGGAGGAGGAAGATATATTAGACTTTGGATACACAGACGGTTCTTGCAAGTAGATTCTCTCGTTTGGATTCTCTGCATGGAATTTATTGACAACAAAGTAAATTTAGACTGAGGCTATGTTGATAACTTCCTGAAATATGAAGCACTGACATCACTTGGTCACTCTCCTACTTATTTGTGGTGACATGTAGTGTGTCTGTTGCCCATCTCCTCCACAGCCAGAAGAAGACTCACCATCTCCAGAAGACCCACAAACTTTTACGGAGAAGAGGGATTTCTTCTCAAAGAGAGGTGGGTGGAGCTGACAAGCATCCATTAGCAGCAATAATAACTCTTTATATACATCTGTGTCTTAAATGAATGCAATAGCGTAATGACATTAAACAGTTATACAAGTAAAAAACACTTTAAACAACATGTTTATAATATTTTCTGTTTTAAGTCATGCATTTCCTCATTCCACACAATCTATCTCCTCTTCGTCCCCCCCCAGGTAAATCCAAAAGCCGAAAGCCTCGACCAACCACTCCCAGCCCACCCAGAATGCAGCTACGCTCCCCATCACCAAGTCCATCACCCCCACCAATATCCCCTAAACCTGAGGGTAAGAAAATTAAACAAGTTACAAGGTCTGGATAATACTTTTTGGAATCTAGAAAATCTGGAATATATTTCTCTCTTGTCCCCCACAGTGTGGCGTCAACGCAGCCTGCCTGCAGACCGCGAAAAACCAAAAACGCCAGCTGTTTTCACAAATCAGCACCTTGAACCCACGTCCAACATCCGCGAAATCATCAGACAGTTTAACAGCATACCCCAACCAGAACCCAAACCCTTTCAGCCTGTCAGGTCAGTTGATGCTGCTCCCTGTGAGGTCCATGCGCACTTAGCTTAGAAGAAGTTCCTTCTGCTCTATGATCCTGCTGGATCCTGTTGGGACTCTCCATATTATTTCTTCCCTCACAACATTTTACTGTGTTTAATGGAACACTACAAGGATCTAATTTTTCTGTAACACCGCTGTGCAGTCAGAATGAGGTAAACGTGTGCACAATTGATCAATTTTAAAGAGATAAGTTTAACATGTTAACAATAAGTTCTGGAAGTGTTAATGACAGTTACAAAGAGAAAAAGATGGAAACAAGTATTGAATGTCCGAACAACCTTCGCTGTAACATTTTCACATTACAAAGACTAGTAAATCACTGTATAAACACTGTCCATTTACCAAATAACATTAAAGAATTTACTTGAAAAAACTGACTAAATGTACTACTGAAAGAGATTCAAATGTTTATCC
This sequence comes from Acanthurus tractus, assembly GCA_029783725.1. Classification (NCBI taxonomy): domain Eukaryota; kingdom Metazoa; phylum Chordata; class Actinopteri; order Acanthuriformes; family Acanthuridae; genus Acanthurus; species Acanthurus tractus. The sequence continues at coordinate 17,549,416 of JAQNCA010000017.1, read as the reverse complement.
TGTACCGAAAAAATTCAATCAGTGGAAATGAATGTCTCTTCCTCCTAAAGAGGAAGCAGGATTCCAAAAGGGTCCTGAAGGTCTCCAGCTGAATGAGAAGTAAAGCAATCGCACAACTGCCTTCTCAACAGAAATAAAATAACTCTGTAATACTGAAATGCTTTTTTAAAAATCCTCTTTACAGAACAGGTCGTCAATTTGTAAAGAAGATGGACCCCAAAGAGGAAGCACTGGCCAAACTCAAAAACAAAACACCTGTGCAACAAGGGAAGGTCAGAACTGCCTAACAACAATTGAAAAGCAAATTTTTTAAATATCTCCACGATGGTCAGGTCTCCTTAAGACTGTCTGTCTGGAAAACACTGTGTGTTGCACTCTTATATTTTCCATGTCCTTCTGCTTGCAGAAACAGTGGACACCTCCTCCACCCCCACCAATTAAGTCACCATCTCCAAAGAGCTCTTCCCCGGAGTCCTCTCCTTCCCCCAACAGGGGCAGCCGAGTCATCTCCAAAATAATGAAACAGAAGCAACGCCCCCTGGAGGAGCTGTTTGGCTCACGGCAAGCTGTGCCTTCTCCCCCTGGCTCTCCTCCACCTCCTTCACACCCAGCACCCGTCCTTCAGGACATTCCTGATGCGCCATCACTGCCTGCCCCTTCTCTCAGTGCGTGTTACTTGCAATTGTGTGTGTGCACGTGTGTGTGTGGCTGCTTAATGAATTAATAGAGATCGATATCGATATATTGAGATAGAAAGACTTAGCAAGTTTAGTAAGCTGTTTTTTTTTGTAAAGACATAGATAACTTTTTGGAAAATGTGTGTTTGTTTGTTTTTAAGTTTGTTTAGACTTCTGTTATTCAGAACCAGTAGCATTTACAGTGACCCTACGCTTTTGGGGGAAAAATAAATTGTCTGTACTTTCAGACAAAAATCATGCTTATTCTCCAAATGGTTCAAGAGCGGCTTTGATTCAACCCTGTGTATATATCTTTTTAGGTGTTAGTTCCTAATGTATTTTAATTTTACAGATATGGCTCAGAGGTCATCTGTTGATGCGATGCCAGGGGACACTGACATTCGCTCAGAGCTTCACCGCTTCTCTGCTGGAGTTTACTTCTCCTACTCCAACATACCAGGAAAGCTGGTCCTGCGAAAAGAAGTAAGATATACACACACAATATCAGGTGGCCAGGACAACATCAAATAAATGCACATTTTGATCCATGTATTTGATGTTTATGTTACACTGCAGGAAATGATGGGCCAACTCATCTCTGGTGCAACATATTTATTTTCTGTAAACAGAAGACACACGTCAACTGGAGCACACTCGTTGCGCACTTCACGCACTGCCGCATCACGTACTGACTGTACTTCTTCTTACCAGCATTAGAATAACAAAAACACAATACACTGGCGCCGTAAAACTCATTAACACAAAAATATTGAAATATAAGTAATGACATCACTTTCATGGATTTACCAAATCATCATTTGCACTTGAATCAAAGAACAAATACCTTATTGAACTCAAAATAAAATCTCAGTGCTTTTAACAGTTGTTTTTAATCACTTTTTTAATCTTCTTATTCATTGCTCCTATGAACTGTATTTATTAAACAGAATCAATTTCAAATTATTGCCTTTTTCTTTATTGTCTTGTGTTCAACCTTATAAAATAAAACTAAAATACTGCATACTTTCCCTGTTGACACGGGAATTACATTCACTTCAAGACACAGACTTCCAGCATGGTCTAACGACTGGATTATAGGACCGCACTCGTGCTCTTTTGCCTAGCCTAGCCTCGCCTAGCTTCGCTCGGTGTTTCCATTACTTTTGCGAACCCACAACCCCATGAATCCACCTCCCAGCTCAACATCCGCTACACCCTAAGGCACTTATGCTCTATCACTGCTATCGTCTGTTATCTATGCATCAGTTACAACTCAACTTACCTGTAGACAGAAGACACACGTCAACTGGCGCACACTCGTTGCGCACTTCACGCACTGCCGCATCACGTACTGACTGTACCTCTTCCGGCGCAGCATCAGCTACTGAAGCGCTATGCAACGAGTGTCCTCTGCTGGCGAAAATCACAACACTCCAGTAAAATGGACGCTGACAGCAGTTTAATTAATCGAAAGTAACCTTAAATTGTAAAAATAAAATGGGGGGCAACTATTTTAATATCTCTCTCTATATCATAGTGCCACATTTAAAAAAGTTCATGTTTGCTAACATATTCACCACCATAACTACCAAAAAGTGATAATGTGGCATTCTTATTTTGTTTTGGTGTAAATGTGATCTGTTGTTCCCACATGACTAACATGGACCAACATGGATGGAATGAAAGATTTACTGAGATTTACTTAAAAGAAAATCACCCTAAAAATTAAAGCAACACTAGACTACGCTAACCTAGATATCAGACTGCCCAGGGCAACTGTCAGTGTTCTTGTGTGTAACTATGTCAATGTGATTAAGCCTCAAAAAGACAGCACAGCACAGTGAAACTCCTTTGATTAATAAAGGTTAAAAAAAATAGTGACCAAATAAATATTTTACTTGCAACTTTTCCTCTGGCACTAAAACAGCAGAAACAACAGGAAATGAAAAACAGCTGTGTTTGGGCTGACACAAGTTCATCAAACTCATTAATAACCTTCCACTAGACAAGGGACCCAGCGGTCTTGTTTAAAACCGCCCTCATAACCTCCAGTATCATTTATTTGTTTGCAGGTGTTTTACCCTCGAGAGATGTTCAATCGGCCCTACGTCCTCAACCTGCTATGTGAACAGGTTAGTATTTACACAGGAGTCACTGAACCGATAGACTGCAGTTCAATGATCAGTCCTAGTATATTTGTGTACTGTACCCACTCTTTATCAACACAATATCTCCCTGTATGTAGAGGTCGTAGAGGTCAACCCTTTACAATTGAACGATGTTTTTTTAGATTATGAGGGACACCTACTCTGACAGCTGTGTTCGGATCAGCCGAGAGGAGCGGAGGAAAATGAAGGACCTGCTGGGTGAGAGTTTGAATGGTTCATCACAAAGCTGGATGCTACAGTCACTACAATTTTGATTCAAATGGTTTAGTCAAAAGCTTAATTCTCTCACATGTGACTGAAAGGAATAGCCAATAAATCACTGGGTGTGAATTGTTTCTGAGCTTTTTATTTGAACCATGTGCCCTCTTTAGCAAACTTCAATGTGGGAACATCCATAAGCACCATCCAGAATGACAGCATGAAGAAGAGGATTGTGATTGCTGCTCGAGACAACTGGGCATGCTACTTTGCCTGTCTGTTCCCTGTGAAGGTGAGCTTGACCAAAGGGTTTGGCAAAGTTGGGGATGATATGAGATTATGAAAATGCATCTTGGTGTCTTATGTTTTCTTAAAATGCATTGTAATAAAAAAACTAAAGTTTTATTACAACGGCAAGGCAGCTTCATTTAGACATTTCCATTACAGAGGCAGGTTAAAGAGCTTTACATAGATAAAGAAGTTCTCATCTAGATCTGAAGGTGACTGGTTGGGGGTTGGGGTAAGAAGGTGTGTATGATGATCAGGAGGTTTTTGTTCGTTTGTAGCATTGTAACCAAAGCAGCTTTACCCTGTTTAGCTTTGACCCAAATTTTCTACCAATTGATTTCTTCCAAGAGATCCAAGGATCTGACTGGGTTTTCAGGAGGTTAGAAACATGGTTTGTGCTGTAGCATTTATAGCTTTGAAAACACGCTAAGCAGTAACTTTCATTCTTTCTGCCATGTTGCCAAATAGCATTTTTAAAATCTTTTTTGCCCACTCAAGCACTTAACTATATTTGTCAGCTTTACTTATTTATTTATACACTTATGGGATCTTGGCCAAGTCAGTTTTGACTTGCAGACAGGAGAAGCCAGGGCACGAATCTAATCTGACATTCTAAGCTAACAGTTGCCTCTGAGCATTGATAGAGTGAGTGTAAGAGAGCAGAGTCACTTGGTTTGGGCTGACACACTGTTGAGGGTCATCTTGCTTAGTTGTGATGACCAATGTTATTGTCATTCATGGTTTGATGTAGAAGAAGCATATATAGCATAAATACTCAACTCTGTTTGCCTCAGGCCTACTTTTGCAAATTGTCAGAAGACCAGGGGCTGCCTGATATGCAAACATTTATATTACTTATCAGATAAGATAAATAACACTTAAAAAATTAATTTTAGCCCTTCTGGCTAGTTACTTACTGGCTGCGATTTCTGGGGTTTTCCTAATGGCATTAGTTGTTGCCTGACTGCAAACCACTTAATGAAATTAACAAGACTCTTTTCGTGAATGTGTTGTTTCAGTTGGACATTGCGGATGCTCAGATTCTGGGTGTGACTCATAAAGGCATCCGTGCCCTGAAGGTTGTAAATGCATCAGGCATCAATCCCAAACACCTCCGTCTGCTCCAGAGCTACAGGTAAGCGTGCAGCCAACATACAGCCAAAAGCTTCCAGAATCTGTTCATACTTAATTACATGTATAATTACATAGCTACACAATCTAATTATTATTAATATGTGTATGTGTGTGTGTGTGTGCAAGCTTTTGTGCGCATGGGTGTAAATTCCCAAACTGATTTCTATTTAATTAAATTGCATGAAGGGAAAGCATTTACAAGGTAGTATTTCAGCATGCAAAAACAGTAAACAGACACCCTAAAGAAAATCTCTTTTCTCTCAAAGACACACACTGCTCATCCACTCCTTACTCCAGTCACCACAACGCTCAAAGTTAATCTTATATCTTTTATCATAGAAAACTGTGAAATGCACTTGTAACTGAACATTTTTAACTGTGTTGCCTGGATACGAGACAACACAATTGGAGCTACTTACATCCAGAGTAATACTTGTGTAACAGTTATTGTGCCACAGCTACAGTTCACTGGAGAAAAAGCCAAGGCAAAAAAAAAAAAAAAAATATATATATATATATATATATATATATAATGGATGATCTCTGAAATCCATTTGCTTCACTTGCAGTAAATTGTATTATTCATGCTTGCTTACTTTCAAACTGCCATGACCTTCTGGGACACACTTGAATAGTACAGAGCTGATGTATATGTTTGTATTAACACTTGTGTATTTTCCACTATAGCAAGACAAAACATCTCTGTTTGTTTCATATTTACATGCTTCTATTAGGCTACATTATAAAAAATAATAGAAATCACAGGCCTCTGCTATCTATTTATTAAGTTCTTTGTTTCATTGCTGATATGATCCAGTCATTTTTAGCTCAGGTTTCCTGCACAAGACATTAACTCAGATCTACATACTTGTAGTTTTGCAGAGGTGCTGAATGTTGACCTCCAGGGTACAAACACAGTGGAACTGGAGCTGAAAAATGACAAAATGGTAATACAGTCATCCAGAGCCCCTCAGATTGCAGCCCTTATCCGCCTCTTCCTCCAGGAAGTCATCAAGGTATCTATTAATACTGTAGTCATCATGCTTTTGGTGAGCCTTTTGGCCCTTACATTAGAGCCCCATCACTTTTAGTCCAAATATCAGCCTCCTAGATATCTTTCTACCTGTGCTCTAGGACTCAGGCCATGTGGTTGCTCTGAAGAGTTTTGTGACAGATGACATAAGTCTGCTGAGCTTCAACAAGGGTGACATCATCAAGCTAATGCCAATGGAAGTCCCCCAGAAAGGTGAGGTCATTATTGAGATGCCAGACGTATGTTTGTGGAAGTTTTTGATGCATATCGAATCTTATTCCTATTAAATCACATTGTTTTATGTGTTTACCCAGGCTGGCTTTTTGGCAGCATTGGAGGGCGCTCTGGTCTTTTCCCAGAGGACCACACCCAACCATGTGCAGCCCCTGACTACCACCTATTAAACCTTGATCGAAGAGATGAAAGGAGAAAAAGCATGAGGGCTGAAAAATCTGACAAACCAGGCCAGGACTCAAAGGATGAGACTCGCTCTAGCATGGTTGAGTTTGCCACAAAGTACTTCAGGTGTGGTAGAAGAGAAAAATAATCATGTTAATTATGTTTAGATGGTTTGGGTTCATATGACACAATATATTGAATTTTGTTGTCATTCCATTTTGCTACAATTTCTTTAAGAGTGGGGACTACAGGCCTGCCAATAGGTGGAAGGAACTTTTCGGAGGCGGTTCAACACACAAAGGTGAGACTGCATTGAATTTTAACCATATCACCACTGTTGTTGAACTAAAACTGCCCTCTATAACTGCATAACTAAACTTTCTTAAAAGCCCACACTAGAGTAAAACTTACAGATGCACTCTTAAATCTAAAACCTAACTAAACATCTAAAAGTCTGAACTATTTAACGTTGGCTCTCACTGCTTTGGCTGACAGTGTTATCTGGTGTGATTAAAGGCAACATTGTGCAGTGCTCTTTGTAGAGCCGTCCAAGACGTTTGATGATGTCAATCACAATGTTTGTGAAACCTGGATTAAGTTATATTTGGTTACTCTGAAGCAGTGACAACAGGCTGTAAACACAGTGGCCAACATTTCCGAATATTTCCTCTCCTTTAAGCTCTGTTTTTGTACCCGTTAATTTCGGACTTATTTCAAGCTAGTTTTGGCTTGATAGCTGCTAAATGCTCCACTGAGGCAGAAAGGAAACAGGGAGAAAAGAAAAAGTAACATCATTAGTTAAGATCAAAATGAACACTATGAAACCAGGTGACTGAATTGTCTTGTTTTGAAACGTAATTTGTTCTCGTGTCTGTCATGTAAAAGAGGTTGTGATGTCAATGAGATTGCTTAAATAAATACGAGCTCACACTCTGCATTCTTTTTACATTCAGGCACCCATCAACGAGTCCCTCATTCTCTACAATGATTCTGAAATGAACCAATTATCTGTCCAGTGCTTCATGAGTGAGTGCACCAACACTAACCGTACTTATACACACTGAGACCGCTGTTTCTTTGTTCCTCTGTAATCCTCCCATCTGTCTGCCCCGCAGACCTGATGCAGTTCATGGGTGACATGCCACTGGGGAAGAAAAACACCCAGTCCGGAAGCCTGAAAAGCATCTTACTGGTGAGTGCTCTTTCATACAGTTTATCCTTTGGACTGCACTTACATGGCAATGTTCTTATCTGTTTCTCAGTATTTTTAAGTAAGATGGACTTCCACAAACTTTAATTGGATTTAAAGAAGAGTTTCTCTGTTCTGTTCAGTTGGGGATGGAGAGGGAGCCACTGAGAGATGAAATCTACTGCCAGGTCATCAAGCAAGTTACCAACAACCAGACCAAGTAAGTGTGTTATTTATTGTAAGTTAAGGCAGCATTTTCAATACATGTTACAGGATCTCGTAATCACAAGAAAAGATCTTGTAATTACGAGATCCTGATCTCATATGGTTAAAGATATTGCAACGCTCTACAGAGTTGAGGGCTATGGAAGCGCATTGCATTCACTGCATAAAAAAAAAAATAGACACCTTATCTAGTAATTATGATCTCAAGATAAGGTGTCTAATTTTTTTTTATGCAGTGAATGCAATGCGCCTGCATTCACTGCATAAAAAAAAAAAACAATTACGTAATCGTAATTACAAGATAAGGTTTTTTAATTGCGAGATATTGTAATTATGAGATAAGGTGTCTATTTTTTTTTTCATGCAGTGAATGCAATGTGCTTCCATAGCCCTCAGCTCTGTAGAGCCTGTTGCAATATCTTCAAGCTCATTACTTTGGTTTTTATGTGTACTATTTTGTCGGACTAGCTTGTTAGCATTTAGAGGCCAAATGGGTCATTTATTGTTGGAAGAGGATTTTTTTTTGGTGGAGAAAAAGACAAACACACAAAAAGAGCTGAGTTTCAGGAAGTATTTCGTCACATGGTCGGAGATACAGCCCAAAGTGACAGGGTTACTCTGTTTCAGCACCAAGTGTGCAAACAGTCAACAGTCTGCTTGACTGTTTGGATATATATGCGAGTGGTTCCAATCAAATGCTTGTAAGTTTTAGCTTTTAGCTTTCTGCCACCAAGAACACAGAGGGGAGAAGCTAAAAGATGAATACAGAGGATGACAGAGGGGAATATGTCTGACACATCTTCCTCAAAGGTCGGGGCATTTTTTAAAGACCTTTTGAGGTCATCTATTCAAGTGTCACTGGACAAGACACAGATGCAAATTTCTCACAATGGCTCTTCCAAAATTCACTTAGTGAACCAAGCCACTGCTGAGGTATTTACCCCTCTGAAACTTGGCACTTTTAGGAGTTATCTGAAAACATTTTGCAACACATGACTATGCTTGAAAGCTTATCTGTATTGAGCTCATGATTTCTACGTAAGGTTTTAACTTTGTTACAAAAAAATGTTTTTTCCATCCCTCTTTTGTTGCTCACCATTATTCAGTGGTGCTAAATGCTCTGACACTCACTATCATCAGAGGTCATTGCTGTGACAAGGACTCAAGCCAGAGCCATTAAATCAGAACGTTATATCAAAAGTGGAACAAAGCTCTGGTTATAATCGCACAGCTACACCAGGTATTTGATCGCAGTTTAAGGGTAAAGAGACCAAAATTATACAAATTTTGCAAACCTTAACTTCTAACCTCAGCCTGCCATTAGCAAAATTCAAAGTCATTCAGAACACAGATCGGATTCGTCTTTGTGAAAAACAAATCCATTCAAAATCCACATACTCAGTAAAATACAACCGAAGCAGCAGCAGGCAAGTTCCCTGAGCTACAACAGAATCTCAAAAAAGCTAAATGTTCTTCAGCTCCTAATCTTTTAAGAGTTTCTAACAAGGATTCTTTTGTCTCCACAGATCCTCCTGTTCCCTCGGCTGGCAGCTGCTCTACTTGGTGACAGGGTTCTTCCCCTGCTCTAACACACTGCAGCCCTATCTCACACATCACCTGCAAGACATCTCTGAGGACTACCAACACCCATACAAAGGTAGAAGAAAGAAGAAGAAGAAACCAATACAAACTGATATCAGTTGCAAATTACACATTCATTGCTACAACAAAGCTAATATTTATGAGCACCTGTAGAGTTAGCTCTATACACAGATGTAACTAACGGCCTGTTTAAGTGCTCAAACTCTTATCTTAACATGTGTGTCCTCAGAGCTGGCTGGTATGTGTCTTGATAACCTTCAGCGAACTAACAAATTTGGCGGTCGCCGTAACATCCCCCCGTATGCAGAAATGGAAGCTATTCTGGCAAGTTAACACACAGAAAAGCATGATGATATATTTCAACTGTTACGTTCCATCACTTCTTGCAATTGCTGCTAATCTTATTTCGAGTTTGTCTTTGCTTTTTGCAGGCTGGCAAAACTTCTCGAGCTGTTCCTGTCCAGCTGCCAGGAGGATTGAATTTCTCCTTCAGTGCTGACACCTTCAGTGTAGGATTTATTCAGGATAACTTTTTATCTTGGTCTTTTTTGTTTATTACCAATTTCTCAGTGGTTACATTTTTTATCTTTCATTAGATGTCGACAGATGTGGTTAAAGAGCTCTGTGAAAAAATGGGCATCTCAGATCCTGCAGAATTGAAAGACTTCTCCATCCACATCAACCAAAGTAAAGGTAAATCATGAGCATTCAGCTTGTGATCAAAATAGAAATTCCAATTAAAACTTTGTATTTATTTATATTCATTTAAGGGAAAACGTTTGGGTTTTAATTGACAACTTTGCTCAGCTAATTGTGCATTAAAAGAGAGCCTATTCATATACCCTCTTCCTTCCTTGCTCCTGCCATTTTCTGCATTTTCTTCCCCTCAGATTTGCTTTACAAGCAGAATCAGCTATACCTTTTCAAACTCATGCAAGAAATAAACTGAATTTTAAAAGACTTTGAATTTTGAAAGGGTTTTCCAGCCCGAAGACAATAAACTCGTGCTACATAAAAAAAGAGATTTCAAGTTAAAGGTTTAATAGTAATTTTGTGGACTGACCCTTGAGCATTACTGACCGAGAGATTCCTTTTACTTTAGATAAAAATTAAATGCATAAATCAGTGTTCAGTGACAGATTCTCCTCTGCTCCTCCTCTGCCAGAACGGAAATCTCGTCCCCTCCATTTCAATGAGTATCTGTTCGACATCCTGCCGAATGATGGATCCGTGTTCTTGTCCTTCAGAAGAATGATGTGGACAACCGCTCTTACCTTCGACAATAACTTCTATGTGGACTTTCACTACCAGCAGGTGACAGCATCAGTTTACAAGAGTCAGGAGCATAGAGCTGTACATCTCCACCTACCAGTCCAGTCTCCTCCACACTGCTGTTAATTACTTTTTATGTGTGTGTGTGTTTAGCTTCGGGGTGATTATCTGAGTGGGCAGCTGAAACTGACTAATGCTGCAGGTGGTTCCATACCAGTCCAGCAGATGGCAGTGTTAACAGCACTGCAGCATGTGGCTCAGGGACTGAAGCACCAGCCTTCACTGTGAGTCACACACATGCTCATGCTAAGAGTTGCAACAAAACGGTACTGATCAGCAGAAGAAACCTGACACAAACAATATACTGAGATTTAGAGGGGTTTCCTACAAAGCTAGCTGGAAAATCTCTTGTCCTTATTCTTATTTATTTTAGGCTAAATCAAAGTCAAGTGATTTTAGTTGATTAAATACTACCTTCATATCATGGACTGTGATTTTAGGCTCAGCATACCTAACTTATCAAATAAACCTGCCTCATAGTGCGATCCTCACCTCTGCGAATCTTCTTCTCATCTCAGTCATCTCAGCAATTGCCTTATTTTAGTGATGAACTATTTCTTTAACTGCCCCAGCTTAAACTTATAATCAGTAAAATTTTGACATATTGTATATATTTCAAACAATATTTAAAGTCAGAGATAGTTGTAGTTTTGTTTTGTGGAAATAGTGTGTTTTATTTCATTACCTGTTAACTTTTGGTATAGCAACAGTCACAGAGTCATGAAATCTGCAAACAGGATTAAATATAATGTAAATAAAACTGTAATTTATCACTTCATCTGTGAACATGTATGCCTAAATCAGTCAGATATATTTTTTTCTTTAATAATCTCCCAACTTCTGCCAATGCCAACAATCTTCTGCTTACAAATTTGTTACTTTAGCCTCTGTGTTATTATCATTTATTACCTGAGTTGATAAATGGGCCAAACCTTTTACATAATCTACATGTAAGCATGTGCATGTTGACACTTACTCGTGGTTTTATTTCTCTGCAAGTACGGAGATAAAGGGGTACTTGCCCTCGCTTGATGGGCTCAAAGTTGGAGAGATCCTCGACTTCTGTCAGGGCCAGTTGGCTGCCATGACGTCCCTCAGACCTGATGACGCCAAAATAAGATTCATTGGTTCGTAGTGCCTCCATTCCTCATCTGCTTTGCTCTTCTTACTGCGACTCTTACTTCCTACTCCTCTTATTTCTGTTCCCTCTCTGGCATTTCCTCCTCTCCTCTCCTCTCTTAAGCTAATGACGACTGTAAATGTCTGACTCCCATGTCTTTCAGAAACTCTGACCAACGTGCCTAATTTTGGCTCCAACGTGTTCCTCGCCCAAAAGGTCAGCAGCAGTGCCTGTCCCTCCCCATGCCTGATCAGCATCAGCCAGGATGGGGTGCTGTTCCTTCATCCCAAAACACAGGTACAGGCATCTTCTAAGATTTAACATGTCAATGAAAACATCAGCACTCATTCATAAGCTTTTGATATTTTATTTTTCAGTATTTTTCATGAATACCCTTAAGAAATTGAAATATCATTATGAAGCAATTAGTATTGTGTGTGACTTGGTGTCCCTTTGGTCTCTGAATGTGACACCACAGTCATAATACCAATCCCTGGGCAATCATATCATATCAAATGTAATACTCGTGCTAACTACATACAAAATTCAACTGCTTAGACTCATATCTTGAAGTTAGCATGTATATTTAGACATTTTACTCTGCGTGCATCAAGTTTACACAAGCGTTACATTCAACCCAAAACAACTGCATACCGAGCTACATGATCTGAACAAAGGACTACGCACTGCACCTGGCTATTAAATGCTACTGGATAAATCTCCATTGAACTGGTCTGACTTGTCTTATGATCAAAAACAAGTGAGTTGACAACTTGAGTATCAAAGTCAAGTATCAAGCAGGTGCAAGCAAGCCAGGAAAGGCAAACACAAAACTGAACCTCATTTTATAACCAAAGTCTGATCCAATTTTACCAATTTCGATAATAGTTATTGGTGTGTGAGACAAAGTGCTATAAAGACGCTCACTCAAGTTTCATGGCACAGTAGCTCGTAGCCACTATTACCATGACCACATTACAAGTCAGTGTATCATCAAATTCATTTTTGGGCTTTTACTTTGAGGAAAAATAGTTACATAATGCTGCTTAGAATATTTGCCAGCTAGACAATTGGAGGCTTTTAAAAGAACTGTTCTTGACTAATATATATATTTTAGTAATTGTTGAAAAATAAAAATGTCTAATTTTGTTCGAAGGCTCAAATTCAAAGAATGTGAGAACTTTTTTGATACTTAACAAAGAAGCAATTAAAGTCATGAAAATTTGCTTTTCTGCAGAAATATTTTAATTATGTCATCAAGAGGAAAGTTCAGTTTGAATATTATGTCGGACTATAACTGGATCAAAGTGGATTCAATCACACAGACACAAACTTGAACTTGTTTTGAGTGATTCAGGGACAAAAAAAAATATCAGGAATACTGTTTTCTTTGATGTAATGTAATGTGGTTGCACTTTGCTCAGACACAGGCACTGAGATCAGAGTAGCTGATGTGAAGCAGCGTTCAGCCTGTGTTTGAACCCAAAGGACTCTGCTAACACTGAGAACATTCCAATTACTAGCCAGCTTCCCTGGTTAATATCAGAAGTGTATTACAATGATGGCTGACATGCGCAATAAAAGTCTTTTTGTGATTTGTGTTTCCCCTGCAGGAGCAAGTGTATCTGATTCCCCTGACTGAGGTGCTGTCCATTCGCACCGCTGGTCCCCATAAACGTGGCAAACTACCATCGCTGGAAATCAATTACATCCGTCAAAACCGTCCCGATAAAATCTCCATTTTTCTCAAAGAGGTAATGACAGTTGTGACTAAATGCTCATATCATGTAACACTGATGGAAATTTCTATTTTGTTTAACTTGGGTCTAAATTTTGCACTTTTGACAAAATGAATGGGTGATCACAAGGCTGAGACGAGAGAAAATGTCACTGATCAGTTTCACTCTTTAAGAGTTTAGAAATATAATTTACATTGTTTTATAATGTAACACTTAAATATGTGTTAAAATTCTGATGAGAGGGGAACATACATTTTAGGGAACATACCCAATTTTAAAACAACTTTCATAAACGTGGTTCTTTAATAAAGTCACTGTGCATCTTCTATGAAGAGACAAAAAGATTCTAGCATAACAAAAATACAGAACAACAAGAATCAATTTATGTGATCATTGGCCCTCAATCACATGCTGAAAATAGAGGACGACAAAAAAGAGCAAATTAACTAATAAAATATAAAACATGAATAAAATGAAATAATTGATCTGATTGAAAAGCAATGGCCATCAATCAACTGAATCCTGAGAGGCACTTTTAAAGTTGGCATTTAAGGACATTATTTCCAACTCAGGTTCACATACAATCTTCCAGCAGCTCATAGCATGAACATTAAAACAGCTTCAACAAATATTTTTCTTACCCTTTTTGGAACAACTGCACAAAACTGGTAAATGTAAACTTCTGTCCTCAACTTTATTTGTTTGTCAATCTACAATAGCCCACAAAACATATTTTCTAATTCTGGGTTTAAATGGCGCTTTGTGGTGTTTTTGTTCTATTAGCCTTATTTAATCTTTTTCAGATGTGCAAGTCCAGTTTGAGTCAGAAGGAAAGTTTACAGCTTCAGTATTTTTCCATATTCTCCCTAATGTGTTTAGGTAAAAAACAACTAAATTTTGTATACGGCAGTGGAGTCTGTTGGGACTCAAACAATGAAATGTCAATACAGAACGAGAGTTTGGCAGAATTGTCATTCAGATTGCTGAGATTTTTGGAATAACCATTCATGCATTCATAATCTCTTCATATCTCTTTCAGGCTAAAGAGTTGTGCCACACCCTTGCTCTGGTCATGGAACAGTTGGTCGGACCACCAAGCAAGAGCTCTATTTCAAATCAACTGTAGACACACACATACACACAAATACCAAGCCCCCCACCCCCCCTCACACACATTTCACTTTACATACACTGTTTTTTGTCAATCACTGCCTTCTGTGACACATTTTTGTGTAAACCTCTTGTTGATAATTTATCCATTTTTTGGTGTAACTTTATTGAATAGAAACATAAATATGCACACACACAAGGTTTATGCTGCCTCCAGTGTTGAGCAATCAAGAAGAAGTAATGATGACACATGTACTATTCTGATCATTGAACTTAACTTAATGCAGAGGTAAGGATAAGAGTAATTTACACTCATTGTACGAATTAATCCATGCTTTAAAATTCTGTGACACAATTGTTGATATGTAAAGTTTGTTAATCATTCTCGGATGTTTATGTTGCAATGATGTCATGTAACATAAGTAAATAATTTGTAAGCAGTAAATAAATCTTTTGATTTAATCTATTGAGTTTTTTTTTTCATTTTTTCTTACAACACAAAGCATAAATTATTTCTACTGAGAAAGTCTTCTGATTTAAACAGATTACAAACTGTCAGATCAATGAAAATCCGTTACAACTTTGAAAGAAGAACTGAGCCTCATTGAGTCTTTGGGCTATAGCCCCCTGCTGTGGTTCAGGGCACAGCTTGAATCCATTAATAGGTCATGGTCCAGTAAGGATTTCTAAACTGTTTATTCAGTCAATAAAGGAATTCCTGTGGACTGGGAAGAAAAGCCAGAATAAACATTCACATGTCTCATTTTTGGGGAAATACTGTGACAGAAAAGTACAAATATTAATATAATCCTCTTGGGTTCTCAGTGTCTGGCAGTTTGCCCCCTTTTGCACAATAAGCTCATATCATGGAAGATGACTGTCCATTTTATGTTTCACATAAGGAAATTTTGTTCTTTGTGATTTTGTTATTTATTCTATAAACAATATTATATTGCTTCAAGTTTTAACAGCACACTATCTAGACAGCTCAGAGTTAAATCTAAATCAAAAGTCAAAAATCAGTTTTTGAAATGAAATTCTGATTTTAAATTTTACACACTTCATTTTGGCCATTTCATTCTTGAACCTTTAAGATTTATTTACCAAGAATTTGAAAGTATATTTATGTAGCATCATTTTGAGTCAAACATTTTGATGCATTATAGGCTAAATTTTTAATGGCAAAAATGTGTGTAGGGTGTTTGTGTGGGCATCTTCAGTCTGTCCTACACAATCAGTTAAATGGTGAGTTAACTGATGTGGTGAGTTCCAATGTCAAAAAATTCAATGTCAAAGTAAATATTTTTAGAATTTGTGCGGACCATTAAGACAACATAGAAGTGGCTGTGATTTATGTTCAGACTGACTGCCCCAGTAGTGATGAGAGATTATCTATTTGCCATTGAGTGGA
>JAQNCA010000017.1:17484247-17533691 GCA_029783725.1 Acanthurus tractus | reverse complement strand
TGGAGCAGCTAACATGAGGATTTAAATCAAACATTAAAAAAAAGTTTTTGAGATGTTTTTTTGAAAAATTACCAAACTAAATCTACAATGAAAACAAAATTTTGACTTTTTTTAAATGAATGTTAGAGAATTATTTTGCAAAAAATTGCATTAGCTGTTCAAAGTGAAACAATAATGCTCCATGGGCTCCGTGTTTGACAAATCAGATCAATCCAATCCCAAGCCTGCCACAGTTCACCAAGCTCTGACCTCACCTCCTGACTTTGACACATTGCTTCATCACCAACTACTTACCTACAATAAAGCATTGGCTTCTCAATCTTGTGTCTGCCTTCTGGGTTCTTTCTACAGGCAACCTGACATGTAGCAACAATGATGTGGATTGAGCAAAAAATGTGGGAGTAAATAGATTTTTGTTACAATCACAGTTTTTATGGTAAAACAGAATGAGGAACTTCAAAATTCCTATCAGGTCAAAGAATGTGAAGGTTTCTGTTCAATTGGTGCTGCATACTGGTTTAAGTTACAAAGTTGTGGCAAATGCTAGTGTTGATATCAGGGGCACCGTGTCCATATATGTCTGTCTGACTGTAAATCAAGTTTGGATTATAAGGAATAAAGCTTTTTACTCTGCCACTTGTCAGACATCTCTGACATGCAGCCACACAGAGAACAACGTTTCAGCATGAGAAGGACACCATTTTCAATCCTGCATTGTTTTAAGTGTAGCCTAAATCAAACTTTATTTGTTTTGACAAAAACTCTGTGGTGAACGTGCCTGCTTGGAGTGAAGCTCATGAAGTTCTCGGCAAGGCAAAAATAATTTTTAGCATGAGGTGAGCATATAGCCTATTGCAGCTTCTCTGTAATGATGAATCAAGTTTTGGTAATTAGGAACAAAGCATTTAATTCTATTACTTGTGGTTGACATATATTTGAAGCTGCAGCTGCTGCCCTTAGAGAAGTGTTTTTCAATCACTGTGCCGTGCAGCGACAGAGCAACCTATGGAGTGGCCATACTTCTGGTTGAATAAGCTCTTACCCCTGCAGGAATGGGAAATTTACGTTCTGCATAAGCATAGGACATGAGACCTACCAACCAAAGGCATAAGCGCTGTTTAGAAAGTGGTAGCTGAGAATGAGACTCTCTCAGAAGAGGTCAAAAAGGTCAAAACTTAAGTCTGTGTCAGCAATAGGTTCGTATGGGGCCTTCGTAAGAGCCTTCAGAACAAAAGGTAAGTCCCAGTTGGGTGCTCACAACATGCGCCCTGGACACAGTAAATGGGCCCGTTTCAAAAACTGACATATTATAGGATGACCAACCATCTGTCCTCTCATGAAATGGCTAAGGCATAAACCTCATTTGTACTGGCTGCCTTGCCTTGGTCCAACTGAAGCTGGAGGAAGCTAACATCAATGCCCACACACCAGTCCCAAAAAGCTGTCCATCTCAATATTTTATAAGCTTGAGTGGAAGGGTCTCTAATGATTTAGTTATGTCTAACTGTTGAGAGATTGGCTCTGAAGATGCCGAACCCATAGGCACAGAACCAGTGGGTGCAGCGGATACCGGGTCATGCCTTGGCAACTGCCATGGCATGACCCTGTATCCACTGCACCAGTTCTGCAAACTTGACCTGTCAGGTAGTGTCAGTGATGCATCTGTTGAAACTACTGACCATCTGTGGGGCAGGTTCCCTAGTGGGGTTCCCTTGAGAAGGAAGTTCATGTTCCTCCAAGGGAGCAGGGCCATTGCGCAGGACCATGACACCAGCAACCTCACTCCCCTGTCCTTTGGATGGAGATGAAACGCATTCAACCACCACTGTAAGGGACGTGCCATTAGCAGACCCAGGGGAATCACTACTAATGCTGCTGCCATCAATCCAAGCAGCTTCTGAACCTTGTGAGTACTGACATGCTTCCCCAACTGAAAGTTTCTCAACTGGGAAAAATTACCTGCTGGCAAGGCTGCAGATTGCTCCTCCCCTATGTCACAGTGAACCCCAGGGAATAAACATGGCACAACACTAATTCAGTATCCGGTACCACTTAATTTCAAGATGGGGCACAGATCAACCAACCGTTCAGACAAGGCAGGATTTTTGGACTTTTTTTTGGACATTTTCGTTGCAGTAGAATGCTCAGCCCTATTCAATACATCCTGGAAGTCTGGATGAAAGACCTGACCAGACACCACTGGCAAAGTCATCAATTTGGTTCTATTAGCTCTGAAGTCCATGCTAGCCATACCTGCAGCAATAAATTAGCGTGAAATCAAGCAATCTGTTCTACCACACTCTTTTCTAGGTCAACAAGGATTGGTGGGATGGTCCTAGTGCTGTCCATGATGCTATAGTCTGCTCCACTGGTGCCATGTCCCCCAACCCAGAGCTAATTCTGTGCCACTGGAATGCAACTTATGTCCTCCCAGACACCCCCAACAGGAAAAGGGTCTGACAAAGCAGGCTGCAGGCCAACATTTTTTGCTGCACTATGTGCCTTAGCAATAAAGGTATAGGCAGAGGGCTCATCCACCAAAGCAGCATCCTCATCTACCTCGGCAGTATCTAAATGGTGATCTTCCATTCCCCAAAAATATAAGGAACAAAACCAACACAATTCACAGGGGCACAAGGCAACTGCACCAAATAGGCGATGAATTGAATGGCCAGATAATGAAAACAACCGTTTTTGTGTGGACAGCTGAAACAGAGGTTTTGGGAAACGCTCAATACACATGCACACAATGTTCCTCTTTAGTGTTTAATGTTATCAACTAATTACATATTAGGGCCACTATCTACTATCACTATCTCCATTTTTTTGTGGACGGAGAGATATTCATCAACACACGTGGTGTGGACAGGATTCTTTTTACAAATGGAGAGAAAAATCTTTTTTTTTTAAATGTCATTAGACATCTAAAAAAAATTTTTTTTTTAAAATGTCATTAGACATCTAAAAAAAAAGATTTTTCTCTCCATTTGTAAAAAGAATCCTGTCCTGTAGACAAATTCTCATTTTTTTTGTCCAGTTTGAATATGACTGGACTATTCAGCGACCTTTGAGGAGAAAGAGGTGATGGCTAACGTCAGGGTTTGCTTTTGACGAAAGCAAGACTCAACTTTAAGGTTGTAAACAACACAGGCCACTGCAGAGGTTAGCATTGCGCTGCATCGGTGTCAGGTTTTTTTTAGACTTGGACAACATTTCTTAATGAAAAGCAGAGCAAAGAACAGTACTGAAGTCTTTACTAATGGAAAAAAAGTTTTTGTTCCTTTCCTAAATGGCTTCTTTTGACAAGAGTCATTCATTACTGGCAAGAGTAATGGCTGACAGACAAAACATTTGTCCAATCAACATCCAACTTTTTTTTCGAAAGGTTCCATATTATGCCTGTTTTTGACAGCTGTAATTGGTCAATATGTACATGCCTCTGAAGTTTCTTGCTTAAAACACCACTGAGATCATGTGGAAAGGCATGCCCATATACTCTCTTTCTTAGCCTTTTTCTAAAAATGCTGTTTCTGTACCTGTAGCTTTAAATACAAATGAGCTGAGGCTGGTCACGCCTCTCTCAAGATGTGCATATGTCTTTGACCACAACCCTTTGCTTACAGTGAGCACTTAGAGTATGAATAAATACTCCAGTATACTCAGGCAGACATGGGTGGTACCCTTAACAGCACAGAGTTCGATTCCAACCCTACTGAGTGACCATAAATAAACACTCTAGCTTCCTCCCTCCCAATAGTTGCTATCCATATTAGCGGTGGTGCTAACGCCAGGCTGAACTGGCTAAATGTACAGTAAAGCAGCCTGAACAATTGACAGGGTTTTCACATTCAAAGAGCAGCAGTGGTGATGAAGGGAATCGTTATCAAGAACAAAGCAGGAACTGATGATAGAATCCTATTTTCTGATTGTTTTACAACAGTTATGCTTTGCAAATTAACAGGTCCACTCCTCCACAAAACCCCACAGGAAGGTTGCATAATGTGTTATTTTTTGTGAATTTGGTCAAAAATCATGCTTTGTCTTCTCTGCTGCTTGCCTCTCTGCTCTGAGTGTTGCTCTGCTCTGAAGACACCTTTTTCAATTTTTACAGATTGAAGCAGTGATTAGCTGCAGCACACAGGGCAGGCTGACAAACACACACTGCAGAATTAAATAACTTAAAGACCCAGTTAATAAGATTGGCCTCTTGCGGTGCAGAGTGAACTGAATGTTAACTGAATATCCCTATGTTCTTCCTTCCCTTTCCAAGTGAACCTACGGTTACCATGAAAGTCTTGCGAAACTCAACAGACCCACTATTAAGGTTGTTTGATTTGTCTATTCCAGGCTATTGTAGAAACATGGTGGTTTAACATGGTGCACTCCATGGAAGAGGATCTGCTCTGAGTGTTGATAAAATGAGTCTTCATAAGGAGTTAAAAACAAAACCATTTTAGGTGCTATCTTAATTCAAAACATACCCCCAAATCCTACACCTTTAAACCCACTCTAATGAGAATAAAATGACTTCATCTAACAACACTGGGCACCGACTGAGCATGTTGTGCAATGATGCTTTCCCCTGACCTAATATGACTTTTAGAGACTCTGCTCTCCACCACTGTAAATACAGGGTTAAAAACACAGCAGAGAACAAGATGTTATCTTGATATTCTCATACCAGCAGGAGAGTGTAAGATGCTATCAAATGAATTAATTCATTAAGTAATGCTGTTAACTTGTTAAAATGAAAAAAGACAAAGAACATCACTGATTGATCTGACACACATAACATTGGATCAAGAGACTGAAATTAGTGCCCCTCCCATTTATCAAATTGTGAATCAAATTAAATCAAGAATCCCTTTGAGTCATGTTTGGTTTTGAACTGAATCATTATTGATTGTTAACTGAAATTGTGTTGAATCCTATGATTTCAGAGATTTGCAGTGATTAGTCAACAATGTAACCCGGTTCCTAAGTTTGTAAGTCCTCACAAGTGCTGTAATTGGCAGTGTTTTATACACTGCTGAGGGATGCCTTGGCTAGTCCCAATCACAGAAAAGTAAAAAGAAATTAAGAAAATAGAGAGTGAAGGCAGATTAAGGCTAGACTTCTTGTGGGACATAACTAATGACTGAATTGCTTTTGTATCAGTATTTATATTACCTTTTTAAGAGGAAATTGTGCATAATATTTATCGAATTAATCTCTATATTCAAAACAATAATCATAAGCTTTAAAGCCAGACCTGTTTTTTGCCTTGCAAATGCTGAGCATGGCTGCAATAAAAGTGTCTGTACTAAAGTTATTTTGGGGTCATATTTGCGTTCCGGTTTCCTTGTTGTGCTGCATTATCATCAAATGGGACAGTTCAAACAGGAACAACACAAAGTTTCAGTTGAGTATTATTCAGTTGACGGAATTTTCATCACCCCAAACTGGATTTTCGTTTGTGTTTAAGGGGTTATTATCCATTATGCTGTAAACATTAACTTCGTGAAATTTGCAACACAAAAAAGAATAACAGGCTGAAGAAGACATAGCTCTTAATTCATAGCGTGTCACAGCTTTTAACGTAGAATTGTGCGACTCTTTTTTCATTTTACATTTACAGCTTCTAACGTGAGCATGTGTAACAGCTATGGTTAAAGCTATTATACTATTACTATTACTATTATATCCTTGTTTAAAATGTATCATTAGAGAGTATGACTCCAGTGTCTTAAAACCTAAAATGCCTTTGAATGTCATGAATTTGTAGTTGTTCCCGATTAGAGATAGAGGTTTCCTATTTCAAAACAGTACCACAAACAACCTTAGAAAGTACAGCCCCGCCCACTCCCGTTTTAATCAATCAGAAGACAGGAAACTGCAGCGCCGTCCAATTACAACGTACAGTGCCTTCTACCAGGCAGAGCAGTTCTCAACATGGCTGCTGCTGTGCGGTGAACATATACAAGTAGCTAAATTGGTATTCGAGAGAAAACATATGTTTAAAAGGATAACAAGAATGACCTAAAATTACAATAGGTGAGTTTGCATACTGTAGTTATGTTAATCGATGTTCTGTGTTGTTACAACGAGTGTTGCAATAATGTAGAGCGTCTGTTAGCATCTGCCTTTGACATCAAGGGAAGGGGACGTCTGACGTTAGCCGCGGTTTCAACTACTCACTAAGGAAAGGACGACATTCAGCCAGATTTAAACTCTTACAGTGAATTCTTTGAGCACTGTTACTTTCAGTCATAAGACATATTGAGTTCTATATGCTTTTAATGTAAGGAAAACGTGAAGTTGCTTGATATAAGACATTGAACATTGCGCCGGGCAACATAAGCTGTCTATTCGACCTCTTTAGGTGATGTGAACTTGATTCTGAATTGTAATTTCCCAGTCATATTCACCCAAATAAGAGTAATAATAATGATCTGAATTGCAGTGCGCGGTAGTGTAAGGACTTGTAATGTGTTTTTTTAATGGAAATTTAGTGTAAACAGAGACGCTGTCCCTCGGTTTTTGCAAAGACTTACCCCTGAATATCGGTAAAAGATTCAAACCTACTTGCGCTAACGTTGATTTTGTAACGTTACCATGGTTGACAGTGAAAGCTAGAATTCAGAATTATGGTTTTAGCTAACTTGTTAATGCGTGCACATTGTGACTTTACCTGTCCTAACTTCTGCGCAAATTCTAAATTATTATCGTTGAACATCATACAGTCGTTCAAATGAGGTAAGTTACCTAATCAGTGGCAATTTCTCAACATTATTTCGGCTCTCTCCTTGCTGTTTTTATGTCTAAATGGGGAGAAAAATCCTCTGAAAGCTCGGCTGACAGGGATTAGTTCTCTAAATTTATTTAGCTAGGAGTAACCTCTTTGGGAATGTATCTTACCCACGCCGTAGGTGACAGGGCCCGCTGGAACAGTAACACTTGTCGTCAGGTCTGGAAATACTTACCTACAACACAGGTGTGATACATCGATTATTCCAGGTAGAGTTCAGCCGAGGATAAGCATCCAAACAGAAACTACTGCCAGGATCTGTGAACGTAACTTGGGCCCTAAAACTGGAAGCCATTACCTGCCATACAATGAACGTGTCCTTACAGGTGACAGTTTATATCTTGATAAGCCTCTTTCACCAACTAAACTTAACGGTATTCGAGTAGAAAGAGTAAAGATGTAACTTACAGATTCAATGATGACTGAATTTTATTAAGAAGCTTTAGTTTTAGGGTTGTCCGCGTTAGATCACTGTGGCCCGGTCATGACAGCACTGGGACACACGGGTAGAGCAGATCAGTCATTCGTGTTTTTAGGTACATCTTGGCTTTTCTGTTTTAATTAGAGAGGGCTTAATACTGTTTAAAGTTGTATTTCTAAGATGCAAGCCCCGGTTCTCTTCCTAATAAACACTACTTAATGTAGGATTAACTTGAGTTCTGCTTGACCTTGCTTGCATTTCCTTCATGTCATCAGACCCTTCAGGAGGACCAGTTCAGGTTTAATCTTACTGGAACAGTGATACTTTGTAGTTGGTGCACCCTCTCACCCTCCTGTCTGTCCAGCCCTTTTCTCCTGTTTGGCTGAGCACTGTCAATGGAGACTGCTGACTCTGGAGTTTGCAGGACTTTTTGTTTCAGAGGAAGCTGCTTATGTGGTCAGAGTGAGCGGTGAGACTGGAGTCAGTAGATTCAGAGCCTCAGTCTACTTGCCAATAGAGCAGTTATGCTAACATCTGGGTGCTCTCGCTTGTCCCAATCTCAAACAACGTACATCATTACAGCACTGAACCTGTCATACTTAAAGATGTTTGGAACTTTAAGCGGGTTGAGCTGATGTGGTAATATTACAGCCTTATGATAATTAACAACCAATGTCTTAATAAAAGCTGAGTATTAGAGTTTCATATGATTAATAGCGTATTACAATGAAGGTCAATATGAGTGCCATTTCTTTAAGACATGCTTTTTAATTAATTTTTAATGATTGTGTGATCTGTTATTTATCCACAGAGCTCTGCGCATATGTTATGAAGAGGTTCCACCACACTTGAGCAGCCATTACACCTGCAAGCAAAAAAACCACATATCGCAGAGTTCCCTGCCTCTCTCTGCTGGTCCCTGCAGGTGTGGGTGCTCCTCCCGTCACACTGGCAGAGAGGGCGGGAAAAAAGGTGTTGCCAGGTGGGGAACCAAGGCTGCACCTACCTACCTTCTTCAGCCTCCTCTGTCCACATTTGACCAAGTTGATCTGCAGCTTCCATAGGCAGCAGGCTGAAAGGGATTGTGCTGAGAACCTCAAGCACAGGCCATCCACGCTGGGACGTTGCAGAGTGCTGTTGACTGGGCACTGCCAAGTGGAATTGGCTGGTTGAGGAGCAGAGCATGTGGAGTGGTTGTGGTTGCCATGGAGCAGCAGGATAAGAAGCAGGTGAGTTTGGTTGCTTAGTTCAGCATTTGCTCGCTAACTGTTCCTGAGTTGGAGACTTGTTTACTGAAGAGAGTTTTCCTGGGATTTGCACCGCCCTGAGGGGGTGATTAGCTATGCTGCGATGTCTGCTAGCATTAGTTTCATGCTTTATTTGAGGTGCTCTTCAGGGAAAAATTTTGAAAATGTGTTGTGTTAGAGGAAGTCTTTATTTATTGCTTAAAGAGAAGTGATATGTGGATACCAGTCTTTGCTATTTTGAAAATTTGATTTGCTAAATGGTTAATTGAGAAAATTATTGGCAGATGATTTCATAATGAAAATAAGTGTCAGTAGTAGCCCTATACGAGAGAAATGTGGTGAAATCTTTAATTGAAATCTCAAATAGTTGTCCTAGATTACGCTATTGAACACATACGCTGACAGACATGTTAGAGCTACAGAGACCAAACATGAATCTCTTTAGGTATACTGACAATATCAGAAATTTAGGACCAAATATTTCAATGTGATTGCCATTATGAACCACGAATCCCACCTTTTAATCATCATCTGGTTTGGAATAATACTATATCAGTAACCTGCAATAAACCTACATTATGGTAAATATTAGTGTAGATGTGTTGCCAAAAGGGAGTTTAAAATACAGTCACATTGAAGGTTTAAAAAATGTTAGCCACTCTCTAGAATAAAATCTCTATATAGTGCAAGAAACTGACTGCAGAGCATTCAAGTCCTTTCTTGTTGCAAAAAGAAATCACTCAGAAAAGCTCTTCATAGTGCCAGAGCAATGCTGCAATTAGTGCAGGTTCATGCTGCTGTGTAGGAGTGACATCGAATGTCCCATTTGCAAACACAAAACAAAGTCTTTAAACTGACAGTGTGATTGCACCTGCAGTGTGGTTAGTTATCCCTCATTGCACAGAAGAAATGTGTGTGCAGTGTGCACACTACTGTGGTTCCACAACATTCAAAACAGACCAGAGGCAAAAGCAGTGATGTTGTTAGGTATGCGTCTTCTGTAAAGGACTCAGCAAACTCACTTTCAGTGTCTCCTGAAGACACATACAGTTTTTTACCTGGTAATGCTAAATTGTAAAATAAATATACGTTTTAAAATAAAATAGAACTAAAATAGAAAGATGCAATAAACAACAAAAAAATCCTTGACACTGATATCAGTGCAACAACTTTTGATTGATGTTGTAATCATTAATACTGATGATGATGACTGATGGTGCTTTACCGTGCAGGATGTGCCATGTTGATAGAAAAAAGAAAAAGGGATTTTTCTTTACTTGAATTTTTAACACTAGTCTGCCATAAATATGTGACAAGAGCTCTACCTGTCTCAGAATTTTGAGAGTTGAATCACATTTACTATTAGTACTATCAGTTGACTTACCTAAGTCTTTTTTTAACCCTGCCATGAGCCACAATTCACTGCCAGACAGACAGGGTTGTCAGCAGGGTTGGCTTTAATCCTTATTGGGCCCAAGGCAAGAAGTGTATCTGGCGACCCTAAATTGCAAAGTTTACAGCCTGCCATGTCACTGCTCCTGAGTCGCTCTCTATAAATATGATGCTACTAGAAATCAAGAGCTGAAATTTGTTTGCTAGTCACTCTGCCTCAGGTTTTAGCTCCTCCAATCAGTTCACTACCAGCACGTTATCACATGAATTTTTTTGCAAGTTTCCCAGCTAATATAAATATTAATGTTTTTTTGTATTTATAACTTCTTACTGAAGTATCTCTGTTGACTTAGGGGTCTTCTACAGAAGACTCAACTCATTGACTTAATTTAATTTAATTTCGACTGATGCATTGAACCAAGTTTTTTTTCCATAAAGCAAAATGTACAAAATCGACAAATGCATTGCTAAACACAGCATTGCTTTTAACTCACATACCCCTTTCATTGTCATTAAGCATTTTTGGTTGTTTCAGTTAAACCCATCCGGGTCAAAAGATCAAACCTCTTCAGTTAAACATAGATGTGTAGGAGGGACATGTCACAATCGGGCACCACTGGGTCAACAAAGCGGGTAGGAACAGAGACATGGCTCCATGTATCCTATTGCTCAACAGGCTAAAAGAAGAGCTTTCTACCTCCCCTATCTCAGTTTTTCCATCTATGTGCTGTGGGCTGTTATATAATCATTAACTCATAACAGTACAGTCAGAAGCATGTAGCTACCCTCCTAAAGGAGAGTTGAGTGTCCTGAAATTCCTAGCGGTAGAATAGATAGTATAGAAGAAGGCTAGAAGGTAATGGAGTACATTGGGAATGCATTAGTCAGAGAAGCTTAATCCGAGACTGTTCTCATTTAGTAATTAGCAAAGCACTAAACGGTTCTGCTTTAAACGGTTCTTGTTAACTGTGTTAAAGTGAGGACTCCAGTTGAGTGACCCACTGTTTTTAAAGTTTTCAAGTTATACCTGTCTGATAACCTTGAATTTAGTAGTTGGGATACAAAAAAATGGTTTAGGTTTCAGTCAGCCTCGAGCTCATCTGCTAATTGCATTGTGATGGCGATGCAGTTGTAGAGAAAAGTTGCTTTTGGTGTATACTCAACTGTTCTTTAAAATCGCTGCCTTTCTCTGCTCTTAATGTCAAACTCAGCTTAAACTTTATTTTCACTTTTTGTGCCAGGAAATCTAAATTGTTGTGCTACATCCTTTGTTTGAATTCTACTGTGTCAGGTTCCCAAATCAAATCAATGAAAACAAATGATGTAGTTTATCATTGATGATAGGCAGTAAAACAGAAAACCTATGCAATAAAATTCTCCGGCATTTAATACCACATCATATTGGAAACTAGCAATATGATGATTGTACTGTATCAGGCTAGCATTTTACAAATGAACCTGCTGAAAATAGTAGTGATTTCAAGAAACCGGTAATAAAAAGCAAACTAAATAAGTTGATATCTTTCTGACGTTAATGCCATTTGGATAATTGCAATACTCGCTATAACGCTGTTTCAGAGAGTACATAGGTCCATGCACAGGTCCAATACCATGTAGTGTATTTATTAGAAATGGGACCCTACTATTTCCTAGCAGTTCCCTGGACACTACTACAGGGAACACCAAACAATTTGTGAAACTTAGTACAAGATACAACAAAATGAAATTAAATTTTTTTGTTATGCACTGGTAACAGACTGGTGCTCCATATTGGCCGTTCAGATATCACAGCAGATATCAGTAATGAGAAACATTGACAGAACATCTCTAGCTGCCATGAAGATGTTAAAACATCTGTTTTTGTAGTATTGAGGACATCTTCTTCATGTTAGCTGAATTCAAAAAGCTTAAGTCCTCATATTTTGATACTGCAGTTGTGATTTTGACTGCATCATTCAGTCCTTCTAATTTTTTTTTAATTACCAAAAAATTCTCTTCCAATTCGCTCTGTAGATCTCTATACAAATTCCTCCATTATTGAAAAATACGCTAGGTTAGCAGGAGTGGAAAACAGCCTAACCAGGGTTACAGGGTAGGTTAGCATTGTTTCTCTCATCAATAGAGCCTCTTTCTTTCTCCCCACTATGTCTGGCCTCTTTCATTTTGTTGCTTAGCGTCCCAGCCAGCTGCTGAACTGAGCTGAACTGAATGAGGCTTAACCCATGCCAGAGAGGCAGCCAGACTTGGTGTTTTTGAATTAAAGTCCAGCTGGCAGCATGCACTGACGCTGGCTCTGTTGTCTGCAGCCCAGTGACGAGGGAAATTTGGGTGAGGTTTTGCAGCAACTCCAGCTCTCTCCTGACTACACATGAGCAGGCTCTCTCTCCTTTTAGGACTGTATTCACATCTTGAGAACTGGTTTCTGAAATGTAACGATTCTCGTCACGTAGCACAGCTGTCGTTAGACACTGCCCTTGTAGCCCAGCAGCAGTAATACAGATTGTAGTGAAGCAGAGCAGGGTCGTCATGGTGCTGAAGATGAGGGAAGGGATCTGCTTCAGGAAGAAGAGTGGCGTAAGTTGTGTCTTGCTTGCTCATAACAGGCTGCAGCTGAACACATTCTCCTTTTTGAAGGCTAAAGAATTGTAACAATAATGTGAGTTACCGACTCATTCAGATGTGCTGTAGTTATGGCATGTTTAGGTGTTAGTGGTAGTGTTTCTGATGTTGTTATGTTGTTGATAAGTTGATGATTATCTTGGTAAATCCTTCTCAGGCTGTAGGCTCGCTCTCCTTTACTAACATTGGTTAGGCTCCTAGTGTCTCTGCATGTTTATGTCTGTCTGGAGGATTTGTGTTGAGGCTTTGTTACTCTGGGGAAATGGGAAGATATTTATAGCTTGGCTGTGTGGGATGTTGAGCTTGAAAATTGAACCCTGTGTGTGTATGTGCTTGTGAGTGTTCATATTTGTGTATGCCGTTTATGTTCGTGCATGCACAGACCTTTGTTGACACACACATCCTCACAGTGACATGGGGAGCGGGAAAAGTTGCTTTCCCATTGACAATGGACATGGCTAATTCTTTTCTATTTTAAACATGTTCTCTTCTTTTCTAGACAGCTTTCTCATGACAGAGAAAATATATAATGTTTGATTGATTTGTTAGACTTTGTCATAGCAATGATTTATGTAAAAACAACTATTTGATAAATAAATTGGTGCACACCCATTAATCAAATGCAAAACATTTTCTGGCTCCGGCTGTTGCACAAAATGAACTGTCTTTCTCTTATGTCATTGTTAATTGAATATCTTTTAAATCAGTACCTTTACAGTTGAGACATCTCCTCATACTTTTGTAGATGGCACTTTTACAGTTTTGAAATGTGATGGATCAAATAATTACTCTAACTTGCAACTGTTAAACCAGAATGATGGTTTGTCATTCATTCATTTTTTCATTGATGGTCTCTTGTCTTCTGCAAGTAAAGTATATATGTATTTTAGGGCCTCAAATTTATTGTGGGACTTAGGGTATTGTGAATAATTTCAGAGATTTCCACAAATTTAGTACTTACTGTATATAAAATTCTTGCACACATTTACCGCAGTTTTTGAGCAGCAAAAGGACAGGCTAGAAGGGAACTTGCATCCTGGATGATGCCATTAGCACGTTTTCTCCACTCCTGGTTTACAAGGCTATACTTCACTATAGCCTTGTAGCCCTGTACTTCACTTCTGCCTTTTTCATAGTGCTCTTTTGTTGTTTCGAATGTGACAATATACACGTTCTGCATCCGCTCTTTTGGATTTAGAGAGTAGACTAATGTTCATTTGCAGGGTGACAAAAGCGCAACCAGCAAATTTTATAAGACAGAGGGTTTTAATTATATGCCATGTCATATAGTCATAACTAAGGAACACTGAAGGAAAGATGACATCAGTTATCTAACTATTTCTTGTTAACCCTAAATGCTGAAGTTAGTTTTGTTGTCTGCAGTACCAAATATGCCAACATAAAGTTATAACATGTCTACTGTTAGTTATTACTACATGTTCGATCCGGTGTCAGTCTTTAAAACATAATGGCACATTATAGCATGTTTTCTTGACAATCATTTAACTTAGTGTTAGTCTTGTTAGCCATGTTATGCTGACAAATAGGTGTTAAGTGTCATGGATGTTTAAATTGGAAGAAGACTTTCAAGCGACAAAGACAGATATCACACTAATGAGACTGGTTCTAATTTTTTTATTCAGTATCCATTCGAGACAGGTTTTTGAA
Source organism: Acanthurus tractus (assembly GCA_029783725.1). Taxonomy (NCBI): domain Eukaryota; kingdom Metazoa; phylum Chordata; class Actinopteri; order Acanthuriformes; family Acanthuridae; genus Acanthurus; species Acanthurus tractus. The sequence continues at coordinate 17,519,557 of JAQNCA010000017.1, read as the reverse complement.
TGAGGAAGACCCAATCTGGAATGTTTTACATGTCTCTCTGCTTTATCACACCTAATTTACTGCTCAGATAAATCGATCAAGTTAATAAGAGTAAGATGGAAATGTGTGCGTTTGGATAATCAGATTTAGACACTAAATTACGAAAAATTGAACATTGCTAATATACTCTGTGCTGATATCTAGCAGAGTGCTAACTGCAGACCTTAGTGTGAAGGGAGTTGGTGAATATTTCCCTGTGTATCTCTCATAGCAATTATCAAGCCAAGATGGGTCAGAAATCCAAGGAAGCTTCATACGCTGTTAAAATTAGATGATATCAAACACATTGTGACACAGCATGCACAGGGTTTTATTTTTCTTGTTTTTGAAAATGTTCAGCCTCAATTTTTTTCATACACTCATGATAAACTTGCCTTCACTTCATTTATTTAAAGCAGTCTTGCAAGATATTGCACAGTTAACAATCGGATATGCCCCAGCAGTATTTATTTGGATGCAGAACATGTCACAAATTCTGTCTGAAAAAAAAAGGTCTGTTTTTTAACAGGTTTCGTGTGAACTTCAACTTCAAAATACTGTAGTGTGAATTTATTTAACACCAAGTATAAATTATCAAAAAAATGATGTAAAACATTTATTATGTCTAGTATGCACTTATTAGCCTCTTGTTCTGATTTACAAAGAAAGTTAGGTTAAATGGAAGAAAAGAGTTGAATTCTTAGCAAACCATATAATCCAATATTTATACATTGGAAGCTAAAATCAAAACTTGTCTCTACCACATCCGGTCAATGTGAATTTTGAAGTTCACTTAAACTGCATGGTTTTTGGAGATTTCTCCTGATAGTTTAATGTTTATGTCTATGGTTGATAGCCAGGATCTTCTTTTTCCCTTTTTTGAACTATTGTTGGGTTTATTAAGTCTATAGATAAGTAAACCTACACATACAAAAACTGCATCATACCACTACTAAAAGTCAAAAATCCACAGTGAACATTTTATTATAAACAGTGTTTTATTTATTTATTTTTTTTATAGAAATTTTAACTTCTTCTGTGTGTTTTTATTACGGAATGATTTGCCCTCCGCTTTGGTACCATGGCCTCTGAAATTGATATCCCCTCCCATTTACTGCAAACCATCTCAGTGTGATCTTGAGGTTGCAGACCTAAAATTCGAACAAAACTTATCTTGTGCAAAAACAAGTAAAAGGAGGTCTGATCACCAGACTAGACACTCTGCATTCCTTGGTTGTACAATGAGTCTGTCCATGAAAGCCACCAACAGAATCTGTTTGGGAGTGACGACCTTGGTGGATCCCATATGTCTACAGAGAAACTGCTTGACTTACTGTTAAGAATAATGGTTTATCAGCACCTAAAAAAAAAAAATACTCTCAAAATCTAGTAGTTAGATTGTGTGGATTGTTTATGCAGGAGGTTAAACTTCCTGCTGGGCTGGAGTGCTCTTTAACCTGCAGCAATCACTGGTAAAACAACAAGCAACCATAGCTAGTGAGCTCATGTGTCAATCTTACCAAAAATTCAGTTAATCAATATGTTAAATTACTTAATTACAGCATTGCAAATTATTGTTATCTAGCGCTGGAATATAGTTAAAAATGTGCAATAATAACATGTCATATCTACTGTTTTTTAATGCTGCTTTGTTACTGAAGGAGCAGAAGTAAATTTGCATCCATAGGTTAGTAGGATTTAAAGGGATCTGTTTGTAGATTAGGTCAAAAATTGAACACAATATTTATAAATATAATCATTTTCACTATCAGACATGCTCCTGTGTGCCTGACTTTTTGTGGGCTGTGCACACCCCAAAATTTTAACAGACGTGGATGCAGACAGTCTTCTGTTAAACTAGCTATAGATGTTAGTTTTCAAAGCACTGCCCCCTACAGTTTCGGAGATTATGGGTTGCTGCAAGCGAAAGCTGCACAGAGTATAAAAGCACCAAACATTTCTGTGTTACAATTCCACATTGTGTCTGTGTGACTGACTGTCAGGGAAAGCATAACCAAGACTTTAATTTTAAATTTATCTTGGTGGTCTCTGCAGAAACTCTTTTTTGGTATTGCCAACAGACACATCGCTCTGGCTCTCCAGTAGGGATTTCAGTGGTTCAGCCTTTTGATTCAACATTAATGTCCATAGCCTGCAGTACTCATGACTGTTTTAGTCATTTTTAGCCATGTACAGTTAGTGCTGAAAAGTGTGGTGACAGCAAGGTGTAGACATTTACAGAGGAAAATTAAGACTTTAAGCTGAAATGGAGCCTGTTGTGTCCTGGGACCCGGGACCTGGGACCTGGTGAACATCCAGCCAAAAAAGCAAAAACATTACTGCGAGTCCTGGGAGGAATGGGTAGGGAAATATCTGTTTATCAAGATAAATGTTGCAGTCATCAGGAGAGGAGAGATATAGCTGCAGGAGCCATGCACAAGAAGGTCTCAGGTCTCTGTCTTGACTGTGTTTTACTGTTCACTAAGACTGAATGTACTGTACTGGCTTTTTTTATTTTTACTAAATGTGGGATTCAGCTGTTCTTGTGTGCAATAGCCTCTCACAAGATGTTACTAATAAATTTATTGAAGCTGCCTCATCCTGTTTGGACTGGACCTGTCTTATTTAACTGTCCTCCTTTTAGGCCAGAGCTTCTTTAAATGTTGCGTTGTCAGTGAGATGTGTGCTCAAATGAGCTGTTGGTTGTCTGAACTTTTTCAGCCCTGTTGCAGCTTGTGATGTTTAGTTTGTTATTTGAGTATGTGAGCAATAGACTGTGGTACTATGCTGTTGTTAAAACAGAAAGATTTCAAAGTGGGCCATGGTTCAGTGTGTCTCTCCATAAAGCAAGCAGTACCATGAATATACTTTTTTCGTTTTGTGTTTCAGTCAATTTAGAACTGTTCAACATGCCTGATGCGATGACAGTGATTGCCGTCATCTCTAAAAGTCAGCTCTGAGTTAGATAAACAGACACAGTCGAGCATAAATCAAACTGAATCAAGGTTTCTTTTTAATTTTAACACCATGTGTATGGATGTTTGGATTTGATAAATGTAGATTTGCGTCCTGCTGGATATTAGTCACAAAGCAAAAGTTGATAAAATGGTACAGAAATTACAGTTGTGAATTGTTCAGGGGAATAATTTGATTCAGTCTCATAATTGTTCAGATTGACAAGCATGACAATTGTATTTGGCAGAGTTTGCAACATTGTTCATCATTGTTGTACTTTTGTTTTGCAGGGGGGGGATGCTGTATCTCTGGGCCTGTCGACTGGCCAGGCTCTGGTGAAGCTCCGGGACCAGCTCAGCAGTCTGCTAGAGCAGCACCAAAGGGCTGCACGCAGACGAGCCTCTGGACAGGTACACATACAAATTGGCATCAGTGCTCTTTAATTAGGTACAGTCACTCCCTAAATTTAAATCCTCAACCTGACCTTAAATGATATTTGTTGTTAACCAAACCCTACACCCTCATTAGCAAATTGAAGGCTGGCAAGAAATTGGTTTTGTCATAATTACATCCTTGTAAAAGGGGGGTAGGGCCTCATAAAAATGAAAACACAAGAACACATGACGCACAGAGAGCAGTGTGTTCTACATGGCCTTTATCCCATCCAGTAATAGCTGCATAGTTCCTCGATCATTCTCTAAATAACATTTGTCACATGTTTGGAGCCTTGCATAACAGTGCACAGTGTTTCCCAAAGAATTAAAGAATTAAAGGATTGGGGGATGGTGGCTTTATTTCTTGACTGAAGACTTTTTAAAAAAAGTTCATGAACTATTTCTCAATAGGATATTTCATGTTTAACCATTTATCTCAATGTAATTCTCCACCTTAGATCTCTGGTTCCTTATAACACACTGCTATATATATAAGAGGAGATTAGGTGGTGAGAGCAATGAGCTCGTTGTATTTAAGCAAACCTACTTAAGCCAACCTGGTGTTAGCATACACCTGGCAACGATACTAGCTTGTGCTTAGAAAGTCAGGTTACATAATTTTCATAGCTCAGGAACAGCTTCCTAGCAGACATACTCAGACAGTCTTAAAATTGTACTGTTTCATTTGAAAAAATGACCTCAGCTACCAACTGTTTTTATTAGTAACATTAATGTGTCTTTACTGAGTAGACAAGTTAAGTCTAAATGTGGGCAATACTGCTGCATATTCTCATATTTTTGTCTTGGTGTTTTGTCATGTTAACATAGGAGCAGTGGCTGGACAGCTTTCTCTACCATGGCAACCGTCACTCCTGTCTCCATTGGCCAGGAGCTGCCCTGACTCTGCTGGTGGTGCTGGGACTCTTCTGTTGCCATGGCAGCCAGCCAAAGGGCAGGTAGGTGACCCGTCCGATTCTGGAACATTTATGGTACTGAATGTGCAGCATCAACAAAAATGCTACAGATCTCAGTGCATGTAACATTTTTGAAAAGATTTGTTCAGGGTTTTAATCATGAGAAGTCTTTTTTCACAGATTGACATGGTTTATTTGTATGAAAGTACTAGAAAATCTATTGTCTTATGCTGAAACAGTCATCATCAGGTTGGAGAGACACTGTCCTGACCACAGTTTCCTTATCACTGTCAGGTCTGGGGCTGCAATAACAGTTGCCATTGTTGTAGAAGTAAATTCATTACTAGAGAAACCTTGCTTAGACAAAGTATCAATGGAAAATCTTTAATTTTAGGAATGTGTTCTATTGAATTCTGATGTTCAGAAGAAAAACAAGCAAAGCAGGTTACTGTGTCTCTTAGCAAAGGCAGTGCTGCTTATCTACTTGTCTGCTTATGATTATTATTCTCTAAAAAATAATTAACATGTTCAAAGTGAAAAGAAGTGAGAAATAATAACCGAACAGCAGCTACACAAACACCAGCTGTCGTTGTTCTTGCTGTGTGCCAAAGCACTTGCCTGGACTGTTCTCCTTTCTCTCCAACGCTATTCGATTTAATATGTACACAAACTGACCAATCAAACCAATAATTAGGTTTGATTTTTGATGATACATTTGCAACATTTATTCTTTTTCACTTCTGCAGCTCTGGTATTGAGCTGATGAACTCTGCAGCCCTTCTTCTCCTTTTCCTGCTAAATTTGCTGCTGGTCGGACGTCAGGAGAGGCTGAAGAGGACTGAGATGGTCCGCCGCCTTAAGGACATCATCACACAGCTCAGTGGTGAGTCAGGCTCTTTGACTAATCACTGGATGTATTGAGAAATGATTGTACTTCCTGTACAAAACAACTTCTGCTTTCATCTGTTATGCATTGGGAACCTGTTCTTTCTTACTTCCCTTCTGGTTGCTTTTGTTGACATTGCAAGAGAATATGACAGGAAATAGAAAATAGACCCTTTCTGTACGCAAAGTGATGAAAGTAAGAGCTCCGTGGAGCAGCACTGGTACCCCCCAACCCTCAGTTATCTAATCTTACCATCCTATCTGTCTAATCTTAGTATTGAATGTTTGCCCAGAATGATAATTCTAGACTGTCAGATACTGTCATGTTTTAAGTGGAACTGAATCAACATGGGTAATAATTATATTATACTGTCACCACATTCATGCTTGTCCTTCTACCCTTTTCCTCTCTTTTCCTACACCTCCTGTCTTCCCCATACATCCAGACTATTTGACAGGATGTGTAGGCGAAATTCGGTGGTCTCCATCTCTGTATCCTGATCTGTACACACCCACGTCCCCATCATGGTCCCTTCACTGGACGTACCGCGACTCCCAGTTGGTTAACCTGCCAGTCAGCCTGCTGGTGGAAGGAGACGTCATCGCTCTAAGACCTGGCCAAGAAGCGTTTGCATCCCTCCGAGGCATTAAGGTTAGTGTGTAGGTATACATGTATGTGTATGTATGTGCACACTGGCTTTACTAACCACGGTCTCAGAAACTAATTTATTATCTAGTTTTTTGTTTTCCGTTCTTTGTCCTACATATCTTTGTCTACGATTGGTACAGAGAGCCAGTAAATTGTTTTTTATACTCAGACTAGAAGACTTGTACAACAACCCAACAGCTGATGTTACAGCCACTTACAATTTTATACTTGTGGGCAGAAAGCACTCAATTCTCAGTCCTGTGTAGCAAGTCAATAATTAATACTTTCTGCTAAGAGAAGTAGTTACAAATGAAACAGTCTTGTCACAGAAAATTTCCACTGAGCTAGATGATCTCATGAAAAAAGTAACTGTCGAAACAGGGAAAAAAAACAGACTTAAAGTGACAGTAATTTATTGATATCAGCAGTTGAAAGCGCTGTGATGGGGTAGGTAGCTACAGCAAAATGGACTGTGGACATTTGGAAACAAAAAGTGATCATGTTGTAAAGGGAAACTTTCATATTTCACAAGTAAGCTGTAAAACACTGAACAATGGCATTTGTATTTGCTAAAGGAGATGTAGTCTAGCTACTCATGAAGTTACTGATGTGATTTAAGTTAGAAATAAGCTTATTTCAGTCAGTGAAGCTTTCTTTTGCACAAAAAGGCCTGACATGATGATAATGAAACAATGACAATAAAATAATTCTAATTCTGATTCTGATTCTGATAAAAGTTGTCCAGTTTGCAGTTGCTAGTGTTAATTAAAAAAATGGACCTTGCTGTGTTGGATCAACCTGAACAAATGCTTCAGTGGTTTAAAGTTTCTTTTTGTCATTACAATAAAGCGACGAGTGATTGTCCACCTGATCACCAGAGTCAGGAATTATTTCAGCCTAGGCTGCAGACACATATGTGCCATTGAGCAAGCACAGTACAGGCATAAAATGGTCCTCAATTATCTGTCTGTGCACATATAGCTTAGATATGACAGGAAGTTAGTGTGTTGCCCCATTTAATAGGTGACTGATAAAAACAATTTTTAAACTGACATTTTAGTTTATGCATCCAGCGCTCCCTTTCCACTCTTTAAGCAAGTGCTTTGTGTTAGATGGATGTGTTCTTGAATAAGCAGGGGGCAACAATATCCAGACAAACACAAACACATGTATGAGATAATTTGAATTGGATTCTGCAGGATACAGATGGTTGTTGCGTGTCATTGCAGGTATAAAGTTGGGTTAGTTAATTAATAATAATAATAATAATAATAATAATAATAATAATAATAATTGTTGTAATAAATGTTACGACTAAATAGTGTAAGCAGCTGATCTGTTGTTTGTTTCTTAGGATGATGAGCACATTGTCTTGGAGCCAGGAGATTTATTCCCCCCGTTCTCTCCACCTCCTTCCCCTCGGGGCAATGAAAAGAGAGGACCTCAGAGCCCGCAGCATCATCGTCTTTTCAGGGTGGTCCGGACCCCAGTGCTGGACATAGTTAGGTAGGAAATGTGCCCATTTTGTAACTGAGTGATGAGAATTTTGTTTTTTTGTATGGCTTTTGTTGGTGTGTAGTCATTCACGAGTGCCAAGGGATTTTTTGATTAGAATATCCCAAAATTCCATGGAAGGAACACACAAAATTTTCTCTGGATATAAATAAGCCTCAAGTTCTTTTAGCCATGTTCTTTTAGCCATGTCAGGGCACTTAACCACAACAACCAGGCCTACATGTTATCAGATCCTTATATGGAAGTCAGAAAACACACAGAACTTAATAAAAAATGATGTGTTTGTCCACTGTTCTTTATTTTTTAACCAACAGAAACAGTTTGGAGTCTGCGTTAGCTCGACCAATCACAGTGCTGGATAACGAGAGGTTTACAGTGCAGTCAGTCATTGCCAAGCTCGTGTGTCCTGTTGTGCTGGTGAGCAGTTAACATGGTGTTTCTCAGTAGTTTCTGCAATCAATCACATCTTCTCTGTTAACTTCATATCTGTCTTTATGTTCTCTTCCTGCAGGTGGCATTTCTGCTTGTTAACACTATCCGCTATTTTTGTGATGCACCCAACCTCACCCCTACCTGCTACAATTTCATTCAGCTTCAGGTACAATCATTTAAACCTATATTTTTATTTTTCAAGTAAGCTCAAATGAGATCAGCTATGTCTTTCTCGAGGAATACCTTGCAAATGTGGCAGCATGAAAGTTACAGACAATGCTACAATGGACAGCAATGAAACAATAAACAAATGAGATGTGCACTAAGAAATAGAATGATTCTATATATTTATAAGTATAGACAGGTTCCAACAAATTCATTCACAACTGTATTTATAAGAACTTCAAAATAAGTCAGAGAGACCAAGTCCCACAGTGTGGAAACTTTTTTTACTCAAGTAATTAGCTAACAAAGACCAGAGTGAATGCAGTTTTTCTAGTTTTCAGTGACTTATTTAAACACAGTGATATTAGAATTATTAATAAATTTTTAACACTTTTGAAGCACACACACTCCTCATGGTCATTGATAAAGAAAGATTTCCCTTATATGTTGGCTATAAATATTGTACTATTGTATTTGCAGTTGATGGGTGTTCTTCCCATCTTGCCCCTGCTCTTCCCTGTCATGTGGGTGCTGTTAAATGCCTATGGAGAGGCCAGGGTCCTCGCTGAGTTCAGCCGCGCATCACCAGCTGGTCTGGTGAGAGACGCACACACATACACACACACACACACACACAAACAGTTGTTGCATATAGATGCGCAGAAAAACAGCTTTACTTACTAACATGTAGGACTGTGCTTCATATTTTAACTCTTATCCGCAGACAAACACATTGAAGAGTTAGACTGATATCTTGGTTTTATTTCACTTTAAAAGACCAACACCAGCAGTAGAGTGTTCCCCTGTGTGATTTACTTTTAAACAGTCAACATACTGTATTCATAAAATTAATTCATTATTCATTAAATAGCATTTCATGTCCACTGTTTGAGTTTCGGCCATATCAAGGCTCAGCTCTGTCCTTTAAGTGTAGACTGAGGGGCACTTGTAACATACCAGCTTTTCTCTTTTATTCCTTTTTGTTGTCATGTTTCCAGGAGAGTTAAAGAAATCAGTGGAATTAATAGTTACAACATTTAGGCTTTTTCTTTCTGATCTGAACATGTGTCTCATGTGATCCATTCAGAAGCAGAGAGCTCTAAGTATGTCAGCTCACAATGTATAATGATGCTGTCGGGGATCAAATGGCCTGCAGTTCTTTCAGTGTTCTGCCAATATTGATGTGCGCACCATCTGGAGCCCTGACACACCAAGACAGCAGCTTGTCTTTGGGGTATTGCTGAGTGTCTGCGGCCATCAGTCAGCTGTAGCTTTTTCAGTGTTTCTGCTCAAGTCTTCCTTTCATTAAAAATCTTTGGGCTTCGTTACAGACAAATAGATATAATAATAAAGAAAAGAAAAATATTAATTTGTAAATGTTTCCCAACTGGACTATACACATTTTCAGAGGTTTTTGCATGCTGGCTATTGGCACGTTCAATTTTGGAACAACTATAGTGATCTTGAAACTGATATCAGTCTAACTTGAACACACTGTCACATGTCTACACACACTCACACAGTCACACACAGTCACACACAGTCACACACAGTCACACACAGTCACACACACACACACACACACACACACGCACACAAACACAAACACACACACACACACACACACACACACACACAGAGGAGACGCAGCGAGGGTCTCCCTCTGTGTTTTAACTAGACTCTTCTCTTGCCCCAGCTTGCTAAGTTCTCTGAGGACACTCTAAGCAGCTACACGGAAGTGGTTTCCTCCCAGGTATAACCTCTCGCTGTCTCGCTCCCCCCTCCCCTTCACTCGCTTGGCTACCAAACCCACCTGTCCCCCGCCTGTCTTCACTCGCTCACTCTCCTCACCTTTTGAAACTCCACTCTCTGGAATCCTGTGTACAGCTCTCGCTACCCTCCCAACCCCATCACCACACCATCAATCTCCATCACATCTTTGATTTCTTCACCGTGGAAATCTTAATGGATATCTGATTTTGATCACCTTTTTGATTCTTTTTTTCTTTCCTTTAATCAAGCATTTAGCTTTGCTTTTTGTGTTTTTTCTTTTTATTCATCTTGCACGATGTGTTATTTTCTCTCCTTTGACTCTTTGGTTTTGGTCACTCTTCATCTGTGGATTTTAAGTCAACACGTCTTGACCAAACACCGCTGGATGTAAGTTTATGCTCAGATGCCTTCAGTCATCTTCGACATGTTATCTCAACAGTCAGACCTGTCTCATTCAAATCATTTTCTTACCTCATGAGCACAGCATTTGTTCCTACAACCTCTTCCAGATTCTGACCAAACTCAATCATTGTCCTTCATTGTTGCTGGGCTGTAGTCCTTAAGGGAAAACAAAGCAAATCAGCAATCATCAGTAGATTGACACATGTTTTATTTTTTTCCTTTGCATTGTTCTAGATGAGAATCTATCAGTTGTTAAATATAAGAAGGAGATGATCCTTAGAGAGCCTCTCAGTGGAATCTGTGCCTGACCTTCCACCTCTGCTTGTCTGCCTGTACTGAATGACTGGAAATCAGCCTAATGTGGCACTGTGTTATTTAATTCTGGAGAGTTTCCACTCCTTGTGTCCTTCCTTATCTTGTTTGAAATACAAGTGGAAATAATATTAAAATCTGTATCAGGTAAATTAGTTAATTATTTCTCACTGCAGATGCTTTCGTACTTTTAGGAGGCTAGTTTTTATGAATGCCTTTGTTTTGAAACCAAATTAGATTTAGGCTGTTTTGTCCCTGCTGGACACTGGCTGGACTCCGCAACGCTGAATTTATGTAGAAATTTTAATTCCAGCCAGTTGATGTGAATTACAATTGAAATGTAGGAATGTTATGGTGTGAAATTGCTGTGTGATATCTAGTGATGACTTAAGCTGCTTAAAAAAACCTTCCTGGCCTTGTGTGTGTACATCAGGGATGTAACTGAAAACTAATACATACATTATTGGCCGATAGTGTGCTCTTAAGTGGCATACTAATCCTATCCTAAAGCTTCACACCCTGTCCTCTCAGTGCCAGTAATTGGCCATTAAAACACATAGACATCATGCAAGCAGTAACATAAACAACAGCGACTCCTTATAAGGAGTAGCGGTATTGCAAATGTCGCTTTTTGAAAAAAATGGTTAAAAATACATGGAAAAGATGGTTTTGTACCTTGTCTTATAATCATCAGAATTACGAGGCCATTGTTGCTTTTTATCCATGTCTACTGTGCAAACAAGAACTATTAGATACAGGTGCTAGCTTTATGTTACAACTCTGATGTACGTGCTTCTTTAGTTCGCCAGCTCTCAGCCAGTGAGCCAGAAAGTTTATTTTGGATGCTGCCTGATAAGGAGAGGAGTCAAGGAAAGGCAAAGTTTGACTGTTTTTGGTTTGTCCTTGGCTGAACCAGCCATCATGGATTCCGTCCCTAAGTATCAAAACCTGCATGGATGTGTTTTGGAGCACCCACAAATTGCTGCAGCTTGCACTGGTCTTCACTTCCTCGCCTTGTGCCACTAGCATTGTAGTATAGATGCTTGGCCCTGTTTCTTTTTTCATAACCCAATCACAGAGCTGATTGAGATTTGATTGTTTTATAGCCAATCTGGGGCTTTTGTGTTGAGCTGTCTTCTCAGTTTGCTTTTTTCTTACGAATGAAGCAAGATGTATTGTAACTGTCATCGTTTTATCTCTGTTTGTGTGTATGACAATCTATTCATGTGCTTTTCAATTTCATTTCTAATTAATTTGTATTTATTGACACATCTTCATCCTCCAGTATGCAGTCAAATGCAGTTTCCTAACTCAACCTGTGTGTGTGTGGTGTGCGTGTGCGTGTGTGTGCTTGCTATTGTATGCAGGAGATGCTGCGTTGTGTGTGGAGACACCTGGTTGGCGTCCTGAAGGGAGAGTCTCACACACTCTGTTATACTTCCAGCCTTTTGCACACTCTGGGATCCGTCACCGTGAGTATTAAATGGCTATATGGTTTAGCAAGATGTTTTTGAAAATGTAATTATGATTTTTTTCTCTTAGTTTAACTCCAGATCCAGCATCTAATTTATTACCTTTTTTATATTCAGAGAAACTAAACAAACTAAACTTGATCCAAAATGTTCTTTAGTGCAGCCAGATGGTCGCTTTAAGAATTGTGGAGTAAATAGACAATAAAGCAAGGTTTGCCTGAGAGTGTGGCAACCTCAATCAGGACAAATGCTTGGAAGTACATATCCATGCTCTCTTGTTCACTTGTTTGTTCTCTCTTGTCTTAATATGGCCATATTTGATTTGAAAAAAAAAAAAATGAAGATATTGACCCTCACTGACAAACTCCGGGCATCAGAATGACGGTTCACTAACCAACGGGCAATTCTACTGTTCATGGCCTTATCATAGCTCTGTGAAGCTAATGCTAACAAATAACTATAACATAGGACAAAGAATTGAAACTGGTGAAAGGCAGGTCATTTTTAGTATATAACATGATGTCACAACAGTAATACTCAAACCACTTTACATATAAAGCAGGTCTGGAGGACGCTCTATAATTTACTGGTAACCAACAATTGAAAGCGGCCACCACATAAGCAAGTACTCGTCAACAGTGGCGAGGACAAACTTATTTTCAACTTGCAGAAACCTCGAAGCAGAACCCAGCTCAAGAGGTGGGTGGCCGTCTGACGCCATCGGTCAGAAAGAGGGAGAGAGACAAGGAGACAGAGAGATAAACAGAAAGATTTATAACAGAGTTCACCGCAGACCCCAAAGGTGATCAAAATTGCACTTAATGAACATGACCAGAGTCATGAGGTCATCTGTTTGAAGGATTACAGCAATGGAGTGACAGTCAGGAGCAACCACACTGAGTTACTAGGTGAGGAGCCACACACCTGTAAAGTGCTCAGCAAGCTGACTAACTTGCTCTTCAGCCTGCTTAACAAAATTACATGGGCGTTGTAATTACTGGTTGTAGCTAAACAGTTTGTAGCTAAAAAAAATAAAAAAATTGCTGTACTATTTAACTGCACTTGCTCACACCAGTGAACACTGTCAGCAAACCATGACTGAAACCTCAGTTACAGCAGTTAGTATGCTGATATTCATGTAGTTGGGAACCATTTGAAAGATTTGTTTGTGCGTTTATGGATATAAGTTGGAAATGTTTTGTGTGCATGTAGGTACTGTGTTGTGTGGACAAGCAGGGTATCCTCTCGTGGCCTAACCCCAGTCCAGAGACTGTGCTGTTCTTCAGTGGAAGGGTGGAGCCTCCTCACACCAGCCAGGATGATCTCAGAGACGACCTGTCTGTCAACTCCTACTGCCGAATGGAGACAGATGATGACAGGGATGAGGTGTGTGCCCGTGTGTGTGTTTCTCAGCAATTTTCAGCCGTGAAATGATTGTTAATTTAGTTTGAAAATATGGAAAGTGTTATGGTAAGCATTCTCAACTGAAAATCAGGAATTCACCACCTCATGATGCAGAGTGTTATTATTACATCTGACTATTTGTGACTACTTTACAGGCCCAAGAGGCGGAGGCTCTGCTCTGTCTCCAAGCAGAGTCGTCCACCCAGCTGGGGGAGGGGCTCGAGCCCAGCGAGACGTCACACGACACGGCTCGCTCGTCTGACAATATCCGCCTTCTGCGTTCCTGCCAGCCTACACGCGCTCGCACCAAACATCACTCTGGATCCAACGTGAGCTTCAGCCATGACACTGAGGGAGGCGAGGACGACCAGGCCCAGGTAAAAACTGGATCCGTAGTTTGTGTGAAATATTTATTAAAGTAAGGAAAGTTTGGCTTGAATTCATGAATAATGCTTTGTTGTGATGTTGTCTTTTCATTCCTGCCCCGTTTGACTCCAGGACTTTGCGATGGGCTGCTCGGAGGCAGAGGCAGAAGACTTTGTGTGTGACTACCACCTGGAGATGCTTAGCCTCTCACAGGACCAGCAGAACCCAACCAGCATCCAGTTTGATGACCTCTCTTGGCAGTGCCACCTGCCCTCCCTTAAGCCACTAGGCCTCAACATCATGCTGAACCTCTGTAACGCCAGCGCCACCCAGCAGCTGTGCCGCTTCTCCGACCATCTGTCCAACCTGGCTCTGCAGGAGAGCCATGGCACTGTGCTGCCCGTCTATGTCCCCTGGGGGCTCTGTGAGCTCTCCAGGCTCATAGGTGAGCATGCAGTGACGGTGATTTTTGGGGCTGCTTTTACATCTAGATGGTTTAGAGCAACCTAATTATGCAGTGGCCTAGTTTTTCCCTTAGTTTGGGGTTTCTGTCAGGTCAAAAAAGAACACTGCAGTCAAACAGATCTTATTCAGATGTTCTGGCACTGCGATTTCAACCTTTAAGTTTTCATCTTTTCATCTGAGGGAAAACCTGACTCGACTGCAGTCCCAAGCAGCATGAATAATGGATTAAGTTAGTCTGGAAAAAAAAGGCCATTCTTAGACTAAATGTCTAAGCACTGTCAGCAGAGAGCTAACCCATGTTGTGATGATAAAGTGACAAAGTGAGTCCACAAGTTGTGGCTGTGTTGGATTGATTTACCAAAGAGGTAGTATGTGACAGATAAACTGCATATTTTTAAAAAGGTCACATGGGGTCAAACGTTTCCTTCTTTGCTCAAAGTTAATAATCTAGCATGAAAAATAACCCTGGCGATGTCATTAAGCTTACTTCAGTTGGGGCTAGTGACTTAAAATTAACCTTGACATCTTTCTGATTGCAAAGGAGGATGACTAATTGTAATTTCTTGTGCCTTAAGCCCAGTGAGGCTCCCGAATTGATGCAAAACACATGGTATTTTAAAGCAGATATACAAAGTATAACAATACTTATAATTTACTGAGCTTTATGTTATTTGTATTACCCAGATATTTTATTTTGGGACTAGATTAATTGACTTCTTAAGATTTCTTAATTTACAAGACAACAACCCTTGTCTTTTGTGTATGTGTGTGTATGTTGTGTATGTTGTGTATCAGGGTTCACTCCTGGTGCAAGGGAGTTGTTTAAACAGGAGAACCACTTGGCTCTGTACCAGCTGCCATCAGGAGAAAAGACGAAGGAATTTGCTTCCCGCCGCCTTCATTACTTCACTAAACGCCAGCCTCCCATCTCCCACCTTATCTCCCTGTTTGTAAGGGACTCCTCCTCCAGTGAGTCCGCTCATGCATTGAAAAAATGACAAGTGCTAACTCTTTTTCTTAAATGTATGTTACATTTTGCATCGCCAATTGTCCTAAATGCGTGAAATGGAAAGGGAATTACCTTTCTGATCTCTGACGTCTGATTTTTTTGTCTTAGATAACGTCCAGATGCTGTCACATGGCTCGGCTGACCTTATCCTTGAGGCCTGCACTGATTTCTGGGATGGAACAGACATCTATCCCCTCTCAGGCTCAGACAGGTGCAGCGTCTTTCATTCTGATCACTTTTACCTCGCTGCTGAGTGTCACAATATTCACTTCCACACCTTTTCATGCACAATTCTGATTTCTTTTTATTTGTAACTTTGTTTTTCTGTTACATCCATCTTTTCTCCTGCAACAGAAAGAGGGTTTTGGATTTCTACCAGCGTGCCTGTCTGTCAGGTTATTGCTCAGCATTTGCCTACAAACCAATGCAAGTATCACTGTCCAACCAACTGAATGGAAAGTGTGTGGAGCTGGCCCCTGGCCCCTGCCTCTTTTCTGGAGTGGAACTGCCCTCTACCACCCCCATCAAACACAGTTCCTGCAGGAACAGCTGGAGCTCTGATGGTACATGTTAGTCATAGGGATCCAGGGATCACAAAAGTGATGATAACAACAAAAATAACAATAAAAATAATAATATATTTTCCTTTCCTATTTTCTCTACAGAGGGTATAGGTGAGGGTGTCGAGCGTGAGGACTGTGTTCAGGCCCTCAGCGGGCAGATCTTCATGGGCATGGTATCGTCCCAGTTCCAGGCAAGGCTGGACACAGTCCGGCTCATCGATGCACTGGTCACTGCTTGTATCCGCTTTGTTTACTTTTCCATGGAGGATGAACTCCGAAGCAAGGTGAATACACATAAGCATCTAATAATATTTAATAGCATCAAATGTGTCGCCTTGGCCCAAATGTTCTCGGTATGATCGTCACATGAAATGGACCACCTAATCTGTTGTCTCTCTGTCTCTGCTGAACAACACAATGTTTCCTCAATCATTCACCATAAAGAATAAGGATTTCCCAGCATGCAGTGGCTGTCAATCCACAGTCCTTGATCCCAGTTTTGTTGCCATTGCATTAGTTATTCCAAAAGTCAAACAAAAACTGTTAGCATTAGAGTTATATCATTTGTAAAAAATACTTATTTAAAGATGTTTTTTTTCAGAGGGTGTTGGGGAAAGTTTATGGAACTGGTTTTGCATGTCTGCAGGTCTTTGCTGAGAAGATGGGTTTAGAGACAGGCTGGAACTGTCACATCTCTTTGACTCCAAACGGAGACAGTCCTTGTGATGGAGCTCCATCCAGCCCCAGCCACGGCTCTCTGCATGAGGACCTGAACCAAGGTAGCAAACCTCAGATTCATATAAATATCCCTATTTAAAATTGAGTCAGAAGAAGCAGAACTCTGTAGCTATTTTCCTCATCTGTGATTGAGGCTACATTAGGGTCTACTATTACAGTACATCATTGTGAGTCCAAAAATGTTACAGTAGTTTGATTCTAAATTTTTGAAGTATTCTTTTGACCCAGTTAAATTGAGAATCACATTTTTAATCCTGGTCATCAGATCAAATGTAAACAGAGGCTGGAGCAAAAGTTAAGAGCCAAATAGAAAAATTCCCTCTTCCATATTTGTCTTGACCACCTAATAAACTATATGTATGTATTCCACACATTAAGCTGTCAGACACATTTCCTTAAATCTAATCTCAACAGCTGTTATTCTGTAAAAACTAGTTCTACAACTGTAAAACGAGTGAATTTCACAGAGTATGTCTAACTTCAGATAGCTCTCTTCCTGTGTGATACAGATTCTCGGGATGAAGCAGAAGGTCCATTGTTGCCAGAGGAAGAGGCCCACTCTGATCTGGCCAGTTTCCAGCCCACAGACAGTGATGTTCCCAGCTTTCTGGAGGACTGCAACAGGGTACAAATACCTTTCTTACAACCACTGAGGCTACTGCTCAGTTCTCCGTGTAGTGGAGGCATTATTAATTATCTGATTGTTTTTTACTTTACTGTACAGACTAATCTGTCTGTCCTGATGTTGATGAAGATGCAATACTTTCGACTTGCAGCTCAGTCTTTGTCTGAAATTTGTAGGGCTGTCGCAGATGGCTTGACGCTTTAAGTCCTAAATCAACATTCTGGCCATTTTTAGTTACATTATACAGGAGTCATTTTTAGTCCTTTTATATCACAAGATTGTACAGCAAAATTTAGTTTGCAGTTTGCATTCTCAGGAACCTAAAACTGTTCTACTGGCTCCATCTGAGTTCCACTGATGTGGACAGGCTTCTGTGTCTTTGCATCCTTTTCAAAATCAAAATTCATCTCATGATAAAATATGATGATAATAGAAAATGTAATCTTCAAAAAAAAAAATTGTATAGCCCAAGAATTTGTAAAGTTTTATTCCTGCCTTTCGTTTTCTTTTATGCATTCATTTTTGTATGTAACGGTCACAATTTTCTGTATTTAGACCTCAACTTTAGTTTGAACATGTTCATTCTCTTTTTCTGTCTTTTTTTCTGTTTTCCCGTTCCTTCTCTTTCCCAGGCCAAGCTACCTCGTGGTATCCATCAAGTTCGTCCTCATCTAAAGAACATTGATAACGTACCTCTTTTGGTGCCTCTCTTCACTGACTGCACTCCTGACAGTGAGTCTTCTTCATGTGCTGTATATATGTATATAAAAATTTGGCGTTTAAAGGTCAAATGTAACTTTGACCTCACAAAACATTTCTGTTGCCATGATACAAGAAGTCTAATGCAAACTAGGACAAAAGTGATGTAAACTAAAACTTGAATGGTAGTTGGAGGCATACAACTATATTGTGGACATTTTAGTTTGTCTTTTTTTTACATATCCACATCTTCCACAAATGTACTCATCTGCTCTGCAAGAGTTAAGAGAACTACTAGTAAAGCCAATACAGTTGGCAGTAATGAATCTGAGTTACTGTCTCTGTCCCAGACGTACTCAATGTTTGTCTCAGAGTTGCACTTTTTGCCCTTTTTCTTCTCAGCCATGTGTGAAATGATGAAGATCATGCAAGAAAACAGGGAGGTTACGTGCTGTCTAGGAAGCTCTGCAAATTTTCGCAACAGTCGCCTGTTTTTACAGAGTGATGTCAGGTATGCTCACTTTAAATTTCAAATTTCATTTAAATTTACAGATCACAACAACTGAAAACTTGCTTTTTAAAATTCAACCCCCCCCCCATTAAAACCTGTGTCAATATACAAGAATATATTACAGGATCCAGCTGAAATCTTTTTTCTCAACTCATTGTAGTGCTATCTAGCCATGCAGATAGTTTACATTTTATTTATTCAGTGTATCGTGTATCTATATCCACGATTATCCACTGTTGTGGACAATCCACAGGACTGGAGAGAATGAAAAATGATGTTGTCTACTAAACATAGAAACTCACAGGTACAAATGATTACACAGCCATTTAGACGTAGTAGTCCGTTGGTATTCAAACAAAAAAGCTGCTTAGTGGAAAAGTATAAGCTTTTTGTGATATTTTGGGTTTTTTTTGAGGGGGGCATGCAGATCCTCAAGTATGTAGATCACGTTGACATAAACCTTTCTGAAGAATGTTAAATTTCCCAACTCTGTCGATATTTTCAAGTTCATCTGTTAACAGTATTGCTTTTAATCCTCCTCCCTTCACAGCATCGCTCTCGACCCTCTGTATCCATCTCAGTGCTCCTGGGAGACGTTTGGCTACGCCACCGGAGGAGGGTTTAATGGAGAAGTTGAAGGTCTTTCTCCTCTTAGGCTCTCCGGGCAGCTCAACTCTCTTGGCTGTTCTGTCACCTTCCACCAAGGAGACAGCGTCAGCATTGTCAAGCTCATAGAGCAGGTTAGACACACACTCACCAACACACTCAATAAGTCAGAGGGGAGGGGTCACGCATCTGAATTAATGTACCTTTTGGTTGATTTCCTCCCAGGCCCGACACACAACCTATGGCATCCGCAAGTGCTTCCTTTTCCTGCTGCAGTGTCAGCTCAGTTTGGTCATCATCCAGGTGAGAGGGGGGGACTTCAAAAACCCAGCATATAGACGTTTACGCTGCACTTAAGCAGACTACATTTATGATACTGAATAGAAAAATCAAGTGTCCCTGTGCTTGTCTGCAGTTCTTGGCCTGCATTGCTCAGCTTCCTCCTCCCATGAACATCACTGACATCCTCTGGCTGTCCTGCTTCAGCTGCCCACTCCTCAGGTACACACACACACATTATAAGACTTGAAAGTTGTATTGTGGTATTCGACACAACTTTGTGCAAATTTTAATGCTATTGGTGCTTTTGTATTTGTTTGACAGTGTGTCACTCTTGGGGAAGCCACCGGACAGTTCAGTCATGACGGTTGCCACAGGAAAGAACCTGGATTCGATTCCAAGGAAGGTGGGATCATTTGTCATTCAAACTACTCATGAACAACAGGATTTTCTTTCTAAATCACAGCTACTAAGCTTAGAAAAGAAAAGAACAACTTGCAAACATCCATCCAGTGTGTAATACTGTTCGTATTGTAAATGATGAGAAATTTCTTCAAGCCAAAGATGCAGAGAGCTGACACACACGGTCTAAATGTTTTCCCTTTAAAAATAATTGTGATGTCAACTGCAGCAGACAACCAACTGTTGCACTTTGTGCTCCTTGTGACAGATAATGTTTATGTGTAATATGACTTTACATTTACAGAAGCTTTGAAAAGCAAAAGCCAAAAAAATTCCGGTTCACTTATTTGATCTGAGTAGTTTTCTCTGCTGTGTTTGCGACAGGTACAAAAAAGATTTGCCGGAACAATCTTTCTAAGTTCCAGATTTTTTTCCCTCATTTGTAAAACAGGCTAAAAAACATGCTTTGTAATTTTTTTTAATGGAAAAATTTTCATTTTTAAAATGGCTTTGAAAAAAAACATTTAGAAAATAAAATTAATCTCTTCTTCAGTCTTAAAATAATTGAGGAAAATTTTAAAAAGTAGGATCAGACTGATAAAACGGATCACTATATTTTTTCTTTCTTTCTCGTCTCTAACTGCTTGTGTATGCATTGTGCCTCAGTGTCTTGGAATTAATGGTGGCTGTGTTCTTTGTTAGGTAGGACTCACTGGCTTTTCTTATGGTGACCACTAATAGCACAGAACCGTTATCAGTGTCATTAGTGACACTGTGCTCACCTTACTTCGAATATGCAAAAATGTTAGTTGGGAGAAATATCAGTGGTTTTGGTATTTTGTTTTTGCAGTTATATAAAAATACTCATAGTGAAGTGCAGCTGATTAACACGATGCTATTAAAATCTGTCACTTCATTAGTACATGAAGTCACTGATGTGTATCTTACAATATTCATTGGAGACTGGAAGCACATCTAAAGCTCGTAATGTCAGTCAGTCTGAGTCTCTTATCATGTTTTCTTCTTTGAACAGACCCAGAACTACTTCCTTGGTTGTTTCCTGTTGAAGTTTGGTGTGACAGTGTGTGCCTACCTGTTAGCCTTTGGTTTCACCCTGCAAGAGGTCTGCCTCAGAAGCAGCAATATCACCTTAGCTGACAACACCACTATCCCTTGCCTTCATATTCTCCCAACCAGGTAGGAGAAGTCTTAAAAGTACCAGTTGTAATGTTTCTGGGCTAATACATGCGTTCCCCTTGGGTAGAAAAAAAATGTGTAGGCATAATATTTCTTTTCACAGTTACCTGATGACACCCAGTGCTGTGTTCTGCTGACTGGTAGTTTTTAAGTTTTCAAAGTTACCTGTCTTCCTGACATCAAATGCTGGATGTCACAAAATTTCCTCCCGTTTAAAGAGTTCAGATCTGATGTTCTGTGTTTTCCCCAACAAAACTAGATTTGTGACTTATAAAAGTTATCTTGTTGACCTTTCTGTTACATGTCAAGCACTCTGCCTACAATGTGGATACCATATTTGATTGGGGAACTTTGTTTCAACATCCAAATCACAGAAGTTGTGCAATCATGCTTCCTCCAACTGAGTAATATTGCAACATTAAACAGTTTTTATCCCAAGAAGACCCCCAAAGAGTCGATCATGTTTTTATTCCATTACATCTAGATTATTATAACACTCTTACCTCAGGGTCCAGCCAGAACAGTGCTGGACACTATGTATGTAGTTTGTAGGGATATTGATGCTGATAATGACAGAATCATAACCAATGGAGACACACATTAGAGAAAATACAGATTTTCTTTATTTACCTAATGAGTCATTTTTCTGTGTGACTGCAGCTCTTCGGATGACGCTCCTCACTGGTTCAGTGAGCTGTCAAACGGCCTGCTGCTGACTCAGAAGGTCATGGCAGGATTCCTTGCCTTACACACAGGTAGGCAGTCATTCACACACACACAGCGTAAACAATGCTCAGACTCACTCTTGTTTTTGTCATCACTTGAATGAAATCTTTCTCCTCGATTTTATATTTTCAGTGGTGATCTCTCTCAGCTATGTCCACCGCTCTCAGCCTCTTTGGAGAAGGAGTCCCTTCAGCAATACCTGGTGGTGTCTCACTGTGCCTGTGGTGTAAGTGATCATTCCTTTTGAAGAACTGCTGTCTGTAGTTTGCACACTCACAATTTTATGCTTTCAAAAATTGTGAGCGTATCCGTGCTTATTTGTCATATCACTGACATTAATGCAGCTGTCTTGATTTTTGCTTAAAGATGATTTAAACATTACCAGCTTACAAAAGGAGCCAAAATCAGTATGCAGCATCCCTCTGGTTTCCACATGGAAGAGTCCAGCTGTGCAAAGCTCTGCTGCGTTGCACATCTCTTATGTGCTCAGTCTGCACAGACTCGGCTGTGTTTATGCTTGACAGCAGTCTTGCATATCAATTTTCAATTCACAGTTTGGAGTCTGATTTTACCTTTTGATAGCACCACTGCAACACGAGGTAGACTTATTGTATGTTGTTTGGCAATATTGTATTTTCATTATGTTCTCACAGTAACCGTGTTGGAAAAGTTCACTCTATGATACAGAGTTGGCAGCAAAATACTTAAAAAACTGAAGTAATCCAATAAACCAACGTGCCCTTTTACTAAATAGAAGACTGCTGCTGAGGTGTCTGTTCCAAAAAAAAATAACTGAAGCTTCCTGTAACTTGCTTTACATGATCTTACTCAATGCTGTCTACTAGCATCTTGTGGAATCTCTTTTGCTCCTGAACTCTTACATACAGTTACTTTTGCTGTGTGTGTAAGCTGTGCAGCCATGAATGTGCAGCTGCCTCATTCTTTTACATAAACTATGCGGATTACTCTGGGATGTAGAAACAGAAAGCTCTATAAAAAACTTGAACCTGGCTCAGCATTTTTCTGCAACTCAGTGCAATAGCATGTGTCAACATGATGCAATTTGCTAAAGAAATATGTGCAAGTTTTGAACTAGACCTCTGGATTATTCTGTGACGTGAACTGTGTAAATGTACTGGTTACCTCCCAGTCCCTGAAAGAGAGGATAAAATTATAGTCACACTGATAACTTTCCAGAGTTGTGAAATCTTGTGTCATAGTTTCCATCATTCGGTTATTAGTAACAGTATTTATTTGATGAAACAAACTATATAACAGTAAAATAAAATAGCTTTGCCTTGAGCATCGCTGTATAAATTCCTTGGAACATCATGAACATTGCTCTCTTCTCTCTTTTAGCCTGCTAAGCCAGGTTGTTCAGGCCATGGTGGATTACCAGTTATGGCGTCACCAGGCCAGTCCCCTGACCTTTAATCTGGGTGACATACCCCTGTTAGCCTGGCTGGTGGTCTCGCTGTCCCCGCTGCTGGTGGTGGTGGTCAACGAAGTGGTGAAGCTACATGAGATACGGTATGAAACGAGACACTGGAGATACTAATTGTTCAGTGTAGTGGTTAAAGAAAGCAGTCCAAATTATCATCATTTTTGTTTTGTAAATTGCAATAACTTGGACTTCTCGGAGCTTCAGTTGGCAGAGAGAATCAAGATCGCTAGACTTCACAGATTAATCTTGCAAGAAAAGCAACTGGAACCAGTGGGAATTATTGAGGATTATTTAGTGATCAGATCAGTCTGATTTTCTCTCATTTAATGTAATACTAGGGTGTGTAATAAAGCTGGAAAAACACAGCAGATTTTCTCTTAATCTTGAACATGACCTCTAATTTAATCTCTTTAACTCCTCAATTTCAGGGTTCGAGTTCGCTACCAGAAGAGACAGAAGCTGCAGTTTGAAACAAAGCTGGGGATGAACTCTCCTTTCTGACACATTTTGTCTGACGATGTTTGTGTCGTGACAGCACTGGGAACCAGTTGGTTAGTCATGGAAAACAGGGACGGGCAGGATGCAAACAGTGTAGAAAGCTCCTGCCCAGCTTCAGCCCAACAGCACTGCAAGCGTCAGGTGGAGCAGATATCAACCAAATGTCACAGAGCGGGCGATACGACACGAATGTTAAAGCTCCTGGGTCTGTTTGCTTAAAACAGTTGATATTCCAAAGCATTCATTTCCGTTGTATAGAAAAGAGCCAAAAGTAGGCAACTATTTATTGTCTGGTTTTAGTTTTAATGGCATGAGGAATGTTTTCTGAAGAGGTTTATGCTTCCGCACTATCACTTCTGTTCTCTGTCTGTGAGAGACTTTGAATGGTTGCCCTCATCTCCAGCAAAGCTCCAGGTCACAAACAATCCACTAAAAGCTGCTTCACTTTCAAAGTTTTTATGAGGATAATTCAAATGTCATTTAATGAGACACAATGAATTGTGTGATTACACCAATCCAGCCTTCATTCAATTTAATATAATGTCAGTCTGTCTCCATTCAAAGGAGAAACTCATTGAAAAGAAAAGGTAGTTTGTAACTATAGAGCCCTAAGTGTTTCTATATTAAGTAATAACTATGAAATAACTAAAATGGGATAATATTTTTAAAGTTATAAAGAAATTATTTAGGGTTTTTTTTCATCATTATGGCCTTTTTCTGACATAACATTATTTCTTACCACTTTTTGTTTGTGATTCAAGATTTTATGACACTGGTGTTGTCATCATCCTCTCACCTTTCAGCTGTTTACATGTCAGTTGGCCTCATAAGCGAGCAAACAATGATTCCATCCAGAATCTTTTTTTCTTTTACAAATATTCCTCAGACAAAGTCACACAACTCTTAAATGAAAGGGCAATTGGCAAACTGACTTTACTACGGTTGCTTAAACCAACAGGAGCTAGCTGCTAACTTTACTTTGCTGCTGTCTAATAGTGTACGCTTTCAAGCCAACCTAGTAAACCAGCAAGAAAGGTAGAATTAGCAACTTTAGAGGGTTTCAAAGCTGAACGGTTAAATTACTGTGTCTCTGAATTTTGTGTTGCTACAGAAGAAATTTTTAGTAGGTTGATTTTGAAATTGCTTTGACAATGTTGCTAGCTTGCTACCTCAAGAAAAGCAAGGAGTACATAAAAAGTGGGAGGGTGGTGACAAAACCAGTCATAAAAGCTGACATCATAAAATAGAAAGACTTTTGAATAATTCATGTCACAAAAATGAATTGGTTGTTTATTAAAATGGTATTATTATTATAAAAGCAATAAAAAATAATAAATTTTAAGACAATCTATTTAATTTTTATATTTTTCAATAATTACGAAATAATAATGAAAGTTTTATTTATTTATTTTACAAAATGTATCCTTTTGATTCTTTACATCATAATTTTTTTTATGTCTTTGATAGCAAACACTTTTGGGCTCCATTTGTAATAGGGTTACCTCTACTATAAATTCCTTGACATAAACAGAATATGGTGAAACACTACCTCTGAAAAAAATGTGACAAAGAAGCTTCTTAAAGCGTTCTTTCTGAACCATTCTGTTCAGCCTTTGAGCCACATTTTAGTCTTTGCTGTGTTAGCCTTTTTTATTTTATCGCATTTTGCAACAAATGGTTTTTGTTGTTGCTCAATTCCTGAGCTTAACTGAGGTAAGACCTGCTGCAACACAATAAGGAATGAAGATAAAGGATTGAATTGGATTAGTTTAGTTATCTAAACACATATTTGCATAACGATATACACTGTATACACATTTATCTATCAGAACAATGTACCAGCATGCTACTTTGAATCCACGCAGCTGGCTGTGCAGTGATTTTAGCAAGAGATGGATTTACTGAATGCATACTTTGATGTTTATTCTGGTCTGCTGAAATACCAGAGTCTTTAAAAGGTGCTTCATATCATTCAGTTGCCTTCGTCCTCAGCCTGTCTGCCTGTTTCAGCTCTCAACACCTTGACAGACAGGAGCTCAGGATACTGTTCAGTTTTTAAGTATAAAGAATGAATAGTTGAGTAGATTTCATCTGCACATTTTTTTTTGATTACCCCAGATTTTATATTTGATCTTCTGATCAGCATATTCCAGAGATCCATTTAGCTCCGCCATTGATCTATTATGTTCTACCCACTTAACTCTGAAAGTTAATGTGCAGCATCAACAGCAGACGTCTGTATTGCTTATGGTCTTTTTCAATCTGTCTAGCTTTCTGTGTGGTGCTGTCATTATTTCAGATTAAGATCGTTAAAACATTCTTACTACTACTGTACACAAGTTGGATGGTGGCTACTGGAGAAATGTTACTTCAGAGCAAAATGCTGGGCTTTTATGTCGCGCATTATATTGTCTTTACATGAATATGGAAGAGTGAGAGTCACTTGGCTGGTTTAACTAGCTGGAGGTTGTGGAAAAGAGGCCACAGTGATCAGTATCTCAGTTTAATTTCTATAAAATATTTTACACCATGATATAAAAAATTATATGGTGATATTAAAATATATATACTATAATCAATGATATTTTTAAATTCCACTCAGATAGGAATGAATTCAAATTAACATAGAGTCACAGATTTGACTCCAAATAAGACAAGAAAATGTTTAAAAGGTTTTTATCCACATCACTCCCATTCCAAACAAATTTGTAGTCAATCATACAACCTCAAACTGACTGACACAGTTAACTTGATTGACCCTGAAGTTCTGAGGTCTGTTGGTAATCCAGTCTTGGTTCAAGTATGTTGTTTTTATCTAAAGATGGCACTAAACATGGCCTCTGGGGCTTAACCGCAGGTCCTTTGCCACCATCCAGGACACTGAAGTCATGGTCTGTGTCACTTTCTGGGAGTTTGGGTTTTTATTTTACAGGCTACTTTTTGGACATAGTCAATTTAAATCTGACTTTGTTTAGGGCGAAAATGAAAAATAATAATCAGTGGTGCAACATTTCCCTGCCAGGATTCTTTTTTCGTTAGTGAGGTAGTGAGCATTTCAAAACCAAATGTGATTTCAACATAAACTTCTACAGATATAGTAAATGAGGAGTTTAAAGATAAAACTGGAAACATCTACGCACCTAGAAAATTTTACAGATTTGAATTGGGTTGTAGCACCTAGTGACTCGGACACATGACTTCAGTATCTTAAATATTGTGGCTAAAGCCTGTTGAACCCGTGCTTGTTTTTATGTTTGCCTGTTTATGTTCACAGCTACAAATGCTCTTTTAAGTTTCACATTTACAATTGGGTTGTATGTGAAGAGTCCGGTTTGAGAGTAAAGAAGGGCAAAAGCACATTGCTGTTTTGAAGTATTATGGCTCTAAAGTAATTGTGATCACTTTCTGGGTGGACAGAGGAGTCAGCATGAAACTACTGAAAATGGCTTTAAGACAGATATTAGAATGCGAGAAACTTTGTTTTTGCAGATGGCCCTGTTTTATACTTTACTGTTTCATATAATGACAAACATTTGGACTGTGCTGCATGAATAGAATTCAGTGAATGCTCTGTCTTGGTCAGTGTACATGTTAGCTATAGTTCTGCTGTTAAGTTCACAACACACCAACAAACTCAATCAAGCATGGACTTCATACTGTATGTTACCAGGCCTCTGGTACAACCTGCAGAGATGATGCTTGGCATTTTTGATAACCTTATCACACACATGCTAGGAGCTGAGGCCTCTGCCGTTTGATTTGTAAGGTGTGGGAAGGGGGAAACTATGATAGAATTATTCACAAGATACATAAAATGTATATTTTGTATTTTTTAAAGTGTCTATGTTCAGGATTTTTGACAAATTTGTGTATTGATTATGTCATGTTAATAAATATGCTTCTTTATTAAAGAGATTGTTGTGTTAAAATATTGTTGTTCACAAAAGTTCAGTACAGTAAACAAGAAAGTTGTGGAAAAAATACAACCGTTAATCAAGTAAAAAAGGATCATATGTGTTTTCATAGTATGATTTTCATAGCACAAGTTGAAAAACCACACTTGCCCTACGTTCTGATTTCCATTCAATTAGACCTACAGACTTCCTGCATCTAGTTCACAGTTATACTTTTGTGTAAAATTGATTTTGCTTAACTCAAAATTTGATTTTTGTTTATTTTTTGGATTAGTTTTTGCTTCAGTAAATTATTTTTCAAGGCACACTGCAGCATCTTTTCACATGAAGTTTAGCTCACTTGTGACAGTGCTAAACCAAGTCTGTGAAAACAAAGCAGGGGTTACCTGAGGGAGCTTAATAAAGTTTGAATCAATATCCCTAAATATGTCAGGTGTAAGAGGATATATTTTAGTGGGACTGGGTGTTGGAGCTTGAACTGTAATAGAGACTAAAATTGGAATATCTCATCCTTTGCTGCAACAATTTTTACTTTTTTTAAAATAATCTTTATTGTGTACCAAAGGTTTGCATGCAGGAACCCTCACAGCTGTTATTGTTAGTAGGTGGGACTTCTTTTATTATACAGTCTGGGGGGTAAGGGGTCTTGGGGTAGGAAAAAAGTTAGTTGTGGGCCCTATAGTTTACACACTTAATCATAGATAATCATTTTAAATTTTGCTTTTCTCATGCTACGCAATTTGTATTGGTCTCTGTTTTAGATGCTTTAAATATTTTATTTAGAATGTATGTGCGCGTCAGAAAGGTAATGTTCAGAGAGCGACCGCAGCTGCCGTACCGTTAGTTGAGGTCCCTACTAAAGTAGTTGCCAATAGCGTCATCTACCGGAATAAGTGTCAAGGTAACGAGAACTAATAATATTACTTCCGATTGACCTTTCAAAGTAATAACAGTTTGAGCACAGTAGTAGGTCACACGTCAATGTGAATTATGAAAGGTGGAGTCTGTCAAGTGAGTACAGCCATGTTGTCGTCTCAAATTTATCAATCTTGCACAGATAAATTTTCACGTGTATTCGGACGGTAGTTGTAGTTTCCGGCGTACTTACCGGCGAGCTTGACGGTTGTTGCAGTCAGGGTTGATTCATAAGGAACGAAGGACTGTAAGTGTCATGCATCATACCATGTTTTTACTGCTCAGTATGAAATACGTTTACCTTGAAAACACATAAAGGCTGTTATATAAGCGTCTGTACGCGTGCGAAGAACGTTTGGTTTCCTCTTGTCTAAATGTCTGACTTGCTTGCATGTGTCAACCAGCAGCTATCTTAGCGAATGTTAGCTTGGCTAGCTTAGAGGAGAAAGTGTTTGCGGTTTTGACAGCTCATCGGAAATAGAACATATATCTTATTCATTTTGAGGTTATCCTGGCCGGCAATTTTGTGTTGACAACAGAGAATGTCCACAATAAAATGCGCTAGTGAGCTGAAAAAGCCAAGGTTACCTAGCCGGTCGCGTAGATGTTTACTTGGTTTCAAAAGACGTGACGCCAAACTCTGTTTAAATATATAAACATTTTAAGATGCTCTCCGTGGGCGCAAATATAAGCCTAGTTTTTGGGTATAACATTGCTGTGCGTATAAGTAGGAAATCTGGTTCATTTCGGTTCGGCTTCAATGATAACAATCCTCTATCTAGCCATTCGTGACTAAACACATTATGTTGTTGTAACCCAAGCAGCATTATTTAATGTACTATTTTATGTTTCAGTGACACAGCGTGCTGTTTGACTGATCTCTTGAAGCCGAAATGATATAAACACCTTATTTGTTATAAACACCTTATTTGTTTCAGAAAAGTATTGAATTGTATTTTTAAGAACATAAACGTCTCATAGAAAGAAGTACTACGTTCAATTGCGATTTTCTAAGCGGGGATCTTATTGGAGGAGAGGCGACATACAGAACCCGCGCAGCAGTTTGCGTGCAGCATGCAGGCATGATCCAATTTTGCAAAATTTCAGAGAGTCATCAGTCATCCTGTTGGTTTAGAGGTAGGCCTGTACTGGCAGGGCTACCCCGTGTTTTGCATACTCTTACCACAGTGACGAACCGTTTCAAGTTAGCCTGTGATGCTTTCTGAGTAAATGCTCTTCACAAAATGACCTCAAAATGCAGTATGACTATATAATGTCATGAAATGCTGAAACCTTCTCCCCCTTCTACCTGTCTGTCAGTAGTCTCTAACTTGGATGTAAACAAACAAAAAAAAAACAGAGCCGGGATTGGAGAGGACTTGTGTCTTATTGTCACGATTCTCCCGAGATGGATGTTGGAGTGTCCAAGTCCCATGTGTTTCTCAACTACAGCCCCAGAGCCCTCTTCTCCCAGTGAGACACGCATCTGCATGGTGGTGCCGTGTGCTCCTCGGTCCTGCGTGGTTCCAATACTCTTCATTGTTGGCTTACCTCCAGTGCATTCTGTTTTGGGTGTGAGTTGAAGTGTTGCAGTGTGATGAAAAAAACAACAAAAAAAAAAAACCCCAGAAAGAATTGGACACAAGTGTTGATGTTGACAAGTGACTGATGGAAAGGCTGGAGGTCGCCCAACTACAGGAAATGATATTCAGTGTGTGCAGCTGCAGAAGCTTTCAGTGCATTACATCTGGCAGTCAGGGTCAGGGCCGCTGCAGTTTGGCTTGGTGCTTTTATAAGGATCACAATGCTGTGTGTGTATGTACACAGTTTACTCTAAATGTTTAATCATTTAGCAGACTATGTTGTGTGTATGCGACTGCTTCTGCATGTTTCTGTGGGCTAATGGTTATGGCAAATGATGTAGTCTGAGATCCTGAGTGACTACATTGTAAGAATCTTCTGCGGTGGTTCTCAAAGAGGGGTTTCGGGACCTCTAGAGGTCTATTAAGAACCTTGGGGTAGGTCCCTAACAAAAACAAGGAACCCGTACAGTTCACTGTAATTTATTTGACTGCAAATTATATCTGTCCTAGAATGATTTTCATGAGTTTCACTCTTACCCAACTATCATGCAGCTTAGAAATCAATCTCATCACAAAGTCAGATTAGTTGCTGTTCTGATGCTTTCCATCATGTTGCATGGTTTTCTTCATCAGATGGAGATGTTTTGTAAAACAGGTTGTTCCCTCAACTCCTGTATCCTAATCCACCCCCCCACCCCCAGCAACAGCTGAAATAAGCTGTTGCTTTGACCAGTGGGGAAACACTCCATCTGCTGATGAAGACCAGATAACAAAAGGGAAAGCCACAGAGCTATGGATTATAATTCCTTGTTAATTTACAATCACCTTACAGGGACAATTATAAGAATCATCCTCATATAAGTCTGTAAATTTGACAGAATCTTATCCAGGAGCATCCAATTCATAAAATATTTGAGAACACCTGAACTGTTTTGAATTTACGCTGGCTTACGCTTTAAGTTTTGTGCTGCATGACCGTACCGTTGCCTTCGAGCCAACACTGGGGATTGTACATGACACCAGCTAATACATTCTGACTGCTGTTAATATCCTTTTACACATTTTTCATTAGCAAATACAGAGTGTTGTCGATACATGTTGTCAAGGCAGGAGCTGATAAACAGGACTGAAAACAGAGAGAAAGTCTGCAGTAACAGGCGGGACAACTGGGGACAGTCACAGACATTAACACAAACGCAGCCAGAGGAAAGAGACTCATGTTGGGTTTGCTTTTAGGTGGAGCATCCCGCTGGGTGCACGGCGTGTCATGGAAGCAGTAAAGGAGAGTCAAAAGAGCACCCTGAGCTCAGGCAAAATGGTTGCTCTGGCTGCGGGGCTGTCAGTCGGGGCCACAGTGGGTTACATCATCTACCGTCACATGAGTAGCAGCGACAACGGTGAGCGTCTGTCATTGAAGAATAATTGCATAAGTGTTAACCACCGTTTTTACATCAACAAAACTTGTTTATATTTAAAGAAACATTACAAAGTTTTTTAAATGTATTTTCTGTTAACTTTGTCGGATTGACTTGGTGTCTGTTTTGCTCTGACAGGTCAGGGGCCTGACACTGAGCTGTCCAAGATGACACTTCCCATAGAAGTTTTCAGGAACATTTCCAGATACCAAGCCAGGTTTTTGGACATTGTGAGTAGTTCAAAACCGGATAATGACTTTTCATCTGCTCAAATAGTTTAAGTAGTGGAGAATGTTATATTGGCTTATGAAACTGTCAAAGGACATTTACAGAGATAAATACTCTTCCTTCATTGAAAGTGTTATTTGGGAAACGGCCGTAGCATAAATAACAGACTTCTGTTAAAATTGGGTCTTTTAGATTAATAATGTATCAGAAAATAAAGTGTATATAAATATGTAACAAATAAGAAAAGACCTAAATTGAGATATATTCTTAAATTAGAATTAAAAAAGGACCCCAGAATCTGTGTCACACACTCTCTCTATTATTAGAGCCTCCATTTAAAGACGTCACATCTAACTTGATTCTTTTTTGCAGAATCACAACAACCAACACGTCCTGTCAAATATAACCATATCAAGCAGGTCTTGAAGTTTGTGTTTGTGTTTGTAATAGTTTAAAATCAGTCATTTTATGCACTGTAACTCTCTGCTCTCCTGCTGTGTCTTTTCCTTGCAGGTGACCCAGAAGTCTGGAGCCCAAGTGAGGCTTTTGCCAGATTCAGGCGAGCCTGGATGTAAGACGGCTGTATGTTTCCTGCTTCAGGGCTCTAAGGAGCAGGTCTTGATGGCCCGCTGTGTCTTGGAGAACCTGGTGACTGACTGTGAACCAGTGACTGAGTCTCTGGAGGTTCCTCAGACGGCCTTTGGACGTATAATAGGTCATTTCTGATGTGGAGGATGATCACAGTCATTTTTAAACTTAAATTTCCGTAACATCTTTTTGCCTTCAGTGCTTTTGTTGAGCTAATGTTGTAGACTAATATTTTTTGTCTGAAGATGCTGATAGCATACATTTGCTCCTGTTACTTATATTCTGTCTATTGCATAGACCATTTGCATGTGAAATGCAATGGATATATTATGTAATGTATCTTTATAATATATCTATATCTTACATTTAAATCAGTAGTTATTGTCAAAGTTAGACTTGTTCATGTAGTGATGAAAAGTCAGAGAACTGTGCTGTTAACTTCAGCTCCTTGGAGATTTTTAGCCTCTTTGAGCTCTTTCCTTCAGATGAAAAAGTTTTGAAAAAATTCACTGTAAACTACTTGCTTGAAACCAAAGAGTAGACTAACACAGTTATAAACTAGCTGGTGGACAGAATGACGTATTTAGCAGCTGAAGCACTATGTGTTTTCCCAAAAGAGTTTTATAAAGACCAAAGACAAGATGAAATGTAAAAATGGACATCAGGGAATCCTCAAGTCACCAGAAACTTCTCTTAGTAAACAACCCCGAACAGTATGCTAGTACTGGTGCTTTGTTTCCATCAGGTGTGTAAATGCATCTGTTTGCCAACACTTTGGCCAGATCTACTTAGCAAGTTGATAATATTTCAGAGGTTGTGTTTTTGCCTGTTTCAGCTGTGCAAAAAAATATCTATTCCAGCAGTCTCAGGATTCACTCTGCAGGGGTTCTGCACAGTTTGAGAACCACTGGTTTAAGCCAAGTGCCCTTACTTATGTGTGTGTGTGTGTGTGGCTGTGCTGCAGGCCGTGGTGGGGAGAGTTTGAAACTAATCACGAGGACCACAGGGGCCAAGGTGGCTTGTTCCAAAGAGAAGATGCACAGTCCCGGGGCAAAAGGCAATGTGACAATCTCAGGGACGAGACAGGAGGTGACCCAGGCCAAGGTGAGTTGGCTTTATACGCCTGGATCACCTCGTGTGACTGGCCCCACATTTATGCATGCATTTGAGAATTAATTTCCGTCCACCTTTGTGATTTGTTTACAGGAGCTGATTCTTGAAAAAGTGAGAGAGGACATGATGGTGAGGACAAAGATCTCACAGTCATCCGCCCTGCGGCAGAAACGTGGCCACACCGCTGTGAATCACAGCACAGAGACCGAAGCACCAGTGGCATTAAACAACAACGGCCCTTTTGCCCAGATAGAGAAGAACGGACTTGTCCATGCCAACGGCACCATAGAAGAACCAGAAGATCTTTTGGACAAGACAGAAGATCTAACTATCACCAACACAGACAGCAAGGACGAGGAGAGTGTCTCCACAAGCTCACTCTCTGAAATTTCAAAGTTTGAAAGTGAGTTCACCTTCTCTGTCACAGAGTCTTAAAAGGCCTATTCATACTGCAGCACTGTGATCTGTCCTTCAGTGTTGTCTTATCATTGAATCATTTTCTTTGATGTTTTTCTCCCTGGATGTTGTCCAGTTCCCAGCCCAGACCTAAGCTTCCAGCCTGATGAACATCTAGAGGTTTATGTTTCCGCTTATGAGAATCCAAACCACTTCTGGATCCAGATCCTGGGGGTTCGCTCCCTGCAGCTGGACAAACTGACAGAGGAGATGAACCGCTTCTACAACAGCGGCAGCCCTATCGTAAGGACAAGTCTCACTGTCTGTATGTTGGTGTTGCACCATTAGAGCCCTGTATCAGCGCTGATTAACTGCAAAACAGATGTCTGTAAACTGTGAGGCAGTTCCTTATGGGGGCGTTGGAGGATAAGAGAGGTAGAGGAATGATGGTTGAGTACTCCGAGATGAAAGAAACAGGTGCATGCTGGTTTTCGAAGAACAACAGGAAGTGAGATGTTGATGCTCAGTCTGCTGATTTTACCATCAATACAGTCAATTCACGGCAGCAGTGACACATAAGGCAGCATTTCTCTGAATCATTACTCATTTGAATGTAAACACACAAACATGACGTTCAGTCGAAATTACACTTCCTGGAGCTTAAAGAGATGCTTCTTATAACTCCTTTATTTTCATAAATTGCTTTAGAATCATCAGTTTTTTAAGTATTCTTCAGTAATAAGGGATTTCTCATACCTGAACTTTGTGTAATGATGGAAACCAAGTGCAAATCCCCTATTTAAACAAAACATATTGAATTATTTTCTGACAGCTGTATGATACTAACCCCACAGGATGCTGCTTCAGGGTAGCAGAGTTCTTTTTCTAATAAATAAATTCCATGGTATCAAATCGGTGCCTGTTCTTATGGACTCCAGCCTCACTGTGAACAAACTAAAGGCCCTAATTTAAGATAACTATAGCCTCAAAATCCAGAGCAGGATTGTTCC
Source organism: Acanthurus tractus (assembly GCA_029783725.1). Classification (NCBI taxonomy): domain Eukaryota; kingdom Metazoa; phylum Chordata; class Actinopteri; order Acanthuriformes; family Acanthuridae; genus Acanthurus; species Acanthurus tractus. The sequence continues at coordinate 17,484,937 of JAQNCA010000017.1, read as the reverse complement.
CCAGATAAAAATAATACAAAGAATAATGTCAAGAGTTACAAATCCATTAATATTACTTTTGTGATTAAAGTGAGATTCTGCCTGTCCTGTTTTTCAGGAGCAGAGGGTGGAGACCATTGTGGTGGGGGACATTGTGGCTGCTCCATACAGAGACCACGGCACATGGAACAGGGCCAGGGTGCTGGGAGTCCTGGACTCTGGACTGGTGGACCTTTATTATGTCGACTTTGGAGACAACGGGGAGCTGCCGAGGGACGGCCTCTGCCGTATGAGGTGAGCCAGAAAATTCTAGAAGATGGTAATGCAACCTTTGGAGGAGTGACAAGAAACTCTTTCCTTCTGAACTGGCTGCCTGCTAGCCTTTATTTGATATTTGCTGCACTTGTGTCTGCACCACAGAGTGATACATTTTTCTAAAAGAGGGTTAGTGTTAGTTTAGCATGATCATTCAGTAACACAGCATTTACCTTAGAGCTTGCAGCAGTTGTCACACTGTATGATCAGTCTCTGATTACAAAGTTGCCACACCTTTAAATGGGGCACTTTGAAGACCAGTCAGGCTGGGGAAGGTATTTGATGAGAGCGCACAGGAAGCTGGGGTTGAGAGTAAGCTCCCACTCACACACACACACACACACACACACACACACACACACACACACACACACACACACACACACACACACACAC
>JAQNCA010000017.1:17458732-17474243 GCA_029783725.1 Acanthurus tractus | reverse complement strand
ATTCAGAAAGTAAAAAGTTGTTAAATTTAAATTATCAATGTATTTATAGAGTGTGATCTTGACATGCTCTATATGTAAGTGTCTTGAGACAGCTTTGTTGTGAAATGACACTATATAAATAAAATTGAATTGAATTGAATTGAATTGAATTAAATCAACTTTTTTTTTATGGTCATGCAGGGTTTAAGGCTCTCCTGCGATATGAGGGCTTTGACAACGACAACAGTAAGGACTTCTGGTGTAATCTCTGTATTCCTGAGGTGCACCCTGTGGGATGGTGCGCCTCAAGCAGCAAACCCCTTGTACCTCCAAAAAGTGAGTTGTGGGGCAAAATACTTCACAGTGTTTTGAATGAATACATGTAGTCTGGGATGGTTGATGGTGATTATTGTCGTTTTTGTAATATCCCCTACAGGCATACAGCATAAGTACTCTAACTGGAAAGCCTTTCTTGTAAAGCGTCTCACTGGAGCTAAAACACTGCCGCCTGACTTTAATGCCAAGGTGAGAACCACATATGCCTACTCATTTAATAAAACTTTCAAGATGCTTTTTATGTTAATTGAACATATTCTAAGTTCAATCTTGCTGGACCTAGAACTCCTATCAGACACTTAACTATAAACATAAATGAATCAGTAAAACTCATTCTCACAAATCATTTTTTATCCCTAGGTACATGAGAACATGCAGTTTCCCTTTAAGAAGCTGATGCGGGTAGAAGTGGTGGATAAGAACTACCTGTGCAGGACACGGGTGGCGCTGGTGGAGCAGGTTATTGGAGGTCGCCTCAGGCTGGTCTATGAGGAGAGCCAGGACAGGTCAGATGACTTCTGGTGCCACATGTTCAGCCCTCTCATCCATAATATAGGGTGGTCTCGCAGCATTGGACATCGCTTCAAACGTTCTGGTGAGTTTGGAAAAATTCTATTTGTGTGTGTACAGCTTATGAAAAATGCAGTTATTTGTCAGGTCGATTTGAATATTTGAAAGAGTTGAACTCCAGAGTTTTAGTTTTAAACTTCCATAAATTCTGGTTTATTGTGAGAGATGAGGAGAAAAGGGTGTTTAAAATCAAAGCAATAGAGGCCTTGATTGACATCATTTTATAGATGTCAAAAATTAATTTTCTAAATGTAAGTCAACAGTATAATGTCAATGTACTGAAAAAGCCAAACTCAAATGTGAGGGAAATGGAGTGCCTGGAAAATTTCTAGTGTGCACATGCTATTATCTTGTGACTCTCAACATTTGTATCTTTTCAAGAGGCAGATGTTTTTTAGTGTTTTTGATTTGATGACTAAATAATTGCCTCTGCAAATGGCACATGAAATATATTTTGTATTCTTTATGTGCCATCATTCAGATACTAACGTTAATAAAGCAAAACAGCAATCGGTTGTAACAAACAAGATTAGCTGACAAACACACCGCAGCATAGAACAACTTAAACCAACTCTGAGACGTAGAAAATAACTCTGTGCTCAGTCTTCTTTACACCAGAAATCCTGCTCCCACTCAACTTGCCTTTTTCCAAAGCCAACAACTGCTGTAGAGCCCCACTTTCCCAATGCCATGTCAGATGATTATACTGTCCAAAAAACTTTAAGCTGCTGTTAGAATCTGTACTTACTCTCAGCTGCACTGATTATTCTTCCAAGTGACTAAAAAGTAATATAAGTGTTTACAAAAAAGCAGAGAAACCCCATATAATAAAAAGCGTTAGTGGTTTTGACAGTATCAGATGTGGTGAACACAACTGTGTGAAATGCTGCTGTGTCTGTTTAAAGGAAATTTTCCTTTTGCTAATACTGAATCCATTCATTAACTTCTTTTCTCATTAAACAGTGTTCCCTTAGGGTCATCTTGTTCTTAGCTTCTGCTGTCAGTAATCTATAAACAATTTACTGCTCATGGAGCTTTATGGAGCATGTATGTTGCTGAAACGTTGTTAGCCACATCATTTTGATCTGCCAATTCATTTTTCAGACATTGCAAAGAAAATAGAGGGTCAAGTTGATGCTCCTGCACAGTTCTTCCAGAAGGTAATACAAAACGTTCCTATTTTCTCCCTTACAGCTGGTATTGAATTGATATGCAAGTACAGTATGTCATCATAAATCACTACAGAACTTGTCTTGAAAGTAGAATGAACTTTTGACATCAGTGTTGATAATTTGTTTTGTTTTTTATAATTCATTTGGAACTGTTGTTAGAGCAACAAGTCCTTAATTTGTCTTTGCCTTTTTTCATGTACAAAATACTTCAATAATAAAAAAAATATATAAATTGCACAAAACACATAACGCTCCATTAAAAACACACAACAGATTTATAATCTGTGCTAAAAGGCTCCCTTATTTTGATTTGTAATGAAAGAGTGTTTGGGTATTCATGATTTTGTTGATGTTGAAAAATCTGTCACTTTATGGAAAATATATAGTAGTATAGTGAAAATACGAACAAGATAAACATTTTTACTCTAAAGAACCTAGTCAACTTATGTTCTGGGAAATTGGAATATGTCTTAAAATGCAAAAGCTTTTTTTAATGTTAAAATTTACTTAGCTTAAATATGTTCCTAGAAATAAAGCTAGGTTTTAATTTTTTTTATTGTAGTTTTATTTTTCATAGCAATCTTCTGATTATCACCAAAAAGTCTCTCATTGGGAAGCTCGATCAATCAAGCAACAACATCCCCTGTACTCTGACCACATTCACTGGTAATATTTAACTGTGAAAAGTGAAAACAATACTAATCTTGTAAAGCAAGCTGTAAGACAAAACAACACTGTTAAAACTTAGGAAAACACATAAAATGGGGACACAAATAAAATGCCCATAAATAATTTGTCCTAGTGCATAATAGGAGGGTTCCCAGCACGTGTAGTAACAATCACCAGATTAGATCTCATATCGGTGTCTTTCTGGGTTTCAACTCTGCTCTCATGTTACCTTTATTTCAAAAAACCTCAAATATACAAATAACTGGTTTTGCAGGATGAGAATAAACAGCCTCCTGTTTTAGTCTAACCTGAATTAGTTAAACAATAGAAACCTTGTGTTTTATGTACAATTTAGGCTTGGTGGGCTCTACACTCAATAGTGAATGATAAGTGATACATCTAAATGACTCCTCCACATACCCATAACAGCTTAAGACTTCGCAGATGTCATAGTTTGTTTTTTTTGTATTTTCCAACAGTTTTAATTTTGCTTTCAAGTGTCAGGTTTGAATAAACAACATTTCAAAGAAAAATCCTCACTTCAACTTTTTTCTATTTGCATGTGTATATCAGGTGAAAGATGTGGATCAGAATGGGGAATGGTTCAAAGATGGAATGAAGCTGGAAGCCATTGACCCCCTTAACCTCTCAGCTATATGTGTAGCCACTGTAAGAAAGGTAAGTCTGGACTTTAAATTAGTTATGTGGTAAGATAATGCATGCTGGGAAAAAAACATGCAAGAGTAAAAGAGGGATTAGCTCTTTTGTAAATGTCAAAATGGCTGATGCTCATTTGCTACAGACTAACTTTAGCCATTGTCTGTTGTTAACTGTAGGTGTTGGCAGACGGGTACCTCATGATCGGGATTGATGGTTCGGAGGCAGTGGACGGATCAGACTGGTTCTGCTACCACAGCACCTCCCCCTCCATCTTCCCTGTCGGCTTCTGTGAAATCAACGACATTGAACTCACGCCCCCCAGAGGTATCGTACACTCATTAAGCCATTAAAAATTGTAAAACACTTGTTTTCATCTAGTTTTGAGTGTGTGTCGTTTAGTTAAGTCATTTTAGTGGTTTCAAAGTTTAAATGCATACATAATTACACTTAATGTAACCTTAGATGCCATATGAAATGTTTTACATATTCATAGGATATGTTTCATGTCTATCTGGGAAACAGTCCATAGACAGTGTTTGGAAGGGGCAGGTTGTGTCAAAATAAAAAATAAAAATTGGAGATTAATTGGATAAACGACCAGTCAGAATCCTTCTCAATTTCTATACTATTATTGGAGCTAGTTGGTAATTCAAACTTTTACTGAAGACAGTTGGGAGGACAGCAAAAACAACTTTTCCATCAAGAAAAGCCCTCAATGCTGTTCCTTTCTCTTTTTTCAATGAGAAAATATTGATAAAACCACCACTATTGCGGCATCTATGCTAACCTCTTATACAACCGCCATTGTTTACAAGCTTGCAGTTGCTTCTTGCTTTTGTCAAAACTAAGCCACAGCTGTAGCTGCCACCATTTTCTCTGCAAAGGACTCTGATTGGTCAGGTCATTCTTACCACACACAAACGAATCCAGTTGGAACTTTCAAGATGGACCTGCAAGATTTCATACCTGAAATCTCAGCAGTCCAGCTGCCTTGCAAGTTTACACTTGATGATGTGTGCATTCATTTCCTCTTCATCTCTTAGTTTTATATATTGCACTTCAGGCAATTTAAGTCTTCTGTGCTCTGTTTATTCCATTTCTCTTCAGGCTTAGTTATTGGTTAGAGGTAGTTTAAAAACCTCATAATTGCATATGGTTTCTTAATATCCTGGTCTCAACACTCCCTAGGGTACACTAAACTGCCATTTAAATGGTTTGACTACCTCAGAGAAACGGGTTCAATAGCTGCTCCTGTCAAGCTCTTTAACAAGGTAGGCTTTATCATTGATTTTTCCTCTGTATTTATTTAATAAAAATCTTATAATTCAGAGTTTTAATATCCTCCGGTTTTATTTTTCTTGTCATTAATAATGGCAACAGGTTTTTGTTGTTAAACATTTCAAGGATATGTAAAATTTATAACACATGAATGAAGAAACTTTTGTTCTGCAAAACCACTGAGATGGTGTTTTTAAGGTTCACTTACAGCTGGAAGATCCCAAAAAATCGATTGAGCAGTCCTTGAGTTAGGAATGCATGTCCAATTTAGACTGACTTGCCTGTAGAATTAAGGTTTTTTTCTTAGGTCTTGGCCTCCAGGAGTGAAATTATGCTCAGCACCTCTATTCCCCCCTATGTCAGATTGATTGGTTTTAAGATTAACTGTCCCTCTCCTCTGGAGAATATATTTATCAGTAGCTTACTGTGTTTGTGTTTTTATTGAGTGTAAATCAGTGAAACTTTTTTTTTCTCACTGCCCTTGCTGCCTCACATCTTCTAGGAAGTTCCCAATCATGGATTCCGACAAGGCATGAAGCTGGAGGCTGTTGATCTTATGGAGCCACGGCTAGTGTGTGTTGCCACGGTGACAAGGATTGTGCACCGGCTACTTAGGATCCACTTTGACGGCTGGGAGGATGAGTATGACCAGTGGGTGGACTGTGAGTCACCTGACCTCTACCCTGTGGGCTGGTGTCAGCTGACAGGCTACCAGCTCCAACCCCCCGCCTCTCAAAGTAAGGACATGATGAATTTCAACCCGGTAACCAGTGAGGCCTTTTGTTTTTGGTGACTGACTGTCAACTTAGCACAAAAGAAAAATCTAATTTGCAAAATATCTTAATTGCCACTGGCAAGAGACAGGAATGCAGAATTAGATTTTTTTTAAGCACATTTCAGATAACACTCAACAAAAAAGTTAATATTTCCCATTTCAGTCTTGTATTTGAGTTGTAAAGTCAGATCTATGTAGAAATTTCAACAGCCTTTTTGTAAGGAAACAACTGTATAATCTTTAAAAATCGGATAAGTCAGTGGTCAATATAGGTACTATTTAACCCTTTCCTTTTATGGGGGATAAATATGGAGGGTGTTGAAGGGGTATCATTAGATGGTAGCCAATGAGCTGAGAGTAGTTTCTGCATATGATTTTAATTTTCGAGGAAACTCAATCACAATGAAATGTACAACAATAATAATCCATAAACATTCCAATATATCATTTCGGTAATGTGCAGTTCTAAAGTACTACATTCCTTGGTTAAAAATAAATGAATAAATATTCTAATGGTAAAGGAGTTACAATTATATAGAACTTTTGCCAGTTGCCAACGCTAAGCACTTTACAATGCATGTCAACATTTACCTTTTCACACACATTCACACACACACAAGATACAGATAAAGACAGATAAAGACAGATACAAAGTGGCAGCAGGTAGCCATCAGGTGATGGATGGTGTGGATGCCTGCTCGACTGCGCTCAGGTGGGCAAAGGGGGGCCCCGCTATGTTGGCACAGGGCATGTCTCTGATATGAGATATTGCTATGCTCTTAATAAGGGCAGGATCCATGTCAATACTGAATTTACATATTGGAGATGCATCCCTTAGGTTGTGCTAGATGTTATACAACCACTATATTCTTTAAACTAATTTTTTCTTGGGTTTTACCCCACTGGTGTACCTCAGTATCTTCAAACATCCCAAGGTTTCTCATCTTCTTGTCTTCTTCAAGGTAACAGGGAAATGCCTCAGTCTGTACCCAAGCAGAAGAAAAAGGCCCAGCAGTACAAAGGACAAAAGAAAAGTAAGTAATATTTCTTCCACTGTTGATTTGTTACTCTTCATTCCTTCCTTTGCTTTCTCCCTTTCTTGTTCTTCTTACTGTCACTGGCTACGCTTGCCGTGGAAACTCTGCTGCTCTGTGATTGGTCACCTGTTTGGTGTGTCCGGAATATTTTCTTCTGAGGTCTTGTTGCATTGCAAGATGTTTTCCCTTTGAGTGGGACAGTTAATAACACATAGTGTGCACACTTGGACGAAGTAGTGTGAGAGGTTTTGTTTTTGTGTTTGAGATACTGCAGGTGTTTGATAGCAGAAGGCCTGGTGTTGCATCCCTGTTTTGGTCCAAAGTTTCAAATCACAAAAGCAGATGCTAAGGCTAAATTTGCTGAAGGTTTATGAAGGTCTACGGCTGCCATTTAAAGAAAAAAACATTTTAAGCAAACTCTTATTTAATTGAAATATATCTCTTTTAATTTGTGTGCACATTATGTATGACAAAATCAAAGTCAAATTTAATTTGCCTTTTTATGAGCTCTAATTTATTTGATTTACCTTCTCCTGTTCAAAAGTTCTTAATGATGGCTATAATAAACTTTTGCTGACAAATAATTTATTTTTTTCTCTTGAGTATAACATTCCATATTGATAATCAAATTATAACAGACTTTCTTTTTCAGATTGGCTAAAAGTGTGAAGGCTAATCTTAAAAATAGTGTTGCAGTTTTTTGATTTAAGTTATTTTAACTTGTCTAAGGAAAGGGACCTTTTAAAAGGTAATTTTTTAATGTAAAAGTTAAAATTTACAGATTTCAAAGGAGCTTGAGAGAACTGTTACTGCTAAGGCCATATTTACAAAAAGTTTTAATTTGTCATACTTATTTCAACTTGAAAAAAAAGAAACTACATTTTTACATCTCAATATGATTTATGTCTTGATTTAAAAAAAAAAAAAAAAAGAATGAAAAATCTTTGGCCCTGGACTTTTTTTTTGGTAGGGGTGAAATATCTAAAGACCAGGATAGAAAAAGTTGTCTTTAATGAAAATAACCACAGAAATGTAAGTTCTTTTTTATTTTCTTTAGAAATGAGCTAATTAAGGAGTCGATTTTAAGATGAATTTACACATAATTGAGGCTCCTCATTGGCTGCCAATTAGAAAATTAAAAAAAGCTTTCCATTCAATTTGTCTCATGGAAATAATATGCCAAAGTTGACCCTTAAAATAAGTTTCATTTTTTCAATAATTATTTGTGTTTTAGACATGGAAGTGACTTAGTGGATTTAATTACAATTTTGTCATACATTGTGGACATGAAATTATTTTAAAAATTTAATGATTAAAATTTTGAAAATTGTCAGCCACAGACTTCCATAGAGATTTGGCACAGTTGCTGTAGCTTTGATCTTGGTTTTTCATAGTGCATCTGCTTACTTGGGCTGGCAGTCTGATTACAGCTTACCAGGGGCTTATTTAGATGGGATAATAGATGCAAGTGACAACTGATTGATTTTACGGTAAAATTTTCTCCCAAATTGTAACCTTTTTTACTTTCCTTTCTAATACTTCTTTTTAAACATCAAGAACATATTCCAGTTGAATTGAACCCCTGTGTGTAATAAGCCCCTGGTAGCTTACCCGAGTCTGGCTTGGTGTTTAGAGAGGAAGATTCCGGTTGGTCGACGGCCCTTCAGTCAGGCAGGCAGGAGGAGGAGCAGCTTCTCGGGGGATGAAGAGCAGAGTCCGCCCCCTTACCCTGCCCAGGGGCCCACTCGGCCCCGACCCCGAACCCACCTCCACCAAACCCACAAATCAGGTAACGTCACACTAACGATAAAACCAGCATGGCACCGAGCCTGTTGAGGCTCGACGCTGTTAATAACAGGAGACAGTTGTCTGAGTCTTGCTCACAGGGCCTCGCTGTGGATCTGGATGCTGCTGATGCTGCATGTTCTACTGTTAAACCAACCTTTTGTTTGTACATGTTCATGTTCATTGTTCTCACATGAATATTTCCTCATGTCAGTGAAGGTCTGTTCATTTAATTTACAGGAATTACAGTTTTGACATAACTAGTGTTTTGTCTCCACTTTGTAGCAGTCTTAATGCATGTTATTTTATTTTATACTTCTTTAAAGTAGTAAGTATCTTGATGTTTAAAATGCATGTGGTTAAATCTAACACCTGGAACAAGGGCAGAAGTTTCTCCTGTACTTAACTTGAGGTGCATGAACACATCACACTCATCTGTACTCCTGTTCTCTCTCTTATCTGTCTCTGTCCCCATCTGTAGAGTCTCTCCTCCGAATGAAAGAGGAGACGGCAGAGGTGGACGAATTTACCTTCTCACAGGGCACCTCCGACCAGGAGAGCAATGGCTCAGGCAGCTACTACATCAAACAGGAGCCCTGAGGTCACAAGATCAGGACAGAGCAGGATGAACGGGGATCTCTGCGAAACCCCAGCAAGGATCAGTAATGTGGAGATTCAAACTAGCCTCGAATCACACAGACCAATGCCACAGGCCTTCAATGGAGTCATTGCAGGAGATGGCGAAGACGGGGAGAAGGAGGTTGTTTTCATTCTTCTGAAAAATCTTAAGGGAACAATTTTTAAATCTTGTAGCTTTGTGTGCACATAATCACTCACAAAACCCTTAATGATTAAGGAGTTGGAAAGCACCCAGGGTTGGGCCTGGGTCATATATGTTTGGGCATTCTCTTTCATACCACCCTTGGGTGATGCAACATCATTCTCTCCTCTTGAGTCTAAAACATCCAACTAGACAGGAGATATTACAAGAAAACCCATTTTTTCCTGAAATGGGGTCCTGCAAGTCAAGATCAGCCCTCCCTGCCTCTGCCACAATCTGGGCCGCGCACAGAGACCTGTAGAAACTGTGAGAAACATTTATTGAGCCAGGTCTTAAGTTTTTGTTTATAATTTTTATTTTATTTTATTTTGGTTTATTTTATTTCGTTTTGTTTTTTGGGGTTTTTTTTCCGTTCTGTTTTGTTTTCATGTCAAAGAGTCAGCCCCTGAGCGACCTAAGGAGAGAAAAGAGGCTGGCAGTGAGAGAGGGACAAAGTTGTGTATATTTTGATTACTTTTTTTCTGAACAATATTGCCAGGTGGACTTTTACTTTGTTAATAGTACTTGAATTTTTTTCCCCTTTTTTGTAACGATTTTTGAGAGTTTTTTGTTTGTTTGTCTTAACAGACTTATTTTGCATTTACATGTTTGGTGACTGTATGGGAAACTTAACGTGCATTGTTTCATAAAAGTGATTATATTCATATAGTATGTGGATACCTATTCAAATAGAACTACAGAGTATAGATATTAAGGATTGTGATTCGAAGAGAGATCTGCATCCCGTATACACTGCTGCTCAGCATTACTGATATTGAATTGTTTTTCTTTCATTATTTGCCAGAAGATTTCCACAGTGGCATAAATTTCTGATTCAAACATTATAAAACCAAAAAGTCTAATTCAAGCTCAACAGTCATTCCTTGCAGGCCTTTGTTCCCACCCAACCTCAGCTTGCAAGTTTCTTTTAAGACACCGAAAAGAAAGTAGATGCAAGTAGATGCTAGTCTTATGAAGCTTTCACTAACTTTATATGGTTTGTATATCTGAATGGTACATAGATTATAGAAAACATGGTAAGGTTAATCAAAAGAGCACATATCTAACAAGGTAAAAGTGTTGGGTGGCTTTGATAGCTCTGCTTTGCAGCTTTAGGGACCCATCACAGTAGTCAGAAGTCCCTCAGTACAACTAACTGTGGACCAGTAATTGCTGCATCAAAATTAAGCAGTGCTAATGAGCTCAGGAGATAACAATGTTCTTCCTGTTTTAAAAAGAGCCCTTTCAGAAATATGAGTTATCAGTGTGAATATGTCAAGGACCTCGAGCCGTAATTTTGAACAGAAATTTTGAAGCTGTGAAGATGAAAAGCTTTTTTTTCACCTTTGGTTTAATGAAATACTAAATGAAAAACAAATTTCATGACTGATCAGTGTGACTTTATGTGAGCAGCAGGGTATGTTATATAAAAGAGAAACCTTACTGGTATGATGGGGTACACTCATTGTGTTTTTCCCACTGTCCAACCCTACTATGTGTACTCTGTCCTTTAAAGTCAGGGAAGAACCTGTCTCATTGGACAGAGACAACACAACTGACCAATGTTGGCCTCATAGCAGCCAAACTGTATAGTGAAGTAAAAGTGTTGTGGATGCTGGTGGATGCATCACTTACATAGCATTAAAGGCTGCACTACAGCATTGCTTCAGATTGCAGATACAGGTGTTTCTGTTCTGCTTTGGACCGTGTCTGCTGTACTCAGAGCGTACCCGGGTATCTATCTGGAACTCCTCCTCATTTATATGGAGTTTTGAGTATGCCAATAAAACAGTCAGAGTTTGCTTAGCAATGTAAGCAAACTTAACCTTTTGCTACTTTACTGTTAGTTAATACATTTAAAAAAAAACATTTTTTTGTCTTATATAGATAATGCATTCATAAGCAAGACAAAAAAAGAATTTGCCAATTTATATGGATTTGCCCTTATTTTCTGTGTAAATGACTAATGAATCATTTAATTTCAAAGTGGAATAGCAGAATTAAATTCTTTGTTTTTAGGTCACATACTGCTTAAAAATTTACAGTTATTGAATTCTGTGAAGAGAAAAGCATAAATTTGGGAATTCTTAAGAAAAGTAATTGTGCAATTCCATTTTAAAACATAAAAAATACAAAAGTACTACTCATATTATAATCTAAAACAGAAGATTTTTATGAAATAAAATAGAATATTGTTTAGTTTTAATGTTTTTTTAAGAAACATGTTAATAAATGTTAATTTCATGCATAATTAATTTTAAAAATAATGAATGTAATCACTGAATATAATTAAACACTGAAAAAAGGCACACTCAAAACTCCATACACTCAGCATTTGTAGCGCCAGTCTTTGGTATCTGTAATTGAAAATAATCAGTTGGACTTTTATCATGTTAAGAGTAAAGCAGGAAAATCTGCCTTTCTTTAACAGTTGCATACACGAAAAGAGTCCAAATGCGAAAAAAGATGATGTTAATATTTTATTAGGATAATATGCAAAGCATTATCGTTTTGTTTTGTTTTTTTCAACTGCTTAGGTTCTTCTCATGTCAGAGCCATATGTATGCAAGCTAGTGTATGATTCACCTGAGCCACGGAATAATAGGTTTGTTAATAATGAAACATGAACAATGCACTGCTTTTCCAATAGTCTCCGAAGGCAGCCTTCACATAAGATAACAGGATCTAAAAGTGGCATAAATACATATATTCTATAAATATATATAAATATATAGAGATACTTCATGACTATGATGGTATGGAATAACAAATCCTAGTAGTCAAAAATGGTTGGCCGTGGAAAAGACAAGACTCCTTTCATTCTTCTTAGAGCTAGATTTTTGCAGCTGTTTATCTACTACCTCCTGATGCTAGCCACGTTTAGCTAAAATAAGAGTGTGAAATAGACTATGGCAGTGTGTTAGCATATGCAAATGAAAATGCTTACCTAAAATGATCCACTTGAAGACTAGACACCAAACTTGGAAGAATTTTATCACAGCACATGAGGTAGTCTTCTAATTTGAATGATGCAATAATAATAAATCCCATATTATTTTGCTATGTTAAATAAAACTTATAGTACCCTCAAATGTCATGATCACTACATTAATATAATTAACATATGAGATAATTATAAAAAATGCTATTGTATAACTGTGATTTTCGTGAGCAAGGGTTAATTTCCAGAATATGTAGTGTATGGCCAAAGGCTGTATTGAAATGCAGAGCAGATTTAAACTTCTCAGTGACAGTAAAAGATCCATAATTTCTCTTTCTACCAGTAAGGTTCATGATTAAATTCTCAGGAAGTTTGTGTATCTCTTTTTGGTTGTAGGGTTATAAGTTGGAATTAGCTGGGTTATGAAAGCTCAAACTTGTCTTCATCTTGTGCATCTCAGCAAATATGTGCTGTAATAACTAAAATCTTTAAAGCAACTAAAATGAAATCGAACCACAATTGGATATTTACTTGGAATACTAGAATTTAAATTCCTCTCAATGTACTCATACTAGACAAATATAACTTCAAAAACCAGCTTTAAATTCCTGTCTTTGTTGCTTCCAGTAGGTATTTTCAAGTGATGCAATAGAGATAGCCTGGTTTAAATAACTGTTAAGAGCATTAATTTTTTTTAAATCAGTTGTTGAAAATTGTTGTTTAGGTTTTTGCAAATTCAGATCAGAAAAGTCTTGTTTTTCCAAAAAACAATGTCCTATTTCATTTTAAACCAATCTTGGGTGCATTCCTTATTATCTTGTGCAAGATATTTCTTTTGTCTGCAAAAAATTATTGTTTGGAATGAGGCAGTAAGTTATTTCATTATATTTCTTGCTTTTTTTTTACTATCAGGTCAAAAAGTAAGGTTGCTGAAAATAGCTCTGTGAAACAGTAAATATCAAGAGCAACGATTCTAACATGCTGATCTTGACAACTAGGCTAGCTGGGATTCATGAGGTTCCGATGGGCAACTTGTGTGCAAAAGATATCTGATATATAAGATAAATGAAATTCATGGTTTTAGCATAAAATACTATATATTTAATGGTATTTGCATATCTACACAGTTTGCAGTTGTGATTCAATTTCACAGTCAGGTATTTGGTTGCTTAAAGATGCTAATTATTAGGGTGATTATTTGCTTCCATATTATTTAAACAATGGTCTTATCTCACTTACCATTACATACATTTTTGTCTCTGTTTTGTTGCTCTGAAATCTGTATTTATGTTAAATTCTACAATTGAATAACAAAAAAAAAAAAAAATACGTGGATGTTGCTTTTTGGTTTTATTCGCTTTTTGTAGCTTCCTGTATATCTTTCATTTCTAAATGGGATGTGGAACTTTTTTTCTGCCAGTTTCCTTTTTAATTTGTCTTCTGATCAGATTGGCTACAGAGCTCAATTTTAATGCTAAGCTTCTCAGACCAAATGAGCAATAAAAAGCAGTGTCTCACAATCATTTAAGCAGATAGGTTTCAGGTTAGGAGCTGTCCTAGGACTCGTTGTCTTTTGTTTTTGGAAGGCAGAAAGAAGTATTAAAGTACTTCATGACCAAACTGCATTAATATCTTAGTACAAAAAAAAGAAAAAAAGACTGTTCTATGAAATAACTGCTGCTACCCTTCTCTAGAGTAACCCTAAATAATCAAATGCACAATCAGCACTGTTTTGGATCTTTTGTTTCTCACTTTTCCTTGTAGATATTAAACTTTCTAGTCTCACCTTGATCCCCAAATTGAAAAGCAGAACAAGTTAAACCTCCATCCACGGGTAGCTGTGTATTTAAAGTGTTTTGGTGTCAGTAGCTGGAGATGAAGGTGACGAGTTGATTTGGGATTGGGTGCACTGATCAACTGAATGCATGTAGAAAAGAATGCGTTGTGTCAATGTCGTGCTGAGCTTGTTTTTTGTTGTAACTGTCATTGGTTGTTCTTCTGTCTGATTGTGTTTTTGCTCCTCCACTGTGATCAGTGATTTATGGAAGCCCATTTCTGCCAAAGAATTAAAGAATTACATTATATTTTACTTTTGAGAAATATGCTAATGCTAAAACATTTTTTTTCAGATTTTGAGATTTTAAGTAAACACTTCACATAAGTTAAAATATAGTCAAAAGGCATCTGCTTTCATAATTTAATATTTTTTTCGCTTATTTTGGACCTACCTTTATAGTTCTAACTTTGCATATTGGTATTTTAAATTCCTATTTAAATGTTAAAGAGATTTAATGAGGTGTATGATAGCTTTGACTCAATTTTTGCTTGCTAGATTTTGTAGTAATCCAAAATTGCAAGTCCAAATGTTTGAATACATCATAACTTAGAGCAAATGTTGACATGTTATTTTGGTATCCTTAATTACCATGACGATATCTATTTCTTTCATGTACTACTTTTCTCCCTTTTTTCTCCCCCTTCTTTCCTGGCACTAATGGGCTCCCATAGAAGGACTAGGTTTATGCTGTGGAGTTTTTCCTGCACCTAAACTGGTTCTGCCAGATGTGAAGCAGACTGGAGTTGGTAATATGTTTTGTTTTGTTTTGTTTTTTTCTTGGATACTAACACGGGTCTTTTGTATGTGATAGCCCACCCCACCCACCCCACCCCTGATTATATTAAACCATTATATTGTGGTGCTATATATTTGATAAAAATGACTAAATGTATTGGGATTACTATTGTCTGAAAATAATTGTGAGTTGAGAGGGTTATGGTGCAAAATTTATTTTGGATACAAATGAAAAAAAAAATCTATGTTAATAGTTATAAATTTATTGATATTAACACTGACCCCTGAGGTACATTATTAGATTGCAGTTTAAAGTTTGTACATCTTTTTGATAGTGTATACCAGTTTCCTTTCATATGGTAAATTTGTGCTGTGATCAAGCTTTGATAGACTTTGTAAATAAAGCCAAATGTTTGGATCATAATATTGGTTGTAATGAATGGCTTCTTTGTTTACAAGCATTGCAAACTGTTTCCGCATGGCTGTGAAAGTTTATCTGGTGATTTTTGTAAGATCTGACTTTTACACTGAATAAAAAGGCGTATGACTTCAAAAGTTGTGGAACTGCTTATTCAGAGTTTAAGGGCTTTAAGTCTCTCAAAGAGAACTTCATCCTTTGAACAAAGGCAGCATAGTTCATAGTTCATAGTTCCAGAAAAGACAAGGACCCCAAGTCTTTTGTGTAAGTGATAACAACTTACACACTTTTTTATGTGACAAAGCTCCAACTGAATAAGTTTTCTCTGCCAAAAGTAACACTTTGTCAATTAGGACAATTTAAAAACAAAAAAATAACAACTGTTAGCGTTACAATATGTTTTACTACTTTCTTTGTCATGTTTTTTAACATGAAGCAAATTTACACAACAAAATAATAATTCTGTTGATTATCTTATTTTCAGTCCACAAGCAGCTGG
>JAQNCA010000017.1:17441413-17458632 GCA_029783725.1 Acanthurus tractus | reverse complement strand
ATCTTATTTTCAGTCCACAAGCAGCTGGCTAAAATGATAGATGCTAAGAATGTTATTACCAGCCTTCCATGGCTGTGTGCATGACAAGAGGGTGCCTGCCCCTAAAAAGCTTTTGTGGAGCCAAGTGAATAAAATGAAAAAAAGAAAGAAGAAATGAATAAAGGACTAACTTTTGAACTAACTGTGGAACTGAAAGCTTAAATTTTGCAAGAATGCCCAGTAATATGTATAATGAATTTTAGAGTGATCTATGGGTGTTGCTTGCCTTTCAAAAGAACATCTGTAACAAATAATTTTGAAAAAAAAGGATTTGTTTGAGTTGCACCTACTCTATTAGATCAGAAAAATGTTTCCATAATTACTGAACAGGATTCTTTATTATAAACGGATGGTCTCTGTTGAATACTGTTCCTCAGAGGCAACCAGCTCTTACAGAATACTTGCAGGATAATTTGCTTCCTCTTTCCTCCAAAAAATATTCCAATTACAACTTCCTTGTTGTACCTTGCTGTACCCAAATTTAAACCAGGCCACCTCCTTGGCAAGTTGGGTACCTGCAAAGCATTTGAAGATGTATAAAGTTGGAATGGACAGAGACACTGCAGTGCCATTAGGAGCAATCTCAAATACAGTAAGCCTTAAATGCGAGGGCATAACAACTGGCACAGAAATAGATAGAAAGGAGGAGAAGGAGCACAGCCAAAAGCTCAGATAAATGTATATGTTAAACTATTTGTAAGCTATATGTAAGTGTGTTAATATTGATACTATTAAGAGTACTAAGATAACTAGCCATGGGCTTCACTCTCCACCTCATCCTCTGGGAGAACTTGTCTGGGAGAAGCCCATGGTGTGGACTCCTGTCTCTGTTGTAACTGCAAGACACAAGCAAGGGAACAGCAGACACAAAAATCACACAGTCATTTCTTGCTCTAAAACACCAATTACCTTTTGACTGAAGGGCCTCTACACTATCAATACTTCTACTGTGCCATCGATTGGCAGCTCACAGAAAGGGTGTCAGGGATCTAGGCAGATCAGCAGAGGTGTATCAGTGGACCCCGGAGGAAATCATTTAAAAGTGGCCAGCCAACCACTGCTCCTTTTGTCCATTTGGTTTCTTGCTTTAATGTATTTAAAAGACAGATGTATTCATTTATTTTTGACATTTTTTGTGCTTAGTTTTTGCTGCTATGCAGTCCCTTCTTATTGGGTCACTTCTATATCCATGCTTATTGTTGTAATTTTATTTCTTAGCTCTCTTCTTCTCTCCTTTGGTCTCTTTCACCTCACCCATTCCAGCCATCCAGTGACTCGAGTGCAGTTTTCCTCCACTCAGCGTGGAACGAGTGTCATACAGTGTTGATTGTTGTCAATTTTCATCCAGCGCAAAAAAGTGTGAGAGGCAGTTGAGGGGAAAAAAGAGCAGGGGAAATCTCTAAGTTTGAGAGTTGCTCATTCTCTGAGGAATCTCAAACTTCTGTGATAAATCAGTTCTCTTCAATACAAGTAGCATGGAAAGCAGACCCAAGCACGGTGTTCTTTACTGTCAGATTGTCTTGACTTACATTCCACGTGAAAAGAGAATTTACTTTTTTTGTGTCCTTCAGCATGTTTTTGTTTCTCCAGCATGTCACTGGCAAACTTGTTTTTGATGACTGATGTTGAATGTATAGTCGTACTATGGTATCTAATTTTCTTTTATACTCACCAGTTGTCAGCCTTTTTGCAGTTTGTTGGTCCATTCTCAATGTGATGGCACTATGCCATCTCTCAAGGTAAAAATGACTGGATCTGTTGATGCTAGTAACAACCAGTTTCTGCAGGTGCTTTATGAACTATAATATGAAAAACCCTCGCACTAGTCTGAAGTGGAATAGAGCTCATGTGTTGAGGGTTCATTGCAAATGACAAAATGTCAGTGTGACTAACTGGATGATAACAGTGCTTTCCTTACATTGCACCACACACAACCAATGCTGTTTTACCACTGAACTTTGAGCGCTGATCATTTTTCTTTAGCAGTTGCTGATAAGCGATATGCAGGGAACCCTTTACAAGTAGGGTTTGAGATCTTTCTGATTGTAACTAGGCATCACTTTCTTAAAGTTGAAAAAAAAATCAAAGAAAAACTTCGGCTACTGTCACTGTGACTGATTCACGATGTTCTGCAGGCACAGTGAACACACATTTTCTCAGTAACATTACCAACCTGTGATGAGTTTTTACTCAAACCACATTTGTTTTACCAAAAAGGAGCATCATGGACAGGACGGTGCCTTTGCCTGCTATCATGTGCTCTGAAAAAGAAGGAACTATGTCTATTAACTTATTACTTAACTGTTAATACAGTACTTTTATTCTTACATTTAATCTGTTGTAAATGAGAAAATTACCCAAAATGTGTCACTAACCCAATACCTGCCTGTAAGTACATTTACTCAATAGTGAGATGATACAGTATTATTCTGAAATATACAACTCATGGGTGGTACTTACTGTACTGCAATGAACACACCTTTTGAGATCTTTGACTTAAAATCTGAGTATATCTCACTGATAGATAAAGACCAAAAAGTTGCTGATTGCAGTGTTTGCTCATGCTGGCTCACCAGATCTTTCATCTATCTAGGACTCTTAACACTACACTGATATTAAGAGACAAAACTCAGTCCTCATTGAGTTTTAATGCATTCTAGAGATCCAATTAAGTAGCTTTTGCAATCCAAACAGGTAAATCAAATGCAGACTTGGTAGATCTCAACTTTCTGCACCTCACTAGCTTAGCTGAACTGTAGTGTGCTTTTATACAAGGACAGGATTGTAAAGAGTCCTGAAAAATCCCTACTCACACAGCTGTCATCATAACACAACGGGCCATTTGAAACTAATCTCAGATTAATGCTTGCACTAACCACCACATTAAATGTGCCTTCAAATAATCCCTTGCAAATGAGGGGAGAAGGTCAAAGGATCATATGTACATACATCGGTGCTGTGTGTAATCTGACCAATGAATAGAAAGACAGTAGTTATGGTGCGTGTTGTTTTTTATTGGAAAGGATACCACCATTTAACAAACGGACAGTCATTAGCTGTGTGTTCAAGGGAATGTTTCAATGGAATGCTGTTAAGGAATGAATCTGGTGTAGACCTGGACCAGGAGACCGCATCCAAGTACAGTATAATGATGAGGAGAGCAGGAGGGATGTGACGACAGTGGGAAATGAAGGACTTCACATCAGTTCTTCCCTCTAGGCTACGGGCAACAAAAACAGGAAATCTGAGGCAAGAGTTTCACTGGTCTCAAAACCAGTAAGAGGACTGCTGCAGAAGCCAGGGTGGGCTTAGTAGAGCCAGCTGAAGGCACAGCTAGTGTAGCTGACCAGCTCCTCGTCGCGGAACCACAGGGAAATTTCCTTTTTGGCACTTTCCACTGAGTCACTGCCGTGGATGATGTTCCTGAAGAGACAACAAGGACAAGGAGTAAGATAAAAGACCAATATTGTAAAAAAGGAGGAAAAAAAAGAGAAAAAAAGAGTTCAGTCTGAAAAACATTTATATATCAAATATTGGAACTTGTTCAGAGTCTTGAACGTGTTCATACAGTATGCAGATAGGACTCACTTGCTGACATCGATGCAGAAGTCTCCTCTGATGGTTCCGGGCTTGGACTCAGCGGGGTTGGTCTCACCCAGCATCATCCTGCCTGTCTTTACTGCACCCTTGCCTTCCCACACCTGGAATACACAACAGAGATGACAGATGAGGTCAGGGGCTCTGTCAGCACTTGTCCAGTTGTCTTGGGATTTAACAAGTTTCACCAACGCTGTCATACTGTGCTTGTTATGTTCCATAGCAGCCAAGCAACATAGCAGGTTTTCAGCTTCATAACTTGTCTCAAGGGTTTAAACAATAGGCACACCATGCACCATGCACTCTTAGACAAATTTATTGTGTGTAGTCTCCTCTTACCATAGCAACCACTGGACCAGAGCTCATGTACTTGATGAGGGTAGGAAAGAATGGTCTGTCCTTCAGGTCAATGTAGTGCTTCATCAGGAGGTCATCGGTGGCCTGAAGGCGGAAAATACGACATCACTGTTTGATTCTATTACACTTCATTTTGCTGTGAAACATTTTTTATAAAACTTAAGATTCCAAATCATGTGCCAGTTTTACCTTTTTGTTACCGCAGTTAAAAGCTACATTAACATGCAAGGTTATGTTGTGATGTAAAAAGTTAACATGCTGACATGAACAAATTCTACAAAATACAAAATTTTCTATATTTTAAATATGTAATATCTGAGAAGTTGTTTGCACGAATGACCATACAGAACTGGCTTTGACCTTGGGGTTGAACAAATCAGATCTGATGGCTTAGTGCCAGTAATGCCCTTTATTAAGCAGATTAGGCACTTCCCAGATTTGACAACCCACAAGGGGATCATTGTATCTTCTGATAGACACATTACTTCAGATGCATGGTGAGGCCGACTCAATTTTAAAAGCTATAAACAAATACTTGCATTGTGTTAGATAAAACTTGATGGCAGTGAGGTCCAAATAATGAAAAAATAATTAAGGTTAGGGGAAAAAGGCTGCCAGTATCTAATCCATCATTCATAGCAGCAGCTACCGTAGAATCTAGAAGCAAAGGTTGGTGGGCAAATCCCTGCCATGCACAATCCAAACCAGCTCTTAGACCTTCACAGACTTAGTCCTGTTTGTTCGCAGCGGACATGATAACCTTACTACACAACTGGTCACATGGTCAACACATCCTGCTCCAATATTAAGACTCCAGTCACACGAGCTGAATAACCAGAAATCCTGTAAGCAGATCATTAACCCCATCTGACAGCACTGATGTCAAAGGGCACCAAAGTGTTTATAAAAAAACTTCAAGCCACTGCTGAAATACCTGCTGCAAATTTAAAGTAAAACTTTGAAGTGTGACAATTTACAGTGCAGGTCATTCAAGTAAAATGATTTTTTTTAGAAAGGGCAACAGACTACATTTTGATGTCAGGCGAGAAGACAGATGACATTTGGACTTTTGAACATTAAGAAGACTGAAAACATCCTGCAGTGCTACATTGAACACTCAGGTCTTTCTGTGCTAATCTATGCTGCAGACTAACCACTTAGCTCAATTCTTCTGTCACTTCCTCCTGCACCACTATGGGCACAGAGATCAGGATTTAATGTAAGCAATTAGCTTTAATCTACTTCACCTTACTTGTTAGGAATAGCCCATTTTTTTGGTTTCAGACAGACGGGTGTGACTTCATTTTTTGCACGCTGCAGGGTTATAATTGAACATCACTTCATGATAAAGCTAAGCTGCCTCCCACTCTGTCGACAGATCAGATGTTAGCGGATCAGGAGACCTCAACTCAGAGCTAAGCGGTTATGCTACTAACAGGAATAGCTGAGCGTGGTAATCAGCTCACCGGAGGTCTTAAAAGTCACTGTGCACACACATATAGACAGTTAAGATGAATGCACTTGACTGTTATGAAAGTAGCTAATTTTAAACCTTTTGCCTTGAAGGCAAAAGAAAATGCACTGCAGATTCAAATAAATAAAAAGGGTTTACTTACATGGAGCAGCTTCATGCCCACAAGTTTGAAGCCTTTCACCTCAAACCTCTTGATGATCTCTCCAATGATGCCCCTCTGCACACCATCGGGCTTGATGGCAATGAAGGTGCGTTCCTCAAGCTCAGACATGATTCTGAAACGGAGGAGAAGACAAAAACAGGATGAAGAAAATGAAAAACAAAAGCTCAGTACAACCTGCAAATAAAGAAGCTACAGTAGTAACTCACGGCTCTTGTTGACATTTGGCACAGTCAGCTTTGGGGCCGGCTGCCGAAGGCATCGACCCCATTGCACAGAGAACGCATAGACAACAACAAGTGACTCAGGCTAGTGTCTGACAGTGTAATCACCCAGGTTGAACCACGGTGACTTTGAAAGTCAGCCCCTCCTACACAGTAAAGACCTTTATCCTTGCACAGCCTCTGTGGTGCACTGAACAAGAATTTACCTGACAGTTCACTTTTCACAAATAAATTATAGGAAAATTTACCAGCATTTCATTAAAAAAAAACAAATTTTAAGTAAACTTTGGCTGATCTAATTCTTCTTGGGGGACAGGCTTCTATGCAGATCTGATGAGCTATAGTTTTAAGGATAACACTGATTATGAACAACATTTTTTTTTAACTATGTTATTTGAGTATTTTACCCAAATCACTTTGTTTAAATAATGATATTGCTTATCAACCACTTGTAAGACATGAAGTCAAACACTTTTATTGAAAAAAAAAAAAAAAAAAAAAAAAAAAAAGGATAACCACTACAGATCACAGCAGTCTCAGGTTAAGTTTCTATTACAGTGTGTTGATAAAACTTAGACAGCCAAAGCCAGTATTGGTGTAATCTTAATGACGGATCATGACCGGCAGTCTGTGATCCAGCTTAGGACTATGCTTTATGCAGTTTCCTTTTAGTTTGTTGGTTACCCTGTTAAACTAGCATGTTGTGTGGCTTATGTAAAGATGCTGGACACATGTAAAACTGAGCTAAAGCCATGTAAAATAAATGTTACCAAATGAGTGCACTAGGATGGATATGGTAATACATACTGCAGCACTAGCTCAGCCAACAACTCTGCCATAATATCCTCATTACTGATAATTACCAAATTTGTCATTATCCTAAGATTTTTTCCTACTATACTGAAGCAATATTAATGCTGAGAGAATTTTAAAACCAAAAATTAGCTTCCATTCGTACTTGACTTACATGATCATCTTAAATGTGGCTCTGGCTTACAAGCAAACATTAACCTACTTATAAAAATATTCTAATACACATAATGAGTCTGCCCAGCCTGAAAAATCTATATAATCTTTGGTCTAGAGTCCTCAGCCCTACAGACAAACAGGTTAACAACACATGACAAACACATCATTTGTGAAGCAAGGCACAACACACCATTGTTAAAGTCATTGCCTCCCAAGGCCAGCTTCTAAGGTACACAGTGTTACCTGATGTAATTCCCACACAGGAATAAAAAGGTCACTTCTATGCCAATATTAAAAAAGAAATAAATTTACCACAAAATTACAGTTTGTGTTTACCAAGAAGCCTGAATATAACAAAGACAGATCACCAGCAATTCTGCTGTGTGTAACAGAATCATGTTACTTCCTGATTTCCCCCAGCTACTGCAGACAAAGAGGGATTTTAAGCCAATATACTGCAGCAGGCTGACACGGCCTCCCTATTGCTGCAGGCCTGCTGACACAGACCTCAATGATCCTGCACTTTAACAACCGTCCACTTTTAATTTACTGACACCAAACAAAACCAGATCCACGTAATTAAATTAATTTGACTGTCTGTTCCCGCCCACTCGTCATTTACTGCTTTTATTCATTTAATTTCCTCTCCATCTTAAACCACTCCCTAAACCCGTGTGAAGAGTACTCGCTTTTCAATTTTTACGACATTTTAACTAAATAAACGCAGGTACAATACTAACATGTAGCACTAATGAAACTTGTGAATGAGTATCAAGAGTAAATACTGCAGATTAGTCCTCAGACGCCGCGCCGCAGAGTGCCGGATAGATTTAAGGCTTCATGATACGGAGGCAAGGGCCAGATGACAAAGCCAATATTTGTCCAGGTTTGTTGCAGTGGTCGCTGGGCCATACTGAGGTCTCATATCACTAGCAACAATATGGGAGGTTAGGAATTACTACCTTTTTTAAAAGGCAGATACGCTTCTGATACTGAGCGTCTGACACGTGTTCGTGTCCATGTACCGCTGAACGCAGACGGAACGCTGTGTGCTCGCTGGTTTCAATGACAGTCGGCCTCCCGGCTGTGCCTGACAGCCGCCCTGAGGCTGGCTGGGTTAACTCCAGACAGTTTCGTCCCGGAAAGGAAACCACTCATTACCGCAAAGTGTCGATATGCAAAGCCAACTCTTTTAAATTCACAGAAAAAAAGAGCAGGACCACGCACTTCTCTGTGGGAGTAGTCCGGACAGGCCCGGGCCTTCGCAGACAGCCACATGGTCTTTTGTTCGCGCTGCAGCGGAAAATCACTTCCAGTGCAACACGTCAGGGTCGCGGCGCGAAAAACGCGCCGGTGCCCACCGACGGTACGTCAACAGTGTACCCCACTGCTGGCTGTAGCCGTGCTCTCGGACTGTATGCATTACCCTTAAAACTACAGGGAGTGAAACTAAGTTTTATAACATTCACTATAAAATGCAACTTTCACACTAAAAGCTAATGAACGCGAGCTTCAGACTCGGCCCTGTAAAAACAAGGGAAACCAAAGAGATACCTATGTTGAATACAATGATAATAACGTGTAAAAAAATTGAATAATTACCTTAAATACGCGGCTCCGGTAGAGTGTTATCCAGCAGTTGCTTCGCTTAACATGGGAGAAGACCGACGGAGTGTGCGCAGCCGCTTTTTATGCACAGAGGAGGAGACTGACGCTACGGCAGGTCAGCGGAGCCAAAAGACACACAGTACGCCAAAACCCCGAAAACCCGCAGCAGCTGCAGCTGTCTGACAGTAAGCCTTTTCAGCACTGCATGACGTGTCAACCTAAGTGAAAAAATGACACTACAAGGAAAAGTCCAGTCACATTAGTCAACACAAAATCAAAACCGTGTGTGGGCACATGCCAAGACTCTGCCTTAAGGTGAACGAACTTTTTCACAAGACATATTTGGCGTGTCATAGCAGGAAAAGTACTGGTGAGTTCAAAAACGCTGACAAACTGCATTTCATACAGATTGATCACGCCCTGATATATTTTATGCTGGCTAACCAAATGCAGGCACACTTACCAAAACTGGGCTTTTGTAAATATTATTAGTCCCACATTTGCTTCGATTAACTTGGTAAAACTGGTAGAAGACGTACTCAGATATTTCACAAGAAAAAAAATAACAAAACAACTATTTAAAATACTCCATCACAAGTCACAAGTTAAAATGATTCATTCATTTTCCTCTATATCCTTAGTAATTTAAAGTACAGAAGTCTTATTAGCATAATTCACTTAACGGCCTCCCAAAAGTTGATGTTTGTTTGAGGGGTCATGAGATGTTTATTGGAAAAAGAAGAGTAAAAATCCAATTTTTGCTTTTTTTTAAAAAACTTATCTAAACTGTAATGACTTGAAACTTTTTCTGATTAAAATAATATTTAGAAAGGAAACATTTCTTGTGTGAAATGGCAATTGACTTATTGACATTTAAAAGGAGGATGGAGACAGTGGCAGTTTTTCATTTCTGTGGGGTTTTTTTGTTTTTTTAAGAGATTTCATTATATATTTTGTGAACAATGAAATTTTTATGTTTACATGACATCAATTCTTTAATGATTTACATCCCAGTGACACATTCTCATTAAATGAAGATCTAGGTTTTTTTTGAGCTGAAATTCTCATCAGTAAGTGGGAGGGGACAGTGATGTAATACTCCTGAAATATTTTTCATATTTATGCACCTTTTAGTCTTAGACTTATTCACTTTAGTGGTTCCATACCTAAATAAAACAAAAAAAGGGGGCATTTTCACTTTGAAATAAACATTTACGATTGCAAACTACCAGGACTTTCTCCTACATTATAATATAGACAGTTCTTACAGTATAATGAGATCTTCACCTTTCTGTTTCCTGTTGATTATTTTACTCAGCATCCAGGTTGCTGTTGCACAAAAGCCAGTCACTAGTTTTATAATATGATAATGTTTGGATGGTTTACTCAGATATGAATAAATTACATGTCCACTTGTACTTTAAGTATCTGCATGTCGGGGCTTATAAGAGGATGCTTTGTACAGGACTCAGGTTAAAACCTGCAGCTTATGGCTTTTATGGTATGAGTCTTAAAGTCACTGGGCATTGCATAATATTAATGGATATAACCCTAATACAGCATGGGATATTGAAGCAATAAAAAAAAATGTATCTCTTTCCTAAAGCACCAGTATTCCCACCTCACCCACTTCACTCAATGTAGATGAATGGATTTTTTTCTGAGGCTGACTTTCTAGCAGTGTGAAAATATTAGGTATGTCGGCCCAAACTAAATATCTCCCTCAGAGATTGAATCTGCTTTGACACATTAAGTTTTCATCCTTTGCTTCATTGGCTGGCTGCCACTGGCTTTAATGAATACTGAGGCAGCAGCAGCAGTGAGTGAGAGCCAGAGATAAAGTGTGTCCTCTGTGCGGCTCTTTGAGGCTCTGCTGCTTCTGATTAACTCTGATTATTAGATGGGTGGAAGACAAAAAGTAGAGTAACACAAAGCCTTCAGTTTACACCACTTTGGTTGCATATAGAGCTTCTAAGTGAAGTATACAGCAACACACAAGTACATCTGCATACAAACTCCTATTGTCTTTCACCTGTCCTATTCTTCCTTTCCCTGTTTCTTATTTTTCTCTTCCTCTTCCTTTCCTTTATTTCTTCCTTGTCCTTGTTCCTCTCTCATTTTCTCCCCTGTCTCCTATCCTTTTCTTTTATTACCTCTGGTCCTGTTTCCTCTTTTTCCTCCTCTTCCTTTCCTTTCCTTTCCTTTCCTTTCCTTTCCTTTCCTTTCCTTTCCTTTCCTTTCCTTTCCTTTCCTTTCCTCTCCTTTCCTTTCCTTTCAGCTGATGCTCTTAGAAAACAAATGGAGAGTTAATCCCTTGGCCTAATCTCCTGCGTTCAACTCCCAGTCCTATTTTTACCAGAGCTTAAGGCCAGGATTAAACCTTCTTTTTCTCTCTCTCCTCTCTCACTGTGTTATTCAGGAGGATGAAACTATTGACAGTTAAGTGCTGCTCACACGACTCCTGAAAGCTTGTTAGCTGGGCGTGTACTATATGTGTATGTGTGTGTGCTGTGGTGGAGTGTTGGGCCGCTGTTGCTGTCTCACTATGAAACAGGCACAGCGCAGCGGAGGATGCGGCATAATTGGCATCGTCTCAACAATTTGTGATGTGCTCTTTCTCGTGCTTAATACAGAGGGCAGGGCAGAAAATGTGAAACGGGAAGCTGTTTGCGCTGTAATGGATTGTAATACAGTGTCATTATTTTGCTTTTAGAGGCAGCTCTACCAGCCTGCGAGAGGGTGAAGATGTTTTGCAGAATTGCTTCGGATGTAAAATGGTGTTGACAAAAATTTCTCACAGGCAAAAAGGTTGCTTTATTGCCTCAAATTGCTCCAACACAGGGACAGATGAGAGATTTCAGGTGTCATACCGGAGGTTTGTTGTGGCAGGCAGCCAGTGTTCCTCCAAATCCTCCCTGCAACCTCAAGACGGGTGTGTGCACTCACATATGAACACACCTGCAAGCACCAAAACACACATCTCCCCACCTGCTATCCTTATCTATCACTCCACTGACTCTCCGGCTCAGAGGGTGAAGAGTTACACCAGCTTCTACCGTTCCCTGACAAAGATAAAATTTTTAGCTGGATTCACTTTTATGAAACCTGTAGATCTTTGCAGCCTCCACCTACCCAGAGGGTTATTATTATACAGCTGAGAATCATTACTGTAATATAACATGCATTGTTTTGGGAATGAGGTTATGATGAGCCCATACTGCCACAGTCCATTGCCTCTAACTGTGTTGCTGCACACAGTGAGCACTGTCTGGATTCAAAAGGGCATGAGCCCCCCCATGAAACACAGAGTTTTATGAATTCATAATTTAAAGCAATGCTTTACAAGCCTCGTCTGCAGATATTTTCCTGTTGGGTAAAATGGATTTCACTGTGTTTCATGCTCCATCTGTTTCTCAAGCTGCCTCACATGACCTTCTGTAGACACACAACCACTCCGATACTCCAAGTAGACACGGTAACAACAGTAATCTGTCACTCTCAGTTGCTGAAGAATTCCATTAGATTTCCATACACCTGCAATCAAAGCTTCAAGCTGCTGCCCATGAAACACACTAAAGTCCATCACATGTGAACATGCAGAGGGCAGCTGAATAATTGATGCTGTCTGTGTCTGCTGTTATAAAACCATCTGTGATTTTCTGGGCTCCTTTTCTGGCTAGAGAGCTTCAGGCATCACTGTGCCTCAGTGTCTATGCAGTCATGCAGGTCCCCCGCCATTCATGTGCTAGATGAGTCAGAGTGCACTGACACGCACTGTGACATGAGCTGTTGTTTTAGATAACTTTTCCAGCAAAGGCAACATTGACATGTTTGTGTATGGGTCGTTTTGCTTTGCCAGTTATGCTTTAAAGCTAATGTAAGTGCTTTCTGAATTTTGTTGATGCTATTTAACATATGCATTTTTTGAACACCAGGTGTTGGGAAATGGTAGCCATGGACGGCAGCCGTATGAAGTGCATCATGACTCCTGCCCGTGATTAGGTTTAGGCAACAAAAGATTAAACCAGTTTAGAGCATAGACATGGAATTAGTTTTTATGAAAGTAATAGGTTTCTGAAGAGCCATTATGAAGCTCAGCGTGCTCCGGCTCTCATCATGTTGGCAATATCTGACCCTGCTGAAACCCCACATATCCAGATATGGGCAAAAAAGTGGAGTGTGGGTGGAGCACAGACTTCTTGGACAGTCTGATTAACTTTACAACAAGCCATATCCAAAAGATGTATGAAAAATGATTTAAAAGGCAAGAACACCAAGTCAAGTTTAATTGATCTGAATTTGCTGAAGTGATGCCCCGCAGACAGCTAGTTAGTTATATGTCACTCAGAGCAGCAACATCCCTAATCATGCATATATTTAATCCTTTATATAATTTAAACTAGTAAATAAAATAAAAATTCACTGAGTTGGCTTGGATGGAAAAAGTAGTAATAGAATCCAGAAAAATATGTTGTATCAGGTCTTCAGGTTTGCATCAGTCGTTAATTCAACTTCAACATTGGGCATTTCAATATTGGCCTATGGAGGCTGACCTAACTTTGAGGCCATCCAGTGGCCATTGCTGGAACTGCAGTTTATTCTCCAAATCTAAAGATTCTCACTTGAGAACCACTGAGTTTTTAGTTCAGTGTTACCATGTATAATTTTTGAAAATTATTAATGCTGTAAAGCCATATTTTGACATGCGATGCCATACCCATCAAAACTATATAATTTTTTGGTTGCAACAAATACCTCTTGCAGAGAAAAGAAAATATTAAAAAAAATACAGATATGATCAGTATAAATAATTTACTCCATGGCCAATTCCAGGTAAAAACTTTTTCACATCATATCAGTACAAAACCATATCCAGCCTGAATTTGTTTTTTCTGAAAAAATCTTTCCTGTTGCAAATTGGTAGTATAAAGGCATGATAAATACACAAATCCCATGATACCACACTACTTCACTGCATTATAAAAAAACCTTTGGTATACATTGTTTTGACAAAAATATTTCTAGCAGCAGAGATTGCATGTTTGGTAGTTAAGGTTTACAATAATTTTTTGTTAATTATATCACTACATTTCATAAATTCTGCTGCAAAAGTCCATCCTCAAACTTTTCTTTTGAAAAGTTCTGTTCACAGTTTAAAAATGTACTCAGCAACTTCATCTCATCATTTTCTGTATTTACCACTGCTGAGCTTTCCCTCTTGACTATTTTCATTTTGCCTACATTTATGCCTCTGTGAGAGTGGTTTTCTGTTATCTGATGAGCTTAAAACAGTCCATCCAGTCAATAACGCCTCAGCTGCCACTCTGACATACCCACACAGCTACCAATCACCAGTCATCATCTGCTTTATCAGTCCATTTAGCTGCACGACTGCTCCCAGCTCCTGTTGATAAAACTGCCAGTATTAAAGCTCTCCACAACCACAGTGGGATTGTGTTGCTCACAGATTGTGTGGCCATCCACATAATATTGGCTCACTTTGAACCACAAATGGAAAAGTCATATCTGAATGTTGACATTAATGCTCTATATGTATAAACAGATCCCTTGATGTGGCCACTTTTCTGAATGCCACAGTACAGCAACAAGTGCATTTAGACCTAATTTGAGCATGTGTTCACCCTAACAGAGACATGATGGAGAACAAACCTTTGTTGGTCCATTTTACAGGAATGTTTTGGATGTGCCTTAAACTCCCATTTATTAACCTTGGTGTGAAGTTTTTGATGTGTTGTTTTATGATTTATATTTAATTTGTATTATTTCATATTCAAATAACACACCTATGTACTATGTATGACTGCAAAGTTCAAGTTATAAATGTTTAGAGAATATTAGTCCAAAATAGTATTAACTGCATCCTGGTAATATAAGTTTTTACATTTTTCCTCGTTGTACTTTCTTTTTTATTCCCACAACAAAAGCTAAACAAAACACGTTTCTGACGATCATGCATGTAATCAGTGTGACATGGACGTCACTCTGCACCAGCAGCATACCAAATGAATCAAATTGAATGTATATTCTTTATGTAATGTTTTCTTCAGTGGATGAAAGTCTCAGAAATGGGATTGAGAAGCGGAATATAGAATAAAGGTAGAAAATGTCAAATTAACTATATATTTTACTTGAGTATTCAGGTGGTTACGCTGCAAATATAAAGCTAGGGAGGGAAATGAAGATGATAAAAGAAAATATGTATTCATGTTTATTTTTTTAATATGATATATGTTTTTTATTTTCCCTTAAGCAGAGTTAATTTCAAGCACATACATTCAAGCGTTTCTATTTTCCCCTTCAGAACTTCAGATTTCACTTTATTTTCAAAGACAAAATACAAAAGATCATAATACCTTAATGCCAGCTTGCTGTCCAATTTAATTTTTCTTTTTAACATTTAATTTTGACCAGATTATCCTACAATCAAATCCTACAGAAGTCTTTTTAACATTTTCTCTTAATTTTTTTTATCTTCACTTCCAATTTGAATTCTGTCTAATTGTTCATTAGTCATAGTCCATCCCCTGAAATTGTGAGACATGTTTATAAAACATCACAGCTGAATATGTAGATTTTTTGAAAATGATAACCCTGGTTTGTATTTGAAGTTAGACGTACTTTAAGGATCTTTCTAAGAGTTTTGATGATATGTGTTTTATTTTAAATGTACATGCTTGACTTGTGTTCATGGCCTCTTGTGAATCTGTCTGACAAAGACACAGGTTTACTCAATCTCTTATAAATTTTATTTTTTAAAGACTCAGAAAATATACTCTTTAACTAAAAAGACTCTATTAATTCTGTTTTTTTATGTTTCTGTGCTTAGAGAAATTTGTGAGCCAGCAGATGAAGGTCACTTAGTATAATTCTAAACTACAGCCACTTCTGCCATTGCCAAGATTAAAACTGATGAGGAGGTAGTAAAACAAGGGAATCAACTTCAGTGTTACAATTTCAATCTTCTACCACAGGGGGGCAGTCAGGCAGCATGCCGAAGAGCTCCTGAGCTGACGTCGCTGCCTCCTCTCCTGTCAGGGAAAAAAGGCACCAGCAATGAGGAGCTTTTCAGCACATTCACTGCCTTGTGTTCTGCTAACGAATTGTTACAGCAACAGATCCACCCTGAAATGAATTTTTGTCGCACTTGCTTTGAAAGTGAATCCACATCCAGAGAGGCTGCAGCTTGAGCCTCGGAGGCCGGGATGATAGTTCCCTTCTCTCTGCTTCTGATGTGCTGTTGCAGGTGGTTTTCTGGAAAGAACTCCTAACAGCATGAAATAAAATGACATTTTTTTTCCTCCCACTCACATGACACTCACACTCAACATTTTCCAGTGATGTACCAAACCCAGCTTCTCGCTGATAGGATTTAGTGCAATAGGTTGCCACTGTGAGCTTTGTGTTATTGCTTCAGCATCACAGTCGTATTTATTGCTGCAATTTTGCCCTTGGCTCCACCAGCCTCCTCGGGTAAAAAAGGCAGAAAACAACATGTGAGCATGTGTGTGTGTTTTAGACACAGAAGGCTTGCTGAATAGGCCAAAACAAAGAGACTTGAAACTACAAAGAAGTGCAAATGAGCTATGAAAGGACATACAAAATGTCAAAGAACTGCAAAAAACAACAGACGGCGACACACACCGACTGCAAAATGACAAAAAGAAACTCCAGAAATAAAAAAAAAAATTATTGCATAGATTCAACATGAAGAAAAGATGCAAAACACGAGCAAAGAGATGTGGCAAAGAGCCTGGTGAATAACATTCACAAGAGTCAAAACCAAGGTTTATTGGCCGAGTTTATATTTAAGGTGTCTCATTAACATGCAACATGTTTTTTATTTTATATATTATTAATGTATTTATTTATTTCACACATTATGCAGTATACACCTAGTTTGTTAATATTGTTTTTGCCAGACAGCTTCATGTGAAACTGGCCAATTCAGTCTGCAGCCCTGTTGTGGTGTGAGCTCAGCTCAGGAGGAGAACCACAGACCATAAAGGAATTTTCACTGACATGAATAGGAGTTCTGTGAATCTGTGCTAGATTACTCGTCCTCAGCGTCTGGAGGTCTGTCTCAGTAAACTGAAATTGAATTGTAAGGACTGAAATTAAATTGTGAGAACAGAATGTGTGAGTATACAGAGAATTGAATGTTCAGGTAGATTAAAATACAATTTTCAAAGCAAATGAATTCAGTTTCACAATATTAAATTCAGTTTCAAGTTTATTGCAATTTAGTTCCAAAGAATAAATTTAATTTCAAATGATGCCATTCAAATTCATTTTTAATGCAATTATTCCAGCTGCCCAGTTCAAATTGAAATATTAATAACTTGAATTCAGTTTCTAGTGGCACTCAGACCTCTGTGGACATGGAGATGTCTGGAGCTCTGCCCTCCTGCAGACACAGCAGCATTTCCTGCTGCAGCTGCTGAAGGACTCATCTCTTTTATTCCTCTTACATACAGTCCACACAGTTCTCATGTCTTCCACTGATAGACTTATCATTACTGAAAGTGTGAGATAAATGTAGCAAAAATACTTAAAAGGGGAATTAATAGAACTTATGATCTTTTTAAATATACACACACAAAGTAACGACTTATTATAGTAGGGAGAGAAAATGCAATTTGTTACTGTAGTGCCTGGTTTCCTGTGATTTTACGTTAGGTCTTTGGCTGCTGCTGTGTGTCTGTAGTGGTGACGGAGCAGCAGTGGTTATTGGCTGCAACGGTGCCATGTAGGGAGGTGGGGGGTGGGGTGG
>JAQNCA010000017.1:17410877-17431294 GCA_029783725.1 Acanthurus tractus | reverse complement strand
CTCTCTCTCTCTCTCTCTCTCTCTCTCTCTCTCTCTCTCTCTCTCTCTCTCTCTATATATATATATATATATATATACATGATGCTACAATAAATACAATTTGCATGGAATCTAATTAAAAATTTAGGATACAAGGAAGTGTATTGGTTATTATTACAACAGGTTGCATAATGGAATTAAAATGGGGTTCCCTCTTGATTGATTAATTGATTGTATTAAAAAATAAAATAAAATTGTTAAACATGGAGGAGTGCAGATGGTGCATTTAGTAGTCTCACAGCCTGAGGGAAAAGGCTGTTCTGTAGTCTGGTGGTGCAGCAGCGAATACTCCTGTATCTTTTGCCTGTGGCTGGGGTGGGTGTTGTCTTTTAGTATCCTTTTGGCTCTGCACAGGCACCTCACCTCCCCGATACCGCTTATGCTTGGTAAATGGGTACCAATGATGATTTGGACAGTTTTAATCACTCGTTGCAGAGTCTTCCTGTCCACTGCCGTGCACATCCTATGCCAGTTTGTGATGTTTCCAGTCAGGATGCTTTCAATCACTCCTTTGTAGAAGTTGACAAGAACTTGGTGTGGGAATTTTGCTTTCTTAAGTTTCCTAAAGAAATACAGCCGTTTCTGAGCTTTATTAAAGTTTTAAAGTTCAGAAATGTGCTACTCTGCCTTGGTCTGACTCCATCCTTTGTCAATAACATGTCACAGCTCATGGCCTGCTTTCATCCTATTATTTTGAACAACTATGCATAATTACTGTGTGGATTTGGTGTCAGATCAGTGAATCTGTGAGTGGTCTGTGCAGTGTTGGTTACTGGGGCGCATGTCCTGCCAGCGGATTCCCTTCAGCAGACACCCTCATCATGTCGGCCCCTTTTCCTTCTGTATCAAATGAAGATTTTGCTGCTCTTCCTGATCACACAACTTTATGAAGCAAGTTTTTAGGCACAAAAATAACTTTAAGAAGAAAAGATGTAGGAAAGATCCTTCTGTAGCATTTTTTTCCATGCTCTGACAGATTAATTACTGTATGTAGAAAGACTTCAATTTGAGTGGGGTTATTTTTTTTCTTATATTTATTTTTGAATATGCAGCCAGAAGCCTAAGACTTCCTTTCTATGTATCTTACTGTCTCTCTCTTTGATCTTTAATTAAATGCTTTATATCACATGTTCTTTTCATTTGTATGTTGTATGCTTTTAATCAATCAGGCAGCTGCTTCTGAGGACATATTCAGTTGAATGGAGGTCAGAGTCAGTGTGGACTGAGATGACGGACATTTTAACAGCACTTGAGTACAGCTCATGTCTCTCTTTTGATGTTGATTTCTAATATGGCTTAGAAATACATCTATTCTCTCATCATTATATCCCAAAGCGAGAAGCTTTACATAATCTGCATACTCTAAATGAACCTGTAGGGCAAGTCTGGAGTTATTGTAAAGGCCCTGACATTGATTAACCCAACATCAAAGTAAAAGCAGCAACAAAAGCTGAATGTTGCATCGCCTCACCGCACCTGTGTCTTGCCCAAAAAGTTCCACACACCACAAAGACTACAGATCCCCCCTGGTATCAGGTAAAAAAGAAAAATTGAAACCTGTTACCTCAGTTTAACAAATCTTTGCCTCAGATAAACTAAGCTGTTGTCCTTTGGTTCAACTAATCGGGGCACTTGGTTTAATAATCGGTGCCCTCAATTTAGCTAATGACGTCCTTCTGCAGGCAGAAGGAGGACATCTCTACGGGTGTTGTTTGTCTGCTAAACAGGAAATACACTGTGGTCACAATTTTACCTGAAACCTTTCTACAAAGAAGGAGGAGTACAACCGTGACTGCTTCTGCCAAGTAACAGTAACTAAGTCCAGTTTACTCATTTAAGCGGCAACTCCCAGAGGGACGTCCTCCTTCTGCCTGCAGAAGGACGTCATTAGCTAAATTGAGGGCAAAGATTATTAAATTGAGGGCACAGGTAATCAAACCAAGTGCATAGATTGGTTAAACCAAGGGAACAGTTTAGTTAAACTCAGGAAACGCTTTGTTAAACTTTTTTCTTCACCTGATACCAGGGGAGCTCTTTAGCTGACAAACAACTAGCATGTATGTTCTGTCTCTGCTGGAAAATTACCTTTCAGAGCAACAGATGCAGGTAGCCAGCATGTGTCAAAAAAACAAACAAACTGAAAGACCTCGGCATATGCAAACAGTTATTATGATAAAGCAGCTTTTACGTGCCATTTTTACACCATGCTTTTTTTCAGTTTTGTAATATGAGTCTTATCTTATGAGAATAAGTTATCAAAAATATGTTTGATTAATAGTTTCAAGTGACAAGCCCCTTTTTTTTAGCTACTGTCTTTTAAATTTTGAAAGAGGAAAAGAAGAGCTGAAGAGAAAGATAAGAAGAGACCAGGCTGAGGTGAAATCATGGATAGTACAGCAACAAGTTCAAGGGGATTTTCTGATCCTGTGTCAGTTGCTAGACTTAAAGAGACCCATAAACCAAAAGGCTTTGCTGGCCTCTTTCCTGTTTGGTTTCACATGTTAAAGAAACTTATCAGTCTAGTCATCCAGCGCAAAACATTAGCTACTGGAGATGTATTTCTATGGGGGGGGGGGGCAATCAGTATTTTCTCTTACTGGTGGGCTCCTCTGCTGTTTAAACCTGCCGGATCAGCAAAGACTGAGTGGGATCAACTGTGCAGAACACGTAGCAAAAGAAGGGCGATACATGCTCACTAATGGTCTAACAGTGGTATCAGGGTGTTAGATTGTTTTTACCTTGACTATTCCTAATTCATACAAGCATAAACAAACAAGGTTGCAGAGATTATGGCGAAAAGCATTGCATGAGGCAGAAGGAAATAGGATCCCACTTATTTAGACCCCAACTGGTGATTTGACAAGTTTACAGCAGGCAAGAGTAATGTCAACACTGAATAAAATCTCCTGCATATGCCCGGCAGATCACCCTGTATTTCTCATCCTTGCTGTATAAATAAGTGAACAGGAGGTGGGTTATCAAAGGGAGAAAATGAGAACAGTATGGTGCATATGAGAATAGAGAAGTATAAAGAATGAAAGCACTTTCTTATTATGTGGCAGCGGGAGCAGCAGCCAGCTCATTAGAGTGCAGGAGATCCCTTATACCAGGCAGGTGATGGTACACAACTCTATGAGCGCCTGGCACTTGCGTGGCGAGGAGGGCCCTGCATGATCACACAGTAAACGAAATGAAAGCGCACAGGAGTCGTTAGTATTCATGGCAGTCTATGTCCTTGTAACGGCATGGAATTTTAGTTTTATCTCATTGGAGGATCTCATCCATTATTTAGAATGCAGGCGCAAACCGACAGACGCTCCTCAATAATTCCTGGAGAGCTCGACTAACTCTGCCTCTGCTGCTCCTCGCTCTCTCTTTTTCCACACTCTCTCTCTTTCTCTTCTCTTCTCTTCTCTTCTCTTCTCTCTTTTTTTTTTTTACTGTTTTCTATTCCTCCAGCCCCCCTACTCTCTAATATCACTCTACAAGTGTGTGTTTGGTCAACCTGGACTAGTATGCTCTGACATTACAAAGGGTATGCAGTACACACATGCAACATTGATACCTAAAACCCAACCTGAGAGGTTTTAAAAGAAAGAATGACGTTGCCTTGGATGAATATATCATGCAGAAGCTTGAGTGGGTCCCCATCCTTTGTTAATTTCCTGTCAGGCTGCTCTATTATTTATGCACATACTGTGAATGTGAAATGTTTGCATGCAGCTGCAGAGACCGCTGGAGCACTTGGACTGACCTCCCACTGAGACTTCACACATGCAGCCTCTCAAACTCCCATGTGGCTGCCACACATTGAGATTCTGTTGACTTCCTGAGCCTGCGCCTTTCATGGTGACACCCAGACGAAGATGATCCCTGATCAAAATGTTAATCAGTGGATTTATGTGGGATAAGATTGTCATTATAAAATGTGGAACATGGCCATCCTTTACAGTGTTTGACTGAAGGTATGACAGTGTTGTATTATTTACATTAAATATATGCCAATCCTGAGTCTGGGTATTAGCATAAGTTGGACAACAGGTGGCAGTGTTGGTCTGAATAGTGATCCTTGGTGCATAGAACTCTTTTTCTCCTAAACGCACCCAATAGGTGATGACTGAAGACAATCCTAGGAACAAACATATGATTAACAGTGACAGGGTATTTGTTATTGCCAATCAAGCGTTGTCTGAATGTCTAAAAAGTTCTCTGTGTAAGAAGAATCTGAAAAAATATGTCTAATTGGAGTTGGAATTAAAAGGGCTGGTGTGTAGTTAAAGGTAAAGTATGTCGAGAACAGTTGGAGGAAATGATCCAGCGCATTCTCATCTGACATGCTCTGTTTAGCAGTCCTTCAGCTAATTGACTGGACTCTCTTTATACTTGAAACAATTAGCAACGCAGCCAACAATGAGATGTAGCTTCATACACTAAGAGGCAACTGATGCAAGACCAAGCACAATGTTTACCTGCCCTTTTTTTCTTTTCTAAAGAGAGTATTGAATGTGAACTATCTTGTTGTCAAAGCGTCAGCCTTCAAGGAAACGGCAGGAGAGGAGATTTAGAGTCTTTTTTATTTATTTATTTCTTAACCACGGGCTTGTCTGCCCTTGAATGAGCTCAGGTGTGCTTTGAGATTTTTTTGTGATGTGCAGACGAGAAAGGTCAAATCAAAATAAAGTCTCCTTTTTAAACTGATTTACAGTTTTCCTTTTTTTTTTTTTTTTTTTGCTATGTTCATGCATCTCAGCCCAAGTTTTGCTTTCATTTCCTTGACGGGCCCTTCTTCCCTGTGATAAGTACATACGCAGTGATGTGATGTGACATTTCCAGAGAATCAATAATTTAGTGTGCAGTAGGTTTTGTGTCTCTCAGTTAAAGACGTGTTAAACCAGCAAATGCTCTGTTGAATGTAAATGTCCTCAGAGCTCTTGTTTCCTTACTCAAACTGAAGCACAATAGACTGGGGCTGGTTTCATGCCCTAACAAACTAGAGGACACTGTAATATGTTAAGAGAATGTAAATGTGAATGTATTATCTTTGGTGAAAAGCTTATCAGTAAAATAAAACATTCAGTAACATTCATTCTGTTGCTTTGCATCCGCGTGGCAGGAGTGTGTTGCAATGCCTCAGCTGTTGACTTAACTGATTTCCTGTCAGCAGAGCTGTTGGGTCAGAATTTGAGGGCATAACATTCAAGGGTATGATGTCGTAGAAAGAGCCGTGTCTATACCCAGACAGTCTCCATTGATTTGGAAGTGTGGTCTCACATTTTGAGCATTTGGATTGGTTCTCTTGTTTATTTTGCAATGCTTCTAAAGCCAGACGGTCATGTTGTTAACAGACACTGCCGGAAATTCAGAAATATCATCTTTAAGAATCATCTTTAAGAAAAAAAAAAATCCTAAAAAAAAGAAGTCAAACGTAATAAGTGACATTACTTTGCAATTAAGTTATCAAAACAGTTGTATTACTTAATATATGGCTAAAGGGTAACAATAACTCTCCATAATGCACGTGTTTTGTTAATTAATATGCTAAATCATTATGTTACACAGGAGACAACAAGCAAAGCCTGTAATTAAAGAAAATCTTTCCTTATTGGTGTGCTCAGTAGACTATTATATCAATGTAACTGTCATCCCTGCAGGCTGGCACTCCCACTCGCAGTGTCTTGTTATATATGTTAATTAGGATGTGTGTTCCCTGTGGAGGTGATGCCCACCCCACCTTCTGCTTCCTGATGCGTAAAGCTGAGGACAACAATTTGAGTGACAACCTGCCAGGTCTTCCAATTTCAACCAGACAGGAGACTGAGTGGTCACAAAATCCTGCCAGCTCAGCAGTCAGCGCAGCCGTCAGACTGTTGTGTGTTTGACTTGTTTCTTCTTTTCTCGGATAGTTTTAATATACTTTTTTATTAACTAGAGGCTATGCAAAGCTTAGATTCAAAACTTATTTCACTGTTGCACAAACACTAGATATTCTTTGTCTTCAGACACTGAGAGCAGGGGTGCTGTTTTATTGTTATATTAGTTTCTGCAAACTTAAGTCAGGTGGTAATGTCTTATTTCTATTCTCGTTTCTTCTAAAAAAGGCAGTTGTGGTCTTCCTTTTGTTGTACTTACTTACTTGATTTGAACAACATCCGCTGGCCCTTTTTCTTTGTAGTCTGCCGCTCAAGTTATCCAATGTTCTTGCAAAAAAAAATACTTTTTTCGACGAAACAACAGTTTTATGTTAATGTTATGTTAAACACACTGAGATTCAGCCTAGATTTGTATATATAACAGGTTAATCAGGAGATTGTAATGTGTTATATCCCAAATTAACACAAGTGTATGTTAACTTTCTTCCCTTTACCTGAGTAAGGTCATTTTGTTGATGTATTTCAGTCGTATCTCTATATTTCATTTCTTTAGTGCGCAGCGTATAATTTCAATAATAGCATTTGTTTATTCAATTTAATCATAATAGGGCTGACAGAGAAAAAGGACCATCTGTTAGAGAAAGTCATCAGCTTTCCTCAGTGTAACAGTGACATAGTGGGTGTAACCCTTGTTAAACAGCAGCCAGAAACCTGGTAGTGACTGATTATCAGCTGATATGACTCAACATAATAATCCTAATAACACACATTACATTCTGTATAAGCAAATTCATAATACAAAGGAGCAGGTAACTAGGGATTAGCCCTTGTTTTTAAAGGTATTGGAATGAATAGGTAAATCCCCTTCCTCTTATCTTAAGAGTACAGGCTCTTAAAAACGGGCTTGTGTTGAAGTGCCCCAAAGGCTACAAAAATCAGGCATAAAAACTCCCTCGTCCCTGTCTCCATCCGAGCCTTAAATGATCCGGGCCAGAATAAGCAACCTCGGTGTTGTTGTTGTTGTTGTATTACTGCTGTTGCTACTGTTGTTTTGTTGTTGTTGCTGACACCAGCACTGTCACCGTGGTGGTGATGATGATGATGATGAAGATGATTGATGATTTTTAAAGGACTGATGGGCTACAGTGGACTTCTAATAACTGAGATAGTCACACATATTGTATTTTTACACGTGTCTTGTGACTGTTTTATGTTTTAATGTCTCTCACGCCCGCTGCAGCACAAATTGCCCGTCTGGGACGGATAATAAACTTGATCCTAAAACCCTGAAACTAATTGTAGAAAAAACAGGTATTTTTACATGTATACATTTGTCATGTGCAGAAGGAAATACTTTCATATGCATGTTAGCACCAGATACCAAAAGAGAAAAACATCCATTCATGGTCGCCACTTGACCTTACCTACATGTGTTTGGACTGTGGGAGGAAGTCAGAGCACCTGGAGGGAACCCATGCAGACAGGGGAAGAACATGTAGGCTGCGAATAGAAAGGCAGGGTTTGAACTCAGAACTCTCCTGCTGGGAGGTAAAAAAACCGCTGCACCACTGTGCCACCCACAGTCTGATGTGCTGCATGTAAAAATTAGCCTAACCCCCCACAGCAAGAAAAAACAACAACATCAAAAATCTTTACATCCGCTGGCTATTTACACTCTACTAGCAAGTCTCTGTCTGGGAGTTTGTCATCTCAAACAGCCCTTCACATGTACTACTTTTATATTCTAATAAAACATATTAATTGTTGTAATTTTAATGAAAAAAGGGTTTATAAAAATATACTTCAGCCTCATTAGAATAGATTTTAGATGTACTTAGAAGTTGAGATGAAACTACTTTCCTTTTGATGCCTGTTTAAAACTTTTCTTTTAGAAGATAAAAATGCAGTAGGGTGCTGGAGCATCTTCCCTCTCTGGCCCTCTGGTATGCACTCATTCATATTCTGGAGTCACAAACGAAAACAGAGGAGCCATTTTAATGACTTCACACTCATCTGAAATCTAAAAAGAAAAAAAAAAGATAAAAAAGACCAGCAGCACGAGAGAGAAAGTCCAGATAGGGATGACGGTGAGCCGAAGTTTTATGTTTGTATC
Source organism: Acanthurus tractus (assembly GCA_029783725.1). Classification (NCBI taxonomy): domain Eukaryota; kingdom Metazoa; phylum Chordata; class Actinopteri; order Acanthuriformes; family Acanthuridae; genus Acanthurus; species Acanthurus tractus. The sequence goes on along the minus strand of JAQNCA010000017.1, from coordinate 17,423,272 downwards.
TCATGTACTTTTAGTCTTTTTTTTGCCTTTTGCCTCCAACTGTTATTAAAGGTCAGTTTGTTACAGTCCAGTTTGTTCCTGCACAGATTGTTTCCATTTTACTATCTCTGCCTCGGCCAGCTCCAAAGCCAGATTACACCGTTATTTACAACATCCACAAACTGACATCAACTGCTCAGCTTTACAACAATTTGCGCTATTAAACATTCTTGTGGTCTACAAGCTGAAAAATCCCTAATGAGAAAATCCATCTTCATCTTACTTCAAGTTTGCAGTGAGAGCCACAAATGATGTTCTAAAATAATTCCCACTCCAATGCCATCTCTGAAATTATAGCACTAATGCACACTGACACTTGTGGAAAAAGGATTTCACAACAATCACTGTTGGTTGTTGGCTTTCAAACACTGTTGTTTTGAAATAATCATAGCGGTCATAAATTGTTTAGGAGGGGGAAGAGAAGTTAAACTATTATTAGTATTATCAGCAAGGGGAAGATGTGGGATTAAAGTCCCTTTGGGAGAGCAAACAGAGCAAAACAAGAAGCATATGCACAGTTTATGGCTATAAATAAAAAAAGAGGATGAAAGTCGTCTTTTTTACTGGCTACACTACAAAGTCATTGACCCGCTTTTATCACAACACATGTTCAGAGTCAAGTGCAGAATTATCCGCGGTGCTGTGAGAGTTTTACAATTTTTAGCATCAAACCATGGAGAACTTTGTTGTCCTGATTTTCACCAACATCATCTCAATTTGCTACAATTATTGACATCTGTATTTCATCACCCATTATCCCATTATGAAGATTGTTTTCACCATGATCACTTCTACTGTCAGTCACCCTTCAAAAGCATCATGAATCATCATGTTTATCTTTATCGTAGGTTTCACTATCTTCATTCTCCATTTTCACATCTGACATCATGTTAAAAATGTTGTGCTGTGTAATCATCAGCATTATTTTCAGAATTCAACAGTTATCATTTATTTTTATGAATAATTTCCTGAGTTTCATCCAATTTTCATCATTCACTTTACTTTTGAGTGAAGTCAAAAGTCATCCATATTCATGCATGTATATGGTTACAACACAAAAACAGCAAAACTATCAGCATATTAGCATGACTCTCATTAGCAAGCTTGTTTGTTACTGATGGCAAAAGTTGTCAACACCATATCTTGATGATAATGTTGTTGGTGGAGAGCAGATAGGATCTCTGCTCTGGATTATTCTGTCTTTGCCAGTCAGCTCCATCTAAAAGCTTCTTTGGCTTCATCTACTAAGTTTTTGCTCAACAAATATGACTCCAACTATTTGTAAAACCAAAACCCCCGTGTGTTTCTCCTCTTTGGCTGTTTGTGTCTGAACTTTATTATAAGAAGGACCCACCTGTTGTGTCATGAACTTCAACCCTCGGGCAACTAGCATGTGTATGCTTCTGTGTGTGTGTGTGTGTGTGTGAATTTGGGTGTGTGAATTAGGTTGCGTGGCTGTGAATCCAGTCGTGTTTGGAAGCTGTCATGAATAAGTGATGACATGGTAACACAGGAGACTCCTCTTTGGGACTTGGCGGTATCACAATGCAATGAAAGGAAATCAGGTCGGGCCCCTGTTGCCTCTGCTATGTTACACTCCGAGGTGGAGTGAGAGAGTGATGGATACAGATGGGTGAAAGGAAGTGCTGGGTGAAAGGTGGAGGTACGCTCAAACAACAGAACACCAAAACATCCCGAGCAGACCAAACCTTTTTCTGCTTCTAGGAGAAAATTTACAGAGCAAGTTGTGTTAAATTAAATCCTTTTGGGTGTAAACAGTGTATTGCAGAGGGATGTGTTGCAGAAAAATGCAGCTTAAGAGAAAAGAAGAGAGTATTCAAAATGCCTCTAGATAAGTGCAGGCAAAACTCTGTTTATGAAAGAAAACAAGCCCAAGTAGATTGGTACCAGTGTGGGGATACATCGATGCAGGTTTAAAGGGAGGAGGCTGTGTTGTTGGAGGTGGGGGTGTTTGCTGCAGTGTAGCAGAGAGCTACAGAGAAGGACCAGCACCAGCAGCAGCAACAGCAGCAGTCATGCCCAGAGTGAGTGAAAAGCTCCTGAGAGGCAAGAAAAAAAAGGAAGAGGAAGACAAAGAGGGGAGTTACTGTGGGCAATGAAAAACAGATCTATAGTGGGAGAGAAAAAAAGAGAGAGGGAGGAGAGGAGGTGTTGGGAGAGGAGGTGCAGGGAGAGGAGGCATTGAGATGGGTAAGGGCTGTCGAGCTGTACCAACTGCCAATGTAGCAGGAAGAGAGTCGGCGAGGGCACAATAACCCAAAGCGAACCGAAGATCTTTGATAACTCCTCAGAAAACCAACTTAGTAGTGAAACTGATGTGAGCAGGCTTGTGTTTGAACCAACACATGCTGTGCCTGGAATGCCTAAGGAAACGTCTGCACTTATAATTAATGATACTTCAGTGGATGGGAGACAGGGCGAGGGGACTTGAATCAAACCTCATGCTGCTGCTGTACTTTTAAGTGTTCACAGGCTGCACACTCTAAATAATAAAGGACAGTTCAGTATCTCTGTGGGTCCACTGCTGCGCCCGTCTCGCAGAATTCAAATGATACAAAGTTACACCCTCTCCCATTTAGATCCTTTAATCTTTCAGAAGCTGTGTGCCGAGTTCAACACGTGCACAAGAAGAGCAAAAATAATGATGTGTAGGGTTTAATGTAATATTATATGATTTTGTACATTTCTAGAGCCACTGGGAGTGGACACTTAATTTAAAGGACTGATAAATTCACTTATTAATAATTATTTCACATGTACAATGGATCAAAAGATTGTGTGAAATATGGCTGTGAAAATTCTACAGCTCATTATCATTCACACGGCATTTTTAGTTTCTTTAAGCACATTCTTTTGGTTTTACAGCCTACAGCCTTATCTTTTTGCTTCAGTTTCACTTCTCCCATTAACCTTTTCCCAGCAGCAGCAACAGCCAGCTTTTTCATTAAAAATCTCTTATTAACTCTATGTACTTCCTGCTTAGCAGCAAACACTTGAGTGACTGACAACCCAAAAATATTAAAAGGTTTAAGCCATTGTTGATCATTTTTGCTTTGTCTTCGAGGTAAGAGGACAGTTTTTTTTATATGAAAACTACTCTGATGTAAAAATTCTCCATCAAAAACTTGGGTTTTGGAAAGGAAAATCTATAAAAGTACTGTGCTGCGTAATTTTGGTTGGTATTTGCATGAAGAGTTAGGGTTGAATTAAATCAGACCATGTCCCTTCCCAGACTGCAGTGCCTGCACAAAAGCATTAAAAGCAATGCGGTGTTTGCTAAAGGCAGGTGACATTTTGTAAGGCCAGATATTTTGGTGAAAAATGTATTTGCTCCTGCAGTTTTTCTATGTCTATGTTTCACTTTCATGTTTAAATTTTGTATTGAAAGATTTTTTCTATTTGCAAACAACTTGAGACTTTGGGGGTTGCAGACTATATTGCAAAAAAAAAAAAAAAAAAGCTGACAGAAAAAAACTTTGTATAAGGAAACTTTTTAGTAAGCCTTGAACATAATTAACAATTCAGCAAATTCTTTGAGGTTAATAAATGGTCCCTTAAAACTCAAAAAATTGATTCAGTGCTTTAAAATTTTTTAGTTAAATTCTCCCCACTTTTTAATTCCATTTTTGAATTCTATCTACTTAAATTCATCTTTTTGGCAGCAACCATTTCAAGTATCAGTGTGGGTTGGTGGGTGGGCTTCATCTCAGCTTATCACAGCTGGAGGGAAGAATACACATATAGACAGATTCGGTCCTATATTGGAGTTTATGCGGTCATTGTCAGGCATTGTCAGGCAGTTAGCATGGCAGCTGATAGAACAACGAAGAACAATGAGTCGAGTGCCTCTTGTATGCTCAATGCAACACCTGTTTCCCTTCTATCAACATTTGGTCATTTTGATATGTGACTTTCAATCTCAATGAAGGTCCTTTGTTCTAATTGTTTCCCATTTCCGTTTTATGGTCAGGTCCACCTGAGGTCAGCGGAGATACGCACCACATGCAAACCTTATATAGGATTCCCTGTGACCTTGGGTCATACATGCACGGCACATGAAACCCATGAAAAGACTCATGAGACACTTACACATCATATGAACATACTGTAAATATTAAGTAGGTGGTCAACTGCAGGTCAGATGAATACACAATGTGATATTAAATATACATGCAGGATATGCAGAAGTTAAAATACATCCTCCAGTGTCAGTTGGAGGAATCATGCAAAGAAGGTTATGTGATTTCCAGTGATCCCACAGATCCACGGAAATATCGCACACCAATAACTGTGTACATTATAACTGAGGACAGAGCCAGAAGAGATGGAAAAAAGCCCCCTGCACCTTTAAATCTTTCATAATGCTGAACAGACAGATACATTCAAATAGTTTGGTCTCAAAGTAGGATGGATTATTTTGCATTCAGTCAACTTGTTTCTGACATTAATTAAGTAACTTTGAATTTTAGACGAGCATCGGGGTAAGAAGCATTAAAAATACAGATGGGACAATCAAGGTGTTCTGGGGTTTTTGCAGAGCAGATGTCATTTCCTGTGTTCTGGTGCCCTTTGACAGGTTGTTTTATGACTTAAATGGCCACAGCCAACATTAGAAAAATAATGGGTTTATTTGTAACTCTATCCAGAGGAAGTGGTCGACCCTAATACATATTTGTAGACATTTAAAAGCTAAAAGCACAAGTATCGACTCAATGACTGATTCAGAGCCATTTTTTAATAACAACTGTTGTTTACTGTTGCTGTTGTCTAAACATGGGGATCTTTTGATGCTTAAAAAGCTATTACATACTCATAATTTGGTCAAGTTAAAGAAATTAATTCAATAAAGTTAAGAGGCTAAATGTAGTGAGTGCAGTGTAAGTGCCCCCATGCACCCTCTGAAACGCTACATCCATCTTCCAGTCATTTCTACTAGTATGAGGAATCACTCAAGGCTTCTTTCATAATTAGATTTAATGTTAGCCGGTTATATTGGTGGCTTTGTTTAAGAGACAGTCATACATACACGCACACGCACACACACACACAGACACAAGCACACACACACACAAACAAAACACTGCTACTGAGACGTACTCCACATAAAAACAATAAGGGAAAAGACAACAATATATCCAACATATGCCACGTTCAGTGAAAAGTAATAATCTTGTATTTACATGTGGCAAATGTTTCATGAGTGTGTGTGAGGAAACCCCTGATGCTAGCAAGATGACATCATAATAGCTGTGTTGCACAGGCTCCTGATATATTCAAACAAAAAAACTAAATTACTTTTTCTGATATATAAAATAGAAAATACAATGTTCTGAACGTAAAAACTTCTTGAGTCTTCAAGTTTTATTCATTAGTCCTTTTCATCACCATTCAGTTTTCTGTCTCCTACTTCAACATGCAAAACTTTGTTTTTCTTTTCAGTAAATTAACAATTTGCTGAACATTCTGCTGTGACAGTATGTGACTCAGCTCATCTCAGCTACTTGGAGTCTGGACTTTAATGGTCAGCTAATGTTAGCTACCTATCAGTAAGTGTGTGAATGCTGGGTAACAATCAAGGGTGACATCTGGTTACCAAAATTACCTGATCCAGTCACTATTCAACTTGAATCCCTCATGTATACACAAATGAAAGCATCAGGTACTGTGCATCTTTTAAATGGAATGAACTGCTCTCAAGCTGCAGTCCTCAGTCTTCTCTTGAGGATTTTAAAGGTTCACTAGCTGTTGTTAGTTTTAGAATTTTTAATTGTTCTGTAAAGTCCATCTCAAGTAGGTAGAGTAGTTGTGTTGTTAGTTAGTTGTTCTTGTGAGTGTTTAATGTCCTTAGGTCTCTCTTAGATGATAAGATGCTGGCAAAAGTTAAGCTTTGCCAGGAAAAGAAAGCTTGCAATAAGGAGCTTAGAAGTTAAAGTGTCAGAGGAAGGAGGCAGCGATGAAGTCTGTGTCAGAGACACAGTCAGAGACAGTAATAATGTTGTTGTTTATGCACAGCATATTCTCTCTTTTGTGGATTAAGTTATGTTCATGACTGAGGGGATCTGCCAGTATTTTCAAACTTCTGACTCCATCTTGTGCCTCCATCTGTTCAGCTTGACAGAAGATTTATACTTACGTTTAATTTATACTCATTTTAATTAACAAAAAAAGAGTAATTTTTTATATTTAACTCATCGTGTCCTGCATGTCATTGGTAAGTGACCATGAAATAAGTGGGACTATACCCCTTAAAGTGATGACACAGAGACAAAGAGCAAAATGTTTTATCTAAAATAAGGTAAAAAAATAAAGGTTTCAGGTAAACAAAAATAAATATTTGTTTGCTCCTATAATGGACAAAATGAAATGAACTTTTCTCTCCAAACTGTATCAGCCCGTGTGATATATACGTCCTGGCCCACATCTTTACTTCTTTAATCCAACACAGTTCTTGTTGCTAAAGGCAGCCATTCTGGACAATGATTGTATTTTCACCTTATGGCCTCAGAGATTGTCAGAAGTCTCTGAATCAATGCTTGAAATGAGCACTTAGTTTAATATGACACAGACAAAAGCTCTGTCAAGCTGCATTGACCAGACAAGGTCAGATAGGAAGTCAGACACAAGAAAGGCATAAAGAATGTGGTCTATTTTCAACATAAAATTCTCTGAACTTAGAAAACAACAAAAGAGAAACTTTTTAATCACAAAACTAACTTTTTCCTTGTAGAGGCAAAAAAATCATAAAAAGTCAACAAACGTGGGGTGTGAAGTCGAACAAAAGATGGAAGAAAAAATTGTGTCAAACGAACACCATCAGAGCCATATTTGACGTAATCAAGCTGTGTGTTATCTTCAGCCGACCGAAGTGCATTAACAGGTAAGAAACACACAGGTTGTGCTAATTAGGACCTTGGTGAAAAAAAAGTGAAATGAAAGAAAGTTGAGGTGAATATTCCTGAGGGCAAAAGACAGCAGGAATATATCACTATTTCTAGAAGAAGCTGGTGTTATTTTTGGATGTGTGAAAAGTGTGAAGAGAGAGAAGACTGTAATTGCTTTTTAATTACACACCATGTAGCTTCACAGTGTGTCTCCATTTATTGTTCTTTTATTAGGCAGCCTATCAGAGAAGAGTCTGTCTGCAGGCCTAATCTGCACTGAAGATGGGACTGTTTTAGCTCAAACCCAGCATTCTTTCCTCCTCTCTCCCTCCCTCTTTCATCCATTCATCCATGCTGTTCTTTTCCCTCTTTGTGCTGTGATTCACTCAATTTCATACCGTAACGGGCTGACAGGCAATTAATTTAGGATTAGACCAATTAAGAGGATAAAGATGGGGTTAAATCTCTGTGCAGGGATGTTTTGTCCCAGTGCAGGAGAAAATGTCTAGTTACACTTTGGTAAACTTTGTCAAAAATTTGAAATTGGATTCATATATATATATTTTTTTCCGGATCCAAGCCCATCTGTCAAACTCTCCGCACTTTAGTCCTTTATAAAAGTTTCATAAGACTTGTTTAAAGAAACCTGCATTGTGTTTTCTTGAGATAAATTAACTTAATATATCAGGAAAACAAGCTTTGTATCTTGAGATTAGAAAATGATTAGGCTGTGATCCAAGGGCTGAAATATTTAGTTTGGGGGTTAGGGAACATTAATATCAAGCATGAATCATAAGTGTCAAACTTTTTTTTTGTTCCCCTTCACAAAAAAACCCCCTCATATATAATGAACTTCAAAAAAACACGATATTCTACCTGTAATATTGTTATGTAAGTGTTTTTTGAGTATTACGATGCTTCAGAAAGACGTGAGACCTGTATCTTGACTTCTATCTACTTCTTTTTTCTCTGTTATCCTATGAAGATGAGAAGCACTTACAATGACTAAATGAGAAATGTAGATAATGATATTTTTCTGCAAATTCTTAAATGATTTATGAAAGCTCTGAGTGGAAAGGCTACAATATTGCACATCATATAGTGGGAATTAGAGGAAACAAATTCAATCAATATACTAATGAAATGCCATGTGGGGGGTCAGCAACGTATTTGACTTTTGAGTGTTAAATAAAATATCCAATCTTGCGAGTTTGTCCTGGATATAAATGCACAAAAAGAGGTGATGAGATGCAGTGATCAGCTCTAAGTTTTGCAGAGTTTTCAGTTCACGCAAAACTCAGCAGAACTCTGAGGTAGAACTGCTCATGGGATGGAAATGTCTATCGTTTCTGCCAACAGGTGTCCAACAGACACGGTTGATCTTCAATGGAAAAATTCTATTCACTTTAACCCAGTGTTTCTTCTGGCACCACCGGCTAAGTTTTTTTGCACACAATGCCACATGCTGGGATATAGTATCTCAACATTATTCACAGACTGGCACAAAGTTAAACACAGACACTGATGATACCCAGAAAATGAGCCCTATTATTTTCAGCGAACCTTTGACTTTTTAAAGCTCTTCAAAGTTGACATTTGTAGTTTTGAATAAAAAAGATTTCACAATTATTTCCTCTTTGCCCTAAGGATACATTTGAAAACTTTGGTAACTCTCTGACTCTTCATCTCATGCCATCATCAGATCAAAATTTTAATTCTGTCCAGTACCTTTGTTTATGACTAAATACCAAATATAAAGCAACAACATTCCCATCAGTTCTGCTTTATGTTGCTAATATTATTCATTCATTCCTGGTACCTCTCATGTCTAAAGAGGCCTTCAAAGTGCTTTATTCTCCTACTAAATATTTCTTGTTAAAGATGAAACCTTCTGTTAGTGAGCATTTTTTTATGCTTTAGGCTTTTCGCCTTTTTTTATATACGACAGTTGAGGGAGTGACAGGAAGCGGGGGGGTTTCGTGACATGCAGCAAATGGTCATAGCCGCTGCATGGAGAACGAAGCCTCTGCACATGGGATGCCCATGCTACCGACTAAGCTATGCAACGCCCCGTTAATGAGCATTTTTAATGAAATGACTCATGGTGCTGCATTTGTAGGAATCATTTATTATTTTCAAATTACTTTGTCATACTGTTTCCAGGAAGTGAAGTAATAAATTACACTGACTTTCCATAATAATTCATTTCCCTTTTCTTTTGCATACTTTGTATTTTTTGAATATTAGTAGCTTACATACACTGGCATCATAAATGTTGTACTACACTGCATTTTAAATTGAAGCAGTTCCATGTGAGAAGTCACACAAACATACATGGTTATAAAAAGGAGCCATGTCAGTGAATGCATCAGAAAGCTGCTGGTGTGTCTGCAGCTGCAGGAGGGCTGAGCTCCAGAGAGCTCCATGTACACAGAGGTGATGCTAAGAAATATATAGGTGTAATAAATATAAAATGTCCTTAATGTTTAATACTCACTAGCTGAGTGTCAGGGGGAATGTGTGGCTTAGCATTTTGTGAACAATGCAACACAATTACATAGTTAATGTCATTGTGGGCTGATACTCTGGGACTGCACAGTGCTTCAAGCTCCAAGAATGTTACAACTACACACTCACTGTGGTGCTGGTTTAATCTGTGTGCAGCTCTGTTTTCGGTTGTAATGTGTGGCTGTTTGTGGCTGCAGTCACTGTGGAGGATGTCTTGTATTTGCATGTCCATGTTGTGTTCGTGTTACCTTATTCTGCTGTGAATTGTACTTCGATAAAATATTGTAGTACTCTGTCTGTCCCTAGTGTTTCCTGATAGTTCAGTACTTCATAACTGTGTTTCACTCATTCCTCTCTGGATATGTGTATCAACTATTAGTGTATTCATTCCTCAGAACGAGAGTTATCAGGCAGACGGATTGAAGAGTATACACTGTTCCTCCAACTCTCCCTCTCTTTAAACATTGTCTTGTCAGCCCTCCTTCACGCTAATCTGTGACAGTTGTGTTTGAGCAGAGAGGCGGTTATTCCTCCTGAACACACACACACACCGACACCGACACACGCACGCACCTACTCTCAGACTGACGGCGGTATTTTATAGATTGACAACGGCATTAGGCTGCCCGTGTCCTTGTGAGCTTTACAGAAGCTGGTTACAGCCATGTGTGTGTTAGCTTAGAGGTGTGACTCAACCAGACAGATAGGCTGATGTGCACACACTTACACACACACACACACACACACACATATACACATACAAAATCAAGCTGATATAAGCCTCATAGAGCCTCTGCAGGGCTTGTCACTAGAGTAGAGACAAGGGGGCCTGTGTGGATGCTAATGTGGAGGGCGGATCTGGAAAGGTAATAGTGGAAATCTCAGCGAGGACACACATATCAGCTTTGTTGTCCATTAACACTCCCCCACCTGCACTTTACTGTCTTATTAAACAGGTTTTTTGTTTTTGAGTAACAGTTTTCATTGCGTGCGTGTCTTTTAATGTATGTGTGATTATTTTCCTCCCCAAGCATTCCAGCACTCGCAGCAACAGAGCTGTCCTCATACATAATGAATACTACAGACCAAGGTGTGTGCAGCAACTGCATAAATAGTTGATATGCATATTTGAGGTTGCACAGAGTACAGTTTGCTCTGAGTCATGTTAATGAATGTGTTGTTTGGGCTAAAGTGATATTGTTTATTTATATTCTTACACATGAGTGCAATGAAACTGTGGGCTATTTGAGAGCATGGGACTGTAGAATAAAATGTCATAAGCCTTTAGAAATGTGCAGTGTATAGTTAAAGTTTACAAAGCATTTTCCTTGATCTAACAAGCAGAGGAAGAGGAATCTTTTCCAGCAGCAGCTAGGCAAAAAAGAATAAAACATTCAGGTAAACAACAAAGAAAGGTGTTGATGAATGCAAAACAGATGCATTTTTATTCTCACTCACTTGGCACTGCAACCACTCCATTACAGTTATCTACAGATGTGAGGGGTGTAGTCATGGAAACATTTCAACTCTTTCACAAGTAAATGTATTCAAGTGACTGCAGGTTAGATTGGCTTTTCCTGATTTGCCATTACAGACTCATTTTGTATCACTCCTGTCAGCCTCCATCTGCAGCTCCTGTCATGCCTGATAGTTCACAGTGCTTCTTCAGCTGATTTTGATCTGGCTTTAGTCATTTTACCATTTGGGATTTAAGTGTTGTTTAAGTCCACAACAATTTATAACTTTGGATCCCAAATTTCTACCAAACACTAATCTTATACATTATGTACTAGCTGCTATTAAAGGGTCTTGATATAGCCTACTGTTTTGCAGTTAATGTTAACCTAACAATGATAAAATGAAAGGGCATTGAAACTAAGTTTAATACAGTAACCTTAATTCTACAAAACACAGGCAGAGCCGCTATCTGACTCCACTGGTGACACTCTCCTCCAGTAGCATACACACACCCACTGAAAAAAGACCAGATATTGTAAAGTTATGTTGAATGGCCAACTTAATTCCTTCAGTCATCTATACCAAAGACTAAACAAAAGATATCCAAGTCAAACTAACATAAATATTTAATTCAAAATGCTTGATTATATTCCATGCTTGAAGTGGGCCAGTACTCAATGAGCACTACTCACACTGCACGACTGTTAGGTGTTAGTGTTACTGTGTTTTCCTTTTGTCTTTGGCAGATTGTATGTTGTTGCTCCCCTGTGCTTTCCACATCTCCTGGTCCTGTCATTGTTTCTGTTCTCCCTGTGTCTTTCTTGGTTTGTAGCATTTGTTTTTTTTGTCATCTCTGATTTTTCTATTTAGTTAAACTTTGCATTTTTGTGTTTTGGAATTATTATTAATTACTTTTTTTCCCAATAAAGCAAATTTTTTGTTAGTTGCTGAATTTTGTCTGCACTTGGGTATAAGGATAATTAAAAAAAATCAATCAGATGACTTCCATTTTTGCTGGATTGTCAATTTCAAGCATCTGATAATCAATTAAAAAACAAAAAGTGGGATGTTCTTGCTTCTTGGTTACCATTTGGTTATGATGATTGGACAGATTGTTGGAGTTCAGTGCATTTTGCAAATGTTAGACTATAAACAATACAATCCTCTTTCACTCAGTGTACAGTGCTCACTGCACAGAGGAACAGCATTTTTTGCCAGCTCGCTGCTTTTAATGTAGGCTAGGACAAAAATCATGGCCAGCATAGCAGTTTGTTTAAGTCAGGGTGTTACACTGTCTCACTGTCGTCGTAATTTTTGTTAGTTTTTCTTTTGTGCTGTGTTTCTGTCTGTTTTTACAGGTTATATTGCTGTGTGGCAGCGCCCACCTAGGATTGGTGGATATGGTTCGGGTCTGGCGGGTGATTGGCTGCTGGTAGGGATTCCCTTGCCATTTAAACAGCCAAGATGGCGGCCGGCGTCGGGCAGCAG
>JAQNCA010000017.1:17376886-17386900 GCA_029783725.1 Acanthurus tractus | reverse complement strand
CTTCTGTAAAGGATTCCTATGGGCCTCTGAAACCCTTGTATTTTCACTCAGCTTTGCTGCTTTTGCCAGCCTTAGTCAATAGGTTGTGCCCCCAGCTCTATGCTTCTTTATGGTATCCAAAGCATGGTCAGTCGAAGACTGAACCCCTGTATTATTTCTGAGAACATTAGAAAGGTTGAAAGTTTAGTGTATGCTTTTAAGATGGATGTTCTGCCCAATAGTGGCAACTTGAGAGGAAAGATGATGAAAAATTAGATCTGCTCTGCCACATATATATTAGCTTCTTATGTTAAATGCCACCTCCACATCAAATAAAATGATTCTGCTCGCTAATGGAATGCAGCTCCTAATTGGTTGGCTGTATATAGGAACATTTTGGTTGTCGAATAAGCAAGCACTATTGGATGAGAATATTATTGAAGTAGTTCAGTAGAGAGCTCCACTTATGCCTGTAGAACTAGGGTTACAGTGTTGTAACCTTACAGAGTTCTGGCAAGGGGGACGTTTATGGCATCTCTGACTTAGTGATGGTGCATACAGAAACAAGTCTGTAGCACCTACCAGGAGGGAGAAATTGGAGCAGCACTACATTGTTACTTGTATTAAAAAAATAAAGTGCATGTGGTGCCAAAATTAATAATATGCCATCAAAAATGTATAAATACATAATTTTATAAAATGTAAGCTTGTTCTTTGGGTCTTAATCCAGACAGATTCTTGTTGGGACCCCATTATGTAAAAGACTCGTCTTGTGCTGTGTATAATGCTTTTTAGTTTAACCAGTGATTATCTGTTTGGTCAAAGTTTAACAAATTTAAAAAGTAGGTTTTTATTTAATAAAAATCATGGTCAAGAATTAATTTGTGAAAGTAACAGTGTTAAAAACAAACCAAAACAATTTTACCGGTCAAATAAAACTTAATATCATAAAAACAGCATGTAAATGGGTGACAGACAGATTGGAAGGAACCAACTTGTGTCTTCTCTCTGCTTTAATCTGAGGAAAAGGAAGGTAAATGATAGAAGGGGGGTTGGGATTTAGGTGGAGTGTAAAGACAGTGTGGTGTAGCTAAGCAGAAGTTTTAAAGCAGCTTTTCAGTTGTCATTTCTCACATGATTAAAGATGTGAGGACAGAGCCACATTTAAGTTCCCTCCTCCTGTTCTTTCTTTTCACTCTTTAGTGTTTCATTTATCCTCAATCTATGTGTGTGTGTTTATACGCTTACTCTGTGTTCTATGTTTGATGTTTGCATGTACTTGTGTTTCTCTATTGCACATTCTCTTTGTGCCACACAGTGCGTATGGATGGCTTTTTCATTCCTGCATGTCTTTTCTTTCTCTCATCTCTTGCATCTCTTACCTAGGCGTTTATGTTAGTCAGGTTTAAAGTCAAGGGTCATTCCATGCATGTTAAAGAGAGACGTTAGCAAAACAATATTCCTGAGACCTCTGCTCGTAGGTGTATTTTTTTTTGTACTGCGACTAAGTGGCATGAGTTCATTTTCCACACAGCTACTTTGTGTCCTCAGGCTGTCAGTGGTGTTGAAAGCAAGGATGCTGCACACAGACATCTAAGGAGGGTAGGAGCTGCATTCTAAATAGCTTAAATGCCTTTTTAACTGCAAAGTCTTATTGTAAATATACCTCCAGTCTGTATACTGCAAATGAGTGCAAGACCAAGTCAAATAATAACATTCAACGCATTCACACCCACTGTGCACCTTACTCTCCTTACATACATATATAGTCTTTGCTGATTACTGTTGCATCAGCAGCAGCTGGATGTCAAAGAAACAGGATAAAAGATAAACATGCTCTTTGCTTCCCCCAAAGTTTTTTTTCTTCATTTCACTCATAAGAACTCTGTAAACACACACATACACACACTTTGTATCAATATGCATCCTGTAGCTAAATTGTTATCTCTACTGTCTGTAATCTCTACTACTGAGCTTCACAAACTTTGGAGGTTGAAGACACCTTAAAAATTCAGCAAAACCTCCGAGGCCCGCCCCCTGTGTTATTTTGTCAAAGGTGTATACACACTATCCATAATAAACTCTGACAACTGGATGACTAATTGTACCAAATGCAATATTAAATTGTAGCAGAGGTTCCATCTAAATTATATACAGTACGATGAATATTCAAATATTATCATTTAAACTAAGAGGAAGAGAGGATGGGGGGGGGGCTTAAGAGAAACACACACAGTTAGATGAAGAGTGAAGAATGAAGACAGTTTCACAGAATAAAGACAATCAATTTTAATGAATATGACACATGGAAAATATTTTATAGCTCAGGATGTGTCCCACCTGCAAAATTGTGGGAGTTAAATATTTTATAGTAAGTGAGTAAAATACACAATTAAAAAATGTATATTAAAAGTGATATAAGTTGTCTAAATTTACTGATAGGTGACAGATTTGTGACCTGTCTTGAGGTTCGTCTACCAATCAAATACTCGGCCCCTCCAGTCTTTATGTCTAAGTGTCCTTGGGCAAGATGCTGAACCCTAAATTGCTTCTGGTGGCTATGCTAGTGGTATGTGTATGTGTGTATGAGTTCCTGATGATCAGGTTGGCACTTTGTAGAAAAGCACATGGCATTAGTGTGGGGATGTATGTGCAAATGGGTGAATGCTGGCTTGTGCTGTAAAAGTGCTTTAAGTAATCAAAAGATTAGAAAATTACTATGCAAGTAAAGTCCATTTTGAATGTATTTTGGGTTAAATGTATTTTAAAAAATCTATTTCCATAGCAGTGAGATGTGACCCAGTTCAGCCCACATCTACCAAAGTTGTGTTGACTGTGTGAAGTTTTTAAAAGTTAACACAGTGATAAGAAATGTGTGTTATTGGTCAAAAAAGAGAACTTCCCAGGACAGACAGAGTAATTTTGTTTATAGAGCTTCTCATTAAATGGCCTGACTGAGAGCAAATGGAATGGGAAATAAGCAGGAGATTACAAATTAAGTGCAGTGATAGGTCTTGCAGGCCTTAAAGTCAAGCTCAGGTCATGCAGCCCATAACAGCTGACCACAAAGATAGGCCCACATCATCTGATGACTCACCACAGACAGTCTGTGCCCCTGAAACATTAGCAAATTTACTGTAATGATCAAGCTCAGAGATTGATAGAGCAACTGAAAATTGAAAATCAAACATAAGAACCCCAAACCAAACAGTGCATTTAATCTGGAGCTGGTGTGATTTTAGATACAAATCACGTTTCATATTGTTTCTGCTTGGTCATATTTTGGTTTGTTGGCAATCCCTCATTTCCTTATATTTTATTGACAGAAACATGAACCTGTTGGTCAGCAAAGCAAGGTCCTGGTTATGGTTAAGAGAAAGGCAAAGTTTCAACTTTGTTCCAGCTGTCAGGTCCAATCTCACAGGTAGTTTAATAATGACGTATACATTTTCTTCATGGTAAAATGTTATTACAAAGGTTCTAATTTTCTGTCTTGATCTGTAAAATAAGCAGCATTCATTTTCACTCATATGATCTTTGGGCATCCACCACTTTATATTAAGGCAGATGTATATTTTACATTTTCAAGATATAAAGCTCAGGAGCTGAAAGGATTGTCCACTGCATCATCTTTTGAAATACAGAGATGAATTGTTATAGTGAATAAGTTTAGGAAATTGTGTCAGTTAAATTAAAAGGCAAAACATTCAAACCTTTTTTGCTAAAATTTCCATGTTGTAAATTTCAGTGGATCTTCTGTAATCTCCTCTTGTCTTATCCAAAAATAACATATTTGGACCGAATCCTTGGCTGGCATCTTGCAGCAATAATTACATATTTTTGACCATTTCATACCTTAATGTAATAAATATGAACAAATATTAATCTATCATTACAGAATTTAGAGTAGAAAATCCTGTCAGACTGTAAAATGCTCCAATAAAACAAACCGAGACAATGTAGGAAATTACTACTATCATCAAAACACAGAACACTAAATATACTGTATTTAAACTAATCACAGATAATGAATATACAGTTAAATAAACTGCATCACATCCATCAGCGTAGAGGAGCAACATAATGGCTGGTAGAAATTTCAGGAAGTAGCTCATTTTAAACAGGTGCAAACATTACCTGTACTAATATATTCTAACACTGTGCTCTTTAAAGTGTCTTTTCAGGGTCTTGACTCCAGCACCTTCCCTCTGTGAAAAAGCTGCTGGCATCATTTGCCTCTCCCTTCATCTCATTTGTGTATTCAAGTTAATAGTCTCTGTTTATATTGCAATGGCAATGCGTTGCTTTTTTTAATTTGGCCCACACTTCTTTGCAATTTCACCCTCTTTGTTTCTGTCAACTTGTTCCATCAAATCAAAAAGCATCCCTCCCTCCCTTCTTCTCTCATCCTCCTTCCTTTTACTCTCCTCTCTCACGCTCTCTGAAAGCAAATTGTATTTTATAAATGTTAATTAGCATGCCATGGTCTAGGGGATAAGAGTAATGGTGTACATGGGGCGCTGCAGGAGAAGAATTCATTACCACCCGAGACACCTGCTAGATTATAAACAAGTAGCAAACACTGATAATGCTGCTGTTTTTCCTGTCTCCCTAATGGAGAAGTTTACAAATTGACTTTTAAAGGAAGAGAAAAAAAGACTTATCGCGTATAAAAAAGTTTATATGCATAATATTTCAAGGGTTAGCTTTCATCAGTTACTGGCTAGGCAATGATCCAATCAGCTGTTTAATTGTTGTCTAATACAAACACATTAAAAACGGCAGTGGTGGCAATCCTCTAAAGTAAACAAACTTCACTCTAAAGGCGTTAACTTGTTACAGGCATATAATATGCTAACTTGTGGCCTTACAACTAGGTGGCTAATTAACAAGTGTAAGCAGTTTATGTGAGAGAACATAAACTCACTTTTTAATCATTACTGAAACTTTTGCTTTTGTGTTTTTATTTTATTTTACAGGTCAAAAAGGGACAATCTCTGCTGAGTATTATATCAAACAATGTGCAGCCTGATTATAGAAGTTTTACAGAGTTATCTTTATTTTAGTTTCATGTAAAAAAAAGGGACCCCTTGACAATGACCCCATGTTCATGCCTTCCCTTTGAGATTCTGAATGCCAAACTCTTAACATCCTACATTCATATATAACTTTTCATGCTACATGAAAAGTTATATATGAATATATCCCAACAAACCTAATACAGTCCAGTTGACTTGCTTTTTTGACTCTTCAGATTTTCATGCTACAATTTGTGCTTTTTCTTCATCAGTCTAAAAGTGAGTGATTTTCTCCTGGTGTTAACACACAGTTTCTGTATTTTCTTCTGTCTTTTATCAAGGATTCTTTTTAAATCTATTAAATGTTCCCCCTCAACATGGAACTTCTCTTTGATCACTTCTGATACTTTACAGGGATGTTTATTAATTTTATAATATCAGTCTCTCAATGTATTCACTCTTATTGCTCTCATGCCCTTGGTTTTGTGCTGCAGACGGCAGTTGTTTTTAGATTAAAAAAATTTTTAAAACCCACTGGTGAACATAGTGGTGCATTTAACAACTCAAAAGCCAGATATTTGCCTTGAGGAGTTTGTAGAGACAATTAACTGAGCTAAAATAGAGTGAATGTACGGTGTGTAAACTAGCTCCTGTTGCTAACAGTCCATATAAATTTTTAAGCTGAAAGTATGTTTTTGGCCAACAAACACTGTTTTTGCAGGTTTAATTACATTTTGCTGCTAATATCTATGTACTTTTACAAAAAAGACTTACAGGGACTATTCTATACTCATATACTTTAATGGAGTTTTTTTTTTGTAGACATTGTTGATGTTGTTGATGTTGCTTGAACATGTGGGGATGAGTTTGAACAGAGACAAAGGTAACCCTGTCCCCAAACCTTACAGGTTATCAGGTGACCAAAGATTTAAATTTTTGTGTCATTTCTGACAACCAGCTGTAGGAACATGAAATTTAGCAATCTCAATAAGTTGACGAAGACTGTGAAATAACACTGAAAGTTTGAAAAAAAAAACAAAAAACAAAAAAACAAACAAACAAACAAGTGGACTTACTTGTCAAACTATGCTAAGTAAAGGTAGGGAAGGCTGGTTGGCTAGAAATCTTTTCTTCCATCGTGTTTTATGGAAGGTTAAACACATACTCTAATTCTTATGACCTCAATTAAGGCACTCTGGCTCCTTCAAATGACAGTCATTTAAAATATAAGGATTTTTTTTACCAGAAACGCATAACCTGACAATAAATCAAGTTTTCATATGAATATCTTTCTGTATTTGTACATGCTGTAACTCTTCTCTTTTGGCTTGGTACATCTTGTGGAATATGAAGTGTAAAGCATCACAGTTTTATTCAGGGAATTAAAAGAAGGTCTTAATCACTGCGGCGTGGATTCTCCTCTCTGTTGCAGCCCACTCAGCAAGTCTACTTTTAAATTAAAATGTTACTAAGTGCAACTTTAGCCTACAGAGCAAACCATTAAATCTCTCTCTAGTATTACTATACACATAAAGTTAACCCTGGTTTGCATTTATTCTATTAACATCTTTATTGTTAGTCACTGCTGGGATTAACAGGAGGTCTCCTTATCCTTATTAAGTATTAATCCATCAAATCATATCCATCCTGCTGTGTTCATTCTCTCTGTTTGAGGTAATTAATTAAAGTAAATTAGCCATATGTTTAGCTAAAATTCTGTGTGATACCAAATCAAAAACAAATCAATGAGTTCATCACATCAAATGTGTTAACTGAAGTATTAGGCATCGTCTGAGAAGTCTTAGTTTTTTATTTTGGAGGAAAATCTGTTTAAAGCAAGCAGATGTCAGTGTGTGTTTAAGCAGCATTGAATATGATGACCTTCAAAATACCCTGAAATATGAAATATAAAGGTTTTTCTAAACCCTCTGTTCGGGATTTGGTTGGCCTACTTTTTTTTACATACAAAAGTCAACTCTTTTGCACCCAAAAGCACAAACACACAAAAGAAACAATGCATTGTCCACGTTCTCCACCATCTGCATGACGATTGCACCAGAAAAATAAGAATAGTTAAAGTGACAATAAACAAGATAGTGGGGCATAGAGAATAAAGGCAAAACAGCAAGGGAGAGAGAGGGAGCCAGAGTGAGAATGAGTGAAGGAATAAATGAAAAAAAAAGGGGGCCAGGGCCTCTCATCAATATTTCATTTACACTGAAAACAAAGGGGTTGGCTGGGGCAGTGGGGTCTCTTCAGAGACCGTGCTGAATTCAGCAGCAACATAAAACCCACCGAGTCAAAAGTCAATACGAGCAAGCAGTGGCGAACAGCTCCTCCAAATGACATTCTGTGAGTGAGGAGCCGTGGCGGGGATCAGCAGGTCCTCACCACCAGTTAATACCAGCTGACTCTGTGGAAACGCGTAATAAAACCCTCACATGCACTCCAATTCCTTTTTTTTTTCTGTGCTACGTTAACACACTGACGTAGTTTGCTGCCGGTAAAGCACCCACCACCTCTCACCCTCATTTTAAATTTGTGGAATGTGGATGTGTAATCCCGACTCATAGGATCATTGAAAAGCTGCCATGTTTGATCTCTTGGCTGCAGGCAGAACCCTGAATAGTGGATGTGAGTCATTCATCTAAATGGGAGTTAAAATCTATTTTGGTTGGCTCTTACTTACACGTTATTGATTTTGTTACGTCTACAGTATTCTTCCTGCCTTTGCATTGCATATCTTTTTTTTCTCTGAGGTAAGAGATTACGTTCTTCTTTATTTAGGCAGCGCTGAAGATACTCAAGGCCCTTTAAGCACTATGGCCTTCAAGCAATATGGATTTTCAAGACCAGTGCTTATACTACTGGATTAAGGAGGATCACAAGGCCAAAGCATGAGCCAAATAAACAATTGTTGTAGTGTGCATTGTTGTTGTTTTTTTTTAACTCAGCTCTATGCTGCAGGATTAATTTTAAAATGGCTTTCTGATAGAAAGTCAAGAAATTTATGATGTTCATACTTGATAAAATGTACTGTATGACGGGTGGCTGTAATGTTTTTATGTACACTCCGTTCCCAGTTCAAAAATGTTGTTTTGCTTTAAACTATGTTGAAGTTTCTGCCTCCAGAACTCTCTTTATCATAACAATGAAAACAAAAGATGTAGTTTGACGACCCTGTGAAGTAGCATGATACCTGGGTTTATAGTTTTATTGTTGTTCATATTTTGTGTCTTATTATATTGTAAAAAGCCGTAACTGCAGATTAAAATCAGTTTGGCTGAAAGGCTCAAATGCAGGAGGAAAGCTTGCCAAATTCGTTCCTCAGTCTTCCTCAATCTGACTGGTGCTTCCCTAAAAGTTAGTGACAGATGACTAAGTGAAATGCACCGCTACTGGCACAAAAATACATATCTTCTTGTGTTTGCTTTGAATTTTGTCGTGTTTTGTATTTATTGATATAAATTTTTTGGAATTTTAATCCAAAAAAAGTCTGTATGTATTGTATAGTAGCATATTGAAACTAGTTGGACAGAGGCTAAGTGCACGGGAAGGCTGGGTGATTTAGAAACAAGGTATAAAATATTTGTCTTGTTTTAATTGGATTTCTTGGTGATAACAGCCAGAACCAGACAAAACAAAACAAACACCTTTTAAATGTTTCAGACAGACTATGAAATTATTTATTGTTAAGTGTGTTACATATAACTTTAATGAGTTTTTGAGAGCTTTTTTGTGAAATAATCTGCTTGAATTCCTTTTAACTCACTCGTTAGGTTTTGTTTTTTGTACAGGAACAATGGGATTATGGCAGTGGTATTTACATGTGTTTGTCTTGTGTAAATGTAGCTAGACAATTCTTAATCCCACACACTACACATACAGTGTAAAGTGTATGTACATAAAGTGACAGAAAACATTTTGAAAATGTGGAGGATACTGACACAATGATAATGGTTGTTTTTTTTATTTAAATGTGAAATGTGTTATATGATCTGCTCCAAACGACCTCCACCACAGTTTCTGTGTGAACTGAGAATGACGCCAGAAGGACTGCTAACTGCTGATTAAGAAGAGCAAAACAACACTAAACAAGCCTCCTCCCAGCAAGAAATCTTGCAAGAAAGAATTATTAGACTGAGTAAATTACGTGAAAGGAAATAGTAATTCTGTCTGGTTTAAGGCTACTCCATTCTAAAGAAATAGTTCCTCAAAAACTGGACAACTAAAACCAAAACATGTTTTTTGTGATTTGGGTGAACTGATTCGTTAAAGACATTAATATAAGATGCACATGTCATGAGTAGATGATAGTTAGTATCTGAATGAAGTTACTAAAATCCTCCTTGAGGACAGTTTAAGCAAGAAACACTCTGGTACAAGAGACAGTCCTGTAATTGGATCACTTTAGCTGTAAAACCCTTTGACATGTTGATGTTCTGATCTGTAAGTACCCTTTAGACATTATTACATTATCACATGAACACTCAGTACAGACCATATAATTTTTCCAATTCTGTCTTAATGTAAATCTTAACTACACAACTGTAAATTTTACTGACTGCATCTTTCGGGGTTACCACAGTCAGACAGATTTAGATGTATCTTTTGACAGCTGATCATTTATCTTTTATGAATAATGACACATTTTGCATTTACAACTGCATTTAACATTGTTTAGTCCTTATATCAAACAATGGAACGAAAATAAACATATAAATGTCAGTACATACAGTATGTAGTTTAGATGTAAGCGTGTGTAAAGCAGGGTAAATAAATCCGGAACAGTTCAGCCATTCCTCCAAACTAATGCCTTTTTGTGCCATATGTTTAAACACACACCGATTTGGTATGATTTTATAGAACAAGATGGTAGTTTTATCCAATGTGCTGATTGACAATGGAATAGTGTAACGGTGTTACACAACTCTGACTAAAAAGAGAACAGGAGAGGTAATGTTTATGTTTATTTGTGTGTGTTGGTGGTTGTGGTGGGAAATTGGCATCTCTCTGC
>JAQNCA010000017.1:17361286-17373683 GCA_029783725.1 Acanthurus tractus | reverse complement strand
GTACTGTATTTTGAATCCTGTAATAAAAGCTGTTCATTGCCCACTTCAAAGACTTGCTTCTGGGTCCTCCATACAATTGTGTCATTTGCATTACATGTTGTAGCGTTTTTCCATATTTCAAAATAATTAGACCAAAAACATTTTCTTATGTGCAATTTGAGATTTTGCAGATTTGTCTGCTGTCTTGGTGATGACTTTCATATTACATTCATGTAATACTGGAGTCATCAGATTTTCTAGTTTGCAATTGTTAATGGCATTGACATTCAAGTCTTAACTACAAATGAAAACTGGAATATATCGGACTTGTCACCTAATGATAAAGAAGTGCCTAAAAAATGACATACTGAAAGGCCAAGTCAGCCACAACCAATTTTTTGAGATACTTGCACTTCAGCCAAATGGATAAAGTGTTTTGCATAGGAATACCATTCCTATGTTCCAATCTATACCTAAAAAAAGGAACACATTGAATTCATTATTCTTTGGCAAAAAAAGTTGCATTTGCAAATATACCTCTTATTTTTCTTTTAAATTACTTTAATATGCATGAAATAAATAAATCCAATTATAATTCTGAGTATATAATATATAATAATCTCAACTACGTAATTAATGGAAATGGGATGCAAATGGATTCTATTTTGCAGATATTTTTTTCCCCTTTTATTGTTGCTAATGATTGACCTCATGTATAAGATTTCTTATAGTTTAACCATCTTTTTGTTTACCACTACATAACTGGCTGGAGCAGCTACAGCCTCCTCATAAATCATACTGATAGCTTTCGTGACCTTGCTGAAACTTGGCTTATCTACCAGACTTGAAGACCACGCTTTAAAAATTTTACAAGCTAAGAGGGTCTTGTAGTGCACGCTCAGCCAATGATTCAGCAAAAGCCAACACTATGCTGCTGTGTTCCGCTCTAGCATCGAGAAAATGGAAGTGAGACTGAACTACATAACGAATAATCAAAGCTGCAAGAACTGGCTTAGATCAAACAAACAGGGGCCTTGTCATTGAATAATGCATAGCAAACGAGTCTGATAGTACTGCTTGTGCTCAAGTGGAAAATCAGTCATCAGATGACAAAAAGCTTTTACAGCCACTTACTTGGGAACAGTCACCCACTCAGGAGTAATTAGTGCGTATGAAGTGCTTTTGATCCGACTTCTTATTGATTCACTGAAACTTGATAACTTTTTGCAGAAACTGGTGTGTATGGCTTCTTCTGTCAGACTGTATATTATCAGCCGTATCGGTCAGTATATTCATATGTAGTTGCGTTGTGTCCTGTTGTTGAAGACCATAATCAAGATGCTCATCTGGTGCAATTAAGAGAACAGAAGTTTCACATGCTTTGTTTTTTCAGTCTTTTTTTAAAATGACATGATTTACAGACATCCACTACCTGCATGTGCACCTGCATGTGCACAAAAAGCTCTGCTCAGGTTTAGCACCGGGCTACCCCGTCCGTAAACACCCACTGGCTGTGTTTCAGAGTGCAGCATGGTGAAGCACAGCTGGACAGCTGAAATTGCAAGGCTGAGGAGGCCTAGTAGTAATTACAGAAGTTCATATGAGTGGTAAAAAGATAACAACACACAAACTTAACACTAACCCATCATCATTTAGTTGATGAAGTAAAATCATATATAATCTTACTTGAGCACAGAGTGTTTTATAATAAAAATGTATTGGCTGTTTTAATTTGGTGACTTCCTTTTCTGCTTGATCTCCTTTGTGCTAACTGATGCGCCATGCTCTGGCATCTGGGCGAAAAAGAAGCCTTGTGTATCTGCTGCGAAGGGCTCCGGATCCCCGGAGCTGCAATGGAATTGAAATGCAACACAGCAGAGCCAGTGGAAGCACAAACATTGACCGGAGTTAAATGTATCTGTGCTGCTGTTGCTGCTGCGAAGTGGAAACAGACATGCATCAGGTGGAATTTTAGGGGTGAATCTAGTGAACCCATGAACTGGACACAAAAGCTGAGCAGACTGCTACTTTGAACAAGTAACAGGTCTCCATGGGATGAATTTGAGCCGGGTTGAGCTGAGCTGGAGAAAAGCAAGGGCTAGGACAAGCAGAGCAGGTCTAGAGAAGAGTCTGGGGATCAGCTGTGTTGGGTCATGAG
Source organism: Acanthurus tractus (assembly GCA_029783725.1). Lineage (NCBI taxonomy): Eukaryota > Metazoa > Chordata > Actinopteri > Acanthuriformes > Acanthuridae > Acanthurus > Acanthurus tractus. The sequence continues at coordinate 17,371,546 of JAQNCA010000017.1, read as the reverse complement.
AGAGGACAGCTAACAGGGTCAACGGGGAAATGGACTGGAGATAAGGAGTCAAGGACTGCAGGAAGAGAAGAACCGGGTGAGTTGCAGGCAGACAAAGAGCCATCATTTTTAACCATAAAGGATGGAAAAGCAGCCTGGCTGAGCAGTTACTACAATCTGGCAGCGTTGATCTGGCAAAGCTGAGTCTTTGTAGGAGTCTTGATTACAGGATACAATGCAGCTGAAGAGGCTGTGCTTTGGCACACCTGTCTCCACTGAGGCATCACATGCAGACGCTCGGGGAAAGACTGAGACAGCAGATGAAGCAGAGGGTGGAAGGCAGCATATCTGCTTATGATGGATCAATTTGGGCCCCTGTCCTCATGTACATGGGTTTTTATAGGAACATAGCTTTTTCTGTGTTTTGGCCTTTCACACAAAAACACAGTTTAAGGTCAGGGAAAATGGATGTTTTGGAAAACTTCAGTCAGTGGGCAGATTTTCAGAAATTCCATTTACAGGTTTTTCCCATTGTTATGGGAAAAGGTTTTGGCCCTCTGACAACAGATTGTGTGCTGTTATCAAAATTTTTTCATGTCAGAGTGTGTGCCATTATCGCCTGTGTTTCCTTGAGAGACACAGTTTTAGTACTGACCTTGCGAGCAAGTATATGAAATGTTTACACATACACAAACAAAATCATTGTTTTCTGGTTAAATAGGTATCTACTTATATTGTAAGATAAAAGGCGCAACAATCTGCAACAATGCTGTGTGACTGACAATGGAGGGTGACTTTTATGTAAATATACAAGAACAGAGAGTGGTGACTCTTGAGATATATTCTTGCTTATTGCATTACATACAAATATCATCCACTTGTACTTTCTAACATATCATTTTAAACCTTTAAAACTGCACTGGAACCCGGACAATTTAAAGTCACTGCTTGTAACTGCAGGCAAATATAGTCATATTAATCAGATGATTCACTCTTGACCAATAAATATTGCATACATTTTTTTTTTTAGCTCATTTACAAGTTAAATACAACAAAACAAAAAAAATCTTAATGCTAAGCTAACTTGTCAATAACAACTCCAAATGACTCCTACAATGTATTTTTTCTCCAGCCACTTTTGCTTTTTTAAAGTTTATCTGATGTTTTTTTTCTGATGTTTTTAATTCATTTTTTGTTCATTTATTTTATCTCAATTCTCAGACATTCCACAATAACACCGATATCAAGTTTACTTAATTTAGAAGAATCTAATATCCTTGATCACTACATTTGTAGCCGTTCTAAATTATAGTTAAAGCTAATATGAGCTGACAGAAGCTTGTCACACAGCTTAACATAATTTCACTCAGGCTTTTAACGTCCACATCCACTGGCAGGTTTTATAGCAGGACACACTGATGTCCTCTCCCCTTCACTGCCTGTCCACTGAGTTATGAGTCAGCCATCAGAGAATTCTCCTCTGCTCAGAGATTTATACATGCCTACAGGCCGCCAGGCCAGCGTTATTACTGCGTAATCAATGGAGTCTGTGGTAATGGTACAGCTCTCACGGCTCTCAGCTTGGCCTGGAGCTTATGTTTATGAGGCAGTTCTTGTAGATGATGGATGGGTATCAGATAGCACTTCCAAGATTTAAAAACCAGCAGTTAGATGCTTACTGCCTAAAATAATCTTTTAAAAGTACTGTTCATCACAGTGAAATTGTAATCAAAAGATTTTTGTTCATTGCTGTGTATTATTATGCTACCATGAAAATTTGTATTAAATATATCCAAGTATGTCTTCTCTCTCCTGTTCAGTTCCTGCCAATTACCTTTTTCATGCTCTTAATTGATTATTGAGGAAACAACCCTAACTCAAGATCCATTTATGAGTTTAAATTCCTTATGACATGGTTTTCATCCACTGGTAGGATTCACTCAGTTGTAAGCCAAGTAGCTGTTATGACGGCATGTATGGACTTGTTCATTTAATGTCAGTTTGACAAAACAGTGCTTACTTGCCTTAGTAGCATCTCCTTGGTGTATTACTTTCTGACATTAAATTGAGCTAAATTTAGTTGTCAAATTGGAAATTACAGCTCCTCAGCATGGAAATATCAATCATGTTAAGAACTTCACTATGAGGAGGATGCACAATAAGAATCAAACTTTAACTGACTGCACTGCTGTGAATTCCAGCTGCCTGCAACTGCTACAAACTTTCCAGTCATTTCTCAGCCAACAGGGGGTTTTAGTTTGTGTTACTCAAGAGAGAGATTTTTGTGAAGTATTCCTTTAAGTCTCCCTTATCTGTTTCCTCTCATCACTCTAATTCTGTCAACAAAAGAAGCATCCTCGTTCCATTTTCATCTTTTCACCCTCACTACAGCTTTCTTATTATCCGCACTTCCATGGATAACCCCCCATCTCACCCCCATACTCACCCATATCTCTCTTGTGAGGCGATGTGTCCTCATTTCTTATTTTCTTTCTTTCTCCTCCCTCTCTCCATCCCTCACTTACTTTATCTGGGTGTCACTGTGTCAGAATGTATTTTGAGCTAAATTATTCATTAGAGAACTGGAGGGCAATCAAAGAGACTGGTACCATGGCAGGGCCAGTGTATGTATATGTGCACATGCCTGACTGAATGTGTAGATGCATGCCTGCTTAGTTTTGTGTATGTGCATGTGTGTGTTTTTGTGTGTATTTGCAGGTGTGTCTGAGAGAGAGAGAGAGAGAGAGAGAGAGAGAGAGAGAGGGAACTGGTACAATAGGGAGCATAGCAGGCTGGAAGAAAGAGATTACACAAAAACCCGTGGGGGAGCCGAACACAGAGCCCTGCAGCTCTCCTTCTAGCCCAGAGAATGCTAATTCAATAGAAGTATGTGTTGTGTGGGAGTTTGTGTTTGTGTAAGTGTGTGTGTGGATGTGGGAGGACAGAGCATGGTGTGTACTTGTTAGATACTGATTTCCCCTGATACAGTCAATAATGCTGGTGTTCAATTGTCTGCCATTACCTTCACTCATCTTTCTGCCCAAAGCAATTTGAGTTCATTCATGTCAGAAAACATCTCAGGCACTATATGCGATCTCATTTTTCTGTGTATGCGTGTGTGAGTGTGTGTGTGTCAAATAATCAGTCTTATTTCACATAGCTGACAGGACACAGTGAGTAACAACTGCCATGGTGTTTTTAGCTCACCAGTGAAATTCTATAAACTATAACATTAAACCATTCATTCATTCTGTTAATCTACAAATTGTCATCAACAGGAGTGAGGGCCTCCTTCCATAACACCCACACATCAACATGCACACACAAACATGCACAAACACACAAAACACACACAATTTTTGTTGTCTCAACCCCATATCTGCATTTAATTCCTACCCAAAACAAAACCATAGCTCCCCTACCATAACCTAACCCTTTCTCTCACTACTGACCCAACACAGCTCTTGTCCTTAATTGCACCAGTCGTCCCCAATTAACTGGTCTTCAGTCTGAAATGTGTCCCAGAAATGATACTTAATCATACCCTCAACCCCATACACACACACACTTGCGCACAAATTATCTTTATTTCAAAATCACTAATTAAAACCCCCAATTTAAGTTTAGTTAATAACTACCCTATCATCATCATTTTTTTAAAGATAAGAAAGAATGTCTTGTGTTTGACATCTCTGTCCCTGTGGTGCTGATTAACAGGGACGCATGCACACGTTTTAATGGATCAGGCATTATATTTCTACTTGAGTCCATATTTCTGTCAAAAACCCCCACCAAATTTCATACTGTCTTCCCAAGTTTCTATGGTCCATTGGAGAGTTCACTCCTGGGGCGATATGTCCTCATATGGGGTTTTGAGTTCAGTGGAAGAAGATCATGGTACTCTGTGAGCAGACAGGAAGGGTGTTAACACTCTCCACGGGAGCTTTCAATTACAGTCTGCACAGAGAGGGAACGGCAGCCAACACTGTATGTTCAGAATACTGATTTGGAGAGAGCTATTGTGGATTCATTTAATTATATATCTCTGTATGCAAGGACATACACACACAAACAAATTATTGGAGAAAGGTGAACAAAAAAGAGTAGAGAAAAATAACAAATAAAGGTGCTGTAGGACACAAGGATGCACTGAATGATTTGATGGGGACGAAAATAAGCGACTCGTGCTTTTGGTTTAACAGTCTGCAGATCTCAACCAAACACAACACTTTCTGGACATTTTTGGGCAACATTTAAGAAAATCATCTCCACCATTAAAGTGTTGAATGATGGAATTCTTTTGTTAAAATGCTGTTTATTCTTTCAAAAGAGTTTCACACAGCTCTGAAGCTGTTCTGGAGGTTTGTGGTGGCACAACAACTTATGACAGAGACAGAGAGAGAGGATTTTAAATAGTTAATACTAATCTTCATGATATTTCCTAGTGGTGTGGCCTCTTAGGCTGGCATCCAGACAATAAAATCCAGTAATATTTTTTGTCTAAAGACATTATAACAGCCATAAATATCCATGGACTGCTGGATGGACTACCTCTTTTGCTGACTATTTTATGTTTCTTTTGAATTTCTTGTGAAATTTTCTGTTTGACTAGAACATGACAATAAGAGGGCAACTGAACTCTCACTTTAGATTGACACCTCATTTAACATATCAGGAGCTTCCACGCCCTTTCCACAGCCTTCAACTGCAAAAAGAGTCCATGTTTAAAGGAATTAATCTAGTCTTCTTGAAAATAAGTTAATGGCCTAAAATTTATATATATATATATACACACCCTAAAAAATAGATGAGATTGAGTATTGATGTTTACTAAGAGTGTAAATGGCCCTTTTAGAAAAAAGACTAGAAATATGTTCAGTAAAACTTGTAAAAAAAAATGTTCTGGCTTAGATATGGCTTCAGGCTGCGGTACATGCATGGTACATCATATTGAAAAGCTAATCATTCCCATCCTTAGTCATGTGCACGCATAGGGAATACAGTTTACGACAAATACTTGCATTAAAACAGAAACATGTCCTGACACCTCATCATAAAATTTGATTGATTATTAAATAAAGTGAGCAACAAGCAGCACTCCTGGATAACCACTGTCCAGCTTCACTGCAAGCCTGATAAAGTGAGCGGGACAGAACTAAATGAAGGAAAGAGTCACAGAGCAGCATTTTTACAAAATGGCTGTCACTGTGTTTGACAGACACAATGACAGGGCCAGGCGATCTCTCAGCAGGCAGGGGTGTTGAGTGTCCAATAAGATGAGGTTCTGCCCTGGTGCAAATACGAGAAACAGAGAGAGAGAGAGAGAGAGAGAGAAGGAGAGGGAGAAAGAAAGAGAGAAACCTCCACACACATCACAGACACACACACACACACAAGCAACATATTCCATTTCACAGTCTGCTGGAGTCTAGCAATCTCTCCAATCTGCGAAGGCTCATATGCTGACTCCCACTGACCCCCCGAAAAATTTTAGAGTGATATCTCTGAATGCATTACACAGCAGTCAAACACCCTGGGACAGAGACAGAGACAGGATTTTCATTCAGGCTTTGCTGCTTGCTGTCATGGGGCTTGGAGTGGCCTGCCTGGGATCCGTGGCAGAAAATAATCATCCTACTCAGTCATTTTAAGTTTAAAGAGAAGTTTCAGTTTCAGATAATCAAGGTCACTTTTACACTTTCTTACCATCATTGCTATCAGTAATCATAATGGCATACTCTTTTTTTATCCATTAAAAAAAAAGTTAATAGCTGAGATGTCAGAACAGGACGAAACTGGTGACAGAGAGTCCAGAAACGTATTTGACGGATAAATGGTGGCAAACCATAAAATTGTTCTCTTTTACAGAAATATTTTACAGATTTATTATAATGCTCAAATTTTAGCAGTGACAAAGATGAAAAGATTCCAGTTTTACTGACAGTAGTGTGTTCACTGTGTTTTACCTCTCAAACGTTTACATTGGAAATGATCATTTAAAAAAATGTGGGAAAAAAAAATACTGAAAAAAGCCTCCATGTAAAGCCAAAGTAAATTAATTACTTCCATGACTATTCATGAATCAAATGTTACTTTTTCCATGTCAATTCAGAAAGGGATCAAACTCTCCTGTTGCTAACTTTTTATTATATTTTGAGGTCACATTTTAAGGTAAGAAATATTTGAATTGAAGCCTCACTACACCTAAATGTAAACTTTTTGTTCAGCGTGTTTTTTTGGTGCTTTCGCAGTCAGTTAACTTCTTGATCCCTGAAGGGCTGTGGCTGTTTTGAGACAATCAGAAAGTCATATTTTTCTTACGGGGACAGTCAATTAGCTTGACTTAGCTTGTATCTAGTAGTAGTTGTGAACTGTGTTGTGAACTATTACAGAGCCTCAGAATAGTTTTGGAGAAAGTATAGAATAATGAATTATCCATGCTGCTCCTGTCAATTACCTTAAAGTACTCCTGTGAATTAATTATCTTTAAGTGCGGGGAGTTAATTACCTAGCTGTTTTATTGCCGTCCATTTGTGAATACATTAACAAGAACAAACATCAGACACATACATTTATTTGCATTCTCTCTCCCTCCATTTTGACAATAAACTGTTGTTTTTCTGTGTTATTATATTATGCAAATGAGGCTTGTTAAAAGAGCAGCAGGTACTCTTCTTGCAGTCCAACTGCACCCCACACCCACTATGGTGTTCTATCACAGAGTCTCACATAGGCCTTGGCAGCACTTTTCTCTCTGCAGGTGAGGATTTTGTTTGGATTGTAGCTGATTAAAGCAAGGATTGGCAATAGTTAGATCACACATTAGCATTGGACAAATTAAGAACATCCCTTCACATATGCTCACACTGGATAAAGCCACAGATGCAATGTCGATATGTCATTCAGTGGTAGTTCTTTTTTTTTATTTTTGGGTTCTTAGTATTAATACCTACTCATTTCTAGTAGAGAGAATATAATAGTTGACTGAAAATGGAGCATGTATCACTACTAATGAATCTACAGATAGGAGGCTAGAAAATGATCCAAAATGTTTTTGTGATCAGAATGTAGGGGCTATGATAATGTATAGGCTATGACTTATTTTATTAATTTTTTAAAAAAATGTTTCTAATGTCTTGTGCCATGTAGGTTTAAATCAAGTGATGGCTGGTTTTATATCATTTGCCATGAGTATATTCTAACAAACAGTGATGGTGTAAAAAGTGGAGCCGCTCTTGTCTTAAATCTCTTGTTGTAATCGCTAAAAACATTTTTGATGTAAAGACAAATGAAAGTTTGAATTTTGTGTCTTTTTCTGTGCTTGTAAGGCACCTCTTTATAATAGTGGTCATGGCTGCTAAGAAATAGGGTGCTAATTTAGCAACCCCACTGTAATTGTGTTGTCTGTGTTGACATGGTATGTTTCTGCAAAGCAAGGATATGTTTGAAACTTATTTTTCTTTGGTTCTTAATGTGTAAACTTTACACTTCTTTGCCCAGGTCTGCTGAAGTTAAGGCACAAAGCCCTCTTTGTTTACTGTTTGGAAAAAATCATGCTGTGGCTTAAAGCAGCCAGTGCTGTTCCACAGACACAACTCGAAAATATCAAGAAATCCTTCCTATTACCAGAAGTACAACTGCAAAACAACTACTATTCATGTCAACAAGAAGAGCTGTAAAACAAGCTACCAAGCTAATACACCTTGTGCGTGTTCCTGCAGGTTATTCTTAGAAAAAAGTTTCGGTGAACAGGTGAACATGGTCTCAGGAACTCTGTCTTATACTAAAGGCAATGTTATCTCCATCTAACTATACACCACTTATTGGCTTTAAATCAACATTTAAACAACCTAAACTTCCTGTGTCTTCCATTAGTCCACATCCCAGCAATACCAGGCACGCCTCTGAAAAACTGTCATGATGCAATTATTCCTACATCCACTGCACCTGTTATGACGTCTGAAATTAGCTAAGCGTAGCATGGTGCTTTGCATGTTCCTCCATCTAGCAATTATTCCAAGGCATGGGGGGATCTTTTTTTTAACGGTGTGAATAGGGATGCAGTCACACCTCATTTGCAGGATTTCCATTTTTGGCTGCAGTCATCCCAACATGAAAGTTGGCAGATCACTGTTTGAGCAAAACACACACCTGGGCGCCAACTTGTCTCAGCGCTTAGGCTGTTCCTCTTGATTTAAAGGAGCTTAGATTGATCCGCTTTCCTATGGAAAACATTTTGTGTCTTTAGCATCCCTTTAGAGCAAACGCAAAGACTGGAAAGTTCTTTGATCGAAGACAAGATAAGACAACACAGAAACCAAGGCTGAGTGACTTTTGGTTAGTTTTGGCATGCGTTGTTAACACTGAAAATTCGATGATGACCCGTCAGGGGGCCTGCTGAGTGCAATGCAATGAAGGCATGCTGAGACAGTTTAAATGAAAGAAATTGTAGTAGTTGCCCATGTTTAAAGAGGTAAAAAGCAGAAAATTGAAGGTTTTGACTGGAAGTAATAAAAGATGACTGTTTCAACTGTCTTGATTTCAAACATTATGCAAAGTACTGGTGTGAGTTTTATGCATGATTGGACTAGAGCTTTAAAACAAATGAGGTGCCATTTCAGGCAGCGGTGAAAGGGAAATAATAACCCATGTGATGAAGGAGGTCTCTTTGCAGCCCACTGGCAGAGTGAATGGCCCGTGTGCAGTGAGCTTCTACTAGAGCTACAATCACTGTTGAAGCTGATTTTTTTTCTTGTCAGAGTGGATAAAAGCATACAACAAGCCTATGGCCATCCACAACCACAACACAAGGATACAAATATGAACCTAACGAAAGATTGAACAGATCTAATGGCAAGAGCCTAAGGGGTCAGGAAGCCCACTGGTAGGAAGTGAAGTGACATTGTGAGGCCAAGTCAAGGGCCAATGCGTTCAATGTTAGAACATTTAAAGGGCTCTGTCTGAGTAGAGATGTCCTGAAATTGTGCTCAAATTTTTATTATAACTTTTTTTGGGGGGTAAAGCTTTTTAAAATTGAGTACCTGCCAGCAAAATCCAATCTAATATTTTTTTCTTCTATATTACAGCTGCAGAGCACACTGAGGCTATAATAACACTTCTTTCAGATAGAGAAAAATTAAGAAAGAACAGCAAATTAAATCACAACAGCTAAATAACTCTGCTTTAAGAGAAATTTGAGTATTTGAAAATTTTTTGCTATGATATTTATTGTTGTGTGGTTTTTTGTATAAATATTACACAATACAAATAACACAAACAACAACAGAGACAAGAGTGATACAAACAATTAGTAAATGACAACAAAGAGATGCAAACCAACTACAGATATACAAAAAAATGACACAACAGAAAAAAAGACAAGTAAAAAGTGATAACTAAATTCACAAAGACACAAAGAGAGAACTTAGATTGAAAATTATGTAAAATGACTGCAAAGAGATATGACATAATGATAGGCAGATACAAATGATTATATAAAGATGAAAACTATTTAAAAATTACAAAAAACAACACACAGGGACAACAGAAATGCAAAAGTCCTATGTTTGGACATATTTCATGACTATTTGTAGGAGCCTATTGGCTTTTAATCTATTAAAGGGAACAAGCCTGAAGCTTGACTTAAAAGATCTCTGATGTATCATCTAGTCAGCTTGTCTTTCTTGACTTGAGTGGAGAAGCTCAGAGACAGAGAGATACTTCATGCTCTAATGCTGACTCTGATCAGTGACATGGAGCTTTCGGTGGAGACAATACCAGTGCTGGAGAAATGCATTAAGGAGATGAAGAAAGGCATTTTATATAAATGTAAGGAGTGAAGTGATCTGAGGCAAAGTAATCGAGAAGGTGAAGTGGATGCCAGTAGGTGTCCTCATTCAACAATGAGAGGATTCAGCCTGCAGCAGCCATTACAGGAACAGATCAGTGTTGCAACACCCTGGAGCCTTGGATCCTAATCTTCTACCTAACATATTCACTGTTCATGTTGCCATATCCATATGTTGTACAGATACATTGCAGGACATCTTGTTCCATAAATGTGGCATAAAGAGCTTGAAAATAATGGATATAAATAACTTACCTGAATAACAAAGAACTTTTTTCTAATTCATATATTGTACATTATTTCCTGGTTGTTGCTCACATTAAGACTGAAATTATTTCCATGATCTGCTACATAATGCCCTGCTTTCAAGAGGAGTAAAAAAAGTATGCAAAAGTGATTCATTCACACCATTTTTATTTAGTTTCAGAATTGTG